>JAQFVV010000207.1:928662-1253093 GCA_028023455.1 Epiperipatus broadwayi
TCCCATGCCATTGAGGTAGTATCCTGTGGGATAGGTGGCTCAATGTAATCTATTTTGTCACCTGTATTTTCACTTCAAGTCTCATGAAAATATTAAATATTTATTTTAATTTATTTTTATAAACTGAACCTTATTCGTATTTTAAATTTGAGCTAGTGAAACATTTTAATTTTAATGCTGAATATTTTATTTATTAATTATTAACTGAGCTAGAACCCGTTTTATTTTATATCATATACTATTCTGAAGTGAGGATGCACAAGACAAGGTTAGAATATATATATATATATATATATATATATATATATATATATATATATATATATTGTGCTGAATCCCTCCAAATAACTTTATTAGTAGATTTAAAATACCCTTTATAATAGCATTTGGAAGACTTTTGGCTGTACTTTGGTAGCACATGTATTTATTTGTTTTAATAGGCTACTGTTTATTCTTGATACATTAATATTTTATAATTATCAGAACAAGCCTTATTTATTATCACTAAGCTTACTTTATATAGTTTTATTTTATTATCTTCCCTTATTGTTGACTATTTGATGGCTATTTTTCATTATTATTATATTTTATTTGCTATGCATAATATCTTTTAACATCTAACCTTTAATAAGTTTTAACATTTACTTTAATAAACTTATTATCAAGCTCTTTAATCATTATTCATTATACCTCTTTTCTTACATTCTTAACATTATTTATTTTAGAATATATTTTGTATTTGTCATTTCATCATGCAATTATTCAATTACATGTTTAACCTATGACTGATTAGCACTTTAAGCAGGAAGAAAAATACCATTGATAGATCAACCATCAATGATACCCATGGTCAGATCACAGCTATATTTAAACTATGTCTACATTTTCTGACTATAGCCGACCTCAAGTGCTGGAACAAAACCCTGCCATTCAAAGCATTTTATTTGTTTTAAGAATCAAACTCCGGTACCATATGATCCATATGTTAAATAACTACATGCTCAGATAACAGGTACATTAATTAGCACTTGAAATATCTCAAACTAGCTCCTACCCTTAATCAAGGGGATCCAGCACATTTAGTTTAACATATATAAACATTTGTCTCCTTAAATAAATAGTGATGCAATGATGAGAGAGAATAGATCAAATATTAATTAAACAAACATTAGTATTTAACCATGCACACACATGTTTAATCTAATATAATAAAATTTTGCATAGAAAAATATAAATGATTAATTCAGCCTAAATTTTATAATAGCCTTTCATTAAAGTTCATTTCATTAAAAAAAATATAAAGTGTCTACAGACAATTATTATGGAAAATATATTTACCTAGGTTTTCTTTCCCATTGTTCTTTTTCTTATCATAGCTTTAATTTTTATCATACTTTAAATTATATTTTTGATTAAATTTTACATTTTTCTTTAATTTATTTTTACATTTTTTTTAAAATCTAATCTTTTTCTAGATTAATCTACTATCTCATTTCTTTTATACCGAAGATAGTTTACATAGTTTTAAATTACTACAATTATTGGTTTCAATTTTATTATCAATCAGAAGTCTTATTGACATTCCAAAAGTTTACTTTTACTAATTAATTATTTTATTTTAGATTTTTTTTTTACCAAGATGTATTTTTGAACATTTATTCTTTTAGCTTATTTTAGTTTATAAAAAGAAGAATAAATTTTTAAGATTTTATTTCTAATTCTTTTTCCCACCCTGTTCTCAATAAAAAGCTTTATTCTCTTTTAAAAGAAAATATAACACAATCTTTTTATTTTATGATGTTTTAAAATCTACTTAACTATTTCTTTACCTATTTTTTCTTTCTTAACCCCCATTTCACTTCTCATAAATTATTTTGTTTTTTGACCAATTTGCCCCTGGTGAATTTTTTCATAAGTATTATACATTAAAATGCATATAGTACCATATATTTTATTATATAAAAATTTCACTAAAAAAGTTATGCTAGAAGGTGGGAAGTTCAAAATTCCTGCTCTTACAATAGACATAAGCCTCACCCTGACATATTCAGGCATTGTTTGTTGCCAAAGATGTAAAACATTTTGTGTTTTATGACATTGTTTGAAGAAAATAGTTCCAATGACCAAAAGCATGTTTATTTGTGAATTTATTACAGTTTTAGATAATTTTTTACAATAATTTTGACTTGAAATACTTTATTTTCGAAAATATGTTATATCAGCAGTGAATGTAAATATGGCCTGAAGCAATTTACAAGATTAGCTTCTATGTAATCAATCTACCTATACTTACGAGTATAAAAATATCACAATTTTGCCATAAATATTCAAATATTTTAAACTTTTAAAACATTACTCATTAGATATAAGAAAAATAAATAAATATTTATTTGGATTTCTAAAAATAATAAGTAACAAACATTTTGACAGATTGATACTTGTCTTTACACCAATCTCATCCCAAAAAACTAAATTCTATTTATTTTTTAGATCTTGTGAAAGGAAAAATAATCATTGCACTGCAGATATATATTTTCAAGATTTCTTTTGTTTTTTGTGCGTGCATATATTATTTCAACGCTATCGTTTCACACCCATCTTCCAGCACAAAATGTCAAGCTATTTTTATGCATTATTCACTTATTTATAAACAACAAATATTCATCAAGTGTAAGCACATTTGTGTAGAACATAAGTTGAAACAAATAATTTAACAATTTGTTTTCAGGAAAAATATTTGAAAGGTTATTAAAAAATAATTAAGAAAGAAAATCTTTGACGTGTATTAAGTCTCACCATGGCTTGATTAATTAACGAAGTTGAAAACAATTTGTTAAATTCTTTATTATTAATATAATTAAAAACAAATTAACTCTACAACTTTTTTTCCGTTTCCAAAGATTATATACATTTTTTTTCTTTTTGTTGTTTGATATATATAAATATTAAAAATATAAGTAAATATAACCCCCAGGTATGTTATATTAAATTCTTAGTCTAGGGCTTTTTTAGACTTAAATTTTTTCGAATTTCAACAAGTAATTTTTATCATTATATGCAAGAGTCTACTGAAAATTTAAATAATCATTAATTTTATTATACATCGTTAGGATATAATGAAACAGTTTTTATATCCAGTATAAATTTTATATTTTGCTAACACTATTATAACCCTTTAATTAAAATATAAAATATACTTATATTTATATCAGCACAAAATTTTTATATCATTGTCATCATCATTTTAAACCAGATCAGTAATCTCTTTTCTCCACATCACACCAACACACTTCCTTATCTCATCCATCGTACATGTTGTCTTTTTCTAAATCTTTTACAATCTCTTAAAATCCAATTATGTCTTGGAATCCAATTATGTCTATCTCTTACTGTATCTTCTCCAAAACTTTTTACAGCAGTACTACAAGAAGTATTTTGTGGATTATAATGGGAAACTAAAGAAGTGAAAGTAAATGGAGATTATTTAAATCATTTAGATTTTGCAGTTGATGTAGTTGTTTTTGCAAATAATGCTTCAGAGCTACAGGAAATGTTGCAGGAGTTATCAGATGAAAGTAGGAAAGTAGGATTAAAAATAAATGTTAAAAAGACTAAAGTAATGTTTAATCAATTTGCTCAAAATATAAAAATAAAGATTGATTATGATGAATTAGAAGAAGTTAACAGTTACAAATATGTTGGTCAGATTATTAATACAGACTGAAACATAATGGATAAAACTAACCATAGAATTAAACTTAGTTGGCATGCTTTTGATAAAAATAACTTGTTACTTTTTAGGAAACATGCCTATGTGTTTGAAAAGCAAGGTTTTTTACAAATGTGTTTTACCAGTTTTTATTTATGGATCTGAGACTTGGACACTTAATAGAAGAGCAATACAGAGACTTCAGACCACTCAAAGAAGTATGGAGAGATGCATGTTGGAAGTAACAAGAAGAGACCAAAAAATGCAATATATGGGTAAAACAACAAACAGGTGTTACTGATCTCATTGAAAAAGTTAAAAGATTGAAGTGGAGTTCAGCTGGATATATTGATAGATGAGATGATAAGAGATGGACAATTGAAATCTTAAACTGGATTTCAAGAGATTGTAAAAGACTCAGAAAGAGACCACATGTGAGATGGTTGGATAAAATAAGAAAGTATGCAGAAGTGATGTGGAGTAGAGAAACTAAAGATCAGAGAAGATGGATTGAACTTGGAGAGACCTTCATCCTGCAGTGGATTGATAATGGATGATGATGATTACTGTATCTTCTAATAATACATCCATTCCATGTTAGTCTCTTAACTCTTTCAATGTTGTCAATAACACCTATTTGTTCTTTTATCCATGTAATTTGTTTTGATCCTTTTTTGTTGCTCCTAATATACATTCAGTCATACTTTGTTAATTCAAAAATAAATATATACAACATGTAAACTAAGAAAAGCTTGTCTAATATTTCGACAATATAGTACAGTGGTGCATGTTTTCAACTAACTGATAGTTATATTCATAGCTATAATTATCAAAGAAAGTTGTAAATATGACTATGAACATGGCTACCAGCTAGTTAAAAGCATGCTTAGCATACTCTATTGTTACAGTATTAAACAAGCTTTTCTTAGTATACAAGTTGTATGTATTTATTTTTTGAATTACATTTTTCTGAGAAAAATTTAAATCAATTGAATTACATACTTTGTTAAGAAGTCTGCAGTTTTTGCATTGTTCTTATATTAAGTATCAAAGTCTCAGATCCATAAATAAAAAATTGTAAAACACTTTATATTAAAGGCCTTCCTATTACAAACACATAACCCCATTTCCTTTTAATATTAAGTTATTTCTATCAAAAACACTTCATCCAAATTTAATTTCATGATTCATTTCATCCATTATGTTTCCATCTGCATTAATAATCTAACAAAAATATTTATATTTGTTAATTTATTGTAATTTATCATTATCAACTCAGTGAGTTTTAATATTTAAATTAGAAATGTGTGGTTGTATTCAAGAGAAAAAAATAATTAAAACTCCTGAAAAAGGAATATTTATGTATATAATGAATTAAAATAGTTTACCAGTATGTATCTCCCATGAAGATAATTATCATATATGGAGTTGCTTATTATATGAAATTATTAAAATTTCTTAACTTATATAAAATTCTGTCTGGTTACAAAATGTTTGCACATTGTTTTACCCATTGATGTTAGCGACCATTTATTTATTACACACATTTATGTAGTGTGATTAACTATTTTTTCTTATATATATATTTAAGCATTTTGATAAATGTCTTGGATATGCTATTTATATATTGATGTGATTGCTTTATAGTTACATATAAAAAATGCTAAATTATATGAAATATGTAAGAAAAATAATCTTTCTCATAAAACACTAATTAAAAGTAGTGCATCTTGCAGATAAATTTTCATCTTGCATTCAAAATCTTTAGTTGATGGCAGATTAGATAGTAAAATTGTCAAATTTTTAGAGATTTTTATGTAGCCACATTCTGCTCTTGTAATTTAAGTTCACAAGGATAGAGTTAAGTTTTGCTCATTATTAATATCATAGTAAATAAATCAATCAAATATTAAATAAGTAAATGTCAAATTTTACTGCTAGATAATTTGATATTTTTGATTTGTTTTCAAAGTTATTGAAATGAATAGAAATTAATTTTGTTTTATGCATTTAAATTACAAAATAATGCAAAATTGTTTGGATATCTTCATGCTTTGATATCTAATACATATCATTATACAATTTGCTACTCATCTAAAACTGTGGATATCAGATGAAAATAGATCATTTTTAAATCTGAAAATTGAATTATTTTGATACTAGAGGGCATTGACATATCATTTATATGTATATATGTTTGTAAACATATCTCTTAATAGATCAGTGTATATTGTTTTGTTGTTAATATTAATATTCTTTTGATAATGACTGCCATCATTTTATATAGTTATTACTGAGAAATTGAAAACAAAAATTAATTATTGAATTTCTTTTTCTTACATAATGGCAAGTGTGGTTCTACCAGGACAATATTGAAATTTAGTTAATAGCAAGCAACCATATACATGGAATGTATTTATCATATATTGTACCGTTTATTTATATATGGTACAAATATATTGGCATTTAAGATATTTAAAAGTAAATTTAAAGATCTTATTAAAAGACACAATTTTGATTTTTTTTTTAGTTAGTGTAATTTATTTATTTATTTTTTTAAAAAAGTACAATGAGAGTTGAGTTTTTTTGGTTCAAATTATTTATCTGTAGTTTAATAAAAGTTGAAATTGGAAAGAATAAAAGAAAGGCATGCAGATTACTAATCCAGATAAACAAAAATAATTCCAAAAGTACGAAGATTATGATCAAGAACACCTTTAGGACATTGATTAAAGATAGTAGAAATAATTTACTAAAAAAAGAATTTTATACCAGAAAAAGAAAATAAATGTATAAGATTATAAACCTAAGCATCATGATAATAATAACATGCGCAGAAGTTTCCAAACTGGATCAAGGTATAAAAAGAAGAGGACAACTTTGATCTAGGACTTTTCTCTTGTTTTCTGGTTATGTGTTCTTAAAGCTGGAGATTTCCATGAGTGACCTGTTGTAGTGAAATGCATCTGCACAGAAAGACTACTCATTTGCTGAATGGAGTTTTCACACAAGAATGGAAATGAAGCCTTGTGAACACCATCTTTTGCAATGAAGAGGTCATTGCAACAGAGTTTCTCACTTCAGCTGTGAAACGGACCAGACATGTGAAGATGCCAGCAGGATAGATCATTTAAATGTCAAGGAACATGGGATCCCAAAGGAAGACAAATTTTTTAGAAGAACTGATACAAGCTAACTAGTAAGTTACAATTATTTACTCCTTATTTGTGACTTTAATTATTGGCCAATTAACATTATCCATGAATGATCTTACCGATAGTGACTAATTTTCAATGTTTGAAAGAACTAGCTAGAAGAATTTAAATGGAACAAGAACTTTCTTCTGATCAATAATACTTGGATTAGTGTATGTTTTCTTTTCCAATTTTTTCTTTACTAATTCTTGCATAAATATTTTAAATAGATTTTAATGAAATATTTAGTATTAATTTATCACTCTCTTTGTTCATTCTTAATTTGAATATTAGATGTTGTGAATGTTAGTTAATTAATATTCAATTAAAGGAATTACCTTTGCCATTCTATTTAACAGTTATTGACTAAGCTCTGGGAATAATATTCTCTAAAAAAAATAAAAAAGTTATGTGAAATTAAAACCCCAATCTTTTAGTTACTTGCATCAAAATTATGGGATATGAGGAAGTCAGTAGTCTCTTGACTATGGCGCCCTCTTATAAATTAAAACTAACTTGATTGGCAGTTCCAATTGTAATAATTAGTAGGCTAGTTAATCAGGAAATATGTTTTTGGAAATAGGAACAAGATATTTCTTTCTCCATAGCTTGATTAACTTTCACTTCATAGGGTGAAAAAAAGCCTACCAGAATCTATCAAAACGTGAAAAATGTTACAATATATATATATAATTTCATCCATACAAATCTTCATCTTTATTAAAAATCTTCTCATTTTAAAAATCTAATGTACTACAACTATCTGTATTGTAAAATTAATAGACCACTTACTTCCACCACATACGCATATCAATAAAACTTTCTTTCCTCAAGTGAACTTTAAAATAATTGAATCTCCATATCAAAAATGATAGCCTGATTTTACATTTAAATGCCAGCATATAGCTTATTTGACTTCAAAAATTGAATATATTCCCTTAATGGTGCACATACATAGTGTTTAATCTAGTAACATGAGTTAGAAAAGAGTGGTCTGTTAATTTCTATTGGTGGGGATAAGTAAATATAATAGATTTGAAAAAAATAAGTGTAGTGATAAGGGACATAGACTTATTTGTTGCACATTTTTTTCAATACTGTTTTCAAATATGATATATACATATATGTGTGTAAGATCATGGAAATGATTTTCTTTTTCATGTTTCATCTCAACCTTATTTTAGCACTACTCTTTGTAATATTGTTTGCAAGCATAAAATGATTTTATACTCTGCTATCTCAGATATTAAGGAGATCTTTTTAAAAAGTAATATTATTAAGGATTGGATTAAACTTCATTCTAGATGTAAGCAAAGCTTAATACAGCCAATAAATAATCATGTAAATAAGAAAGCAAATTTAAGCATTTAGTACCACTAAGTCATTTTTTGTTTCAAACTGGTCATTTGGAGTAGATATTAAATAATCATTATAAAAAATATATATTGATATATATATTATTATTATAATTATTATTTGAAAGAAAAACACTTTTGATTTGAATTATATAGAAATGAAAATGAATTGTGAATAAGATGACAAATATTACTAAATGTTGGTGCAGCTTTATTAGAAACTCTAGTTGACTGCTTTATTTAACAGTCATGTTCCAATAGATTTATCAATGTTGGGTTAAATAAGTAGGCAAATGAGTGTTCTGGGTTAGTTTGGTTCAATTATTTATTCCTTATTTTGGGCAAAAACATCATGAAGGACCTAAATACTATCTAATCTTTCTATAGAATGTGTCATGCATTTTATTTTTAAAATTTTGGAGATTATTGTAAAATATTTAAATTTAAAAAATGCATCTGTACAAAATAAAAATCATATTGTTTAGCTTATTCTGTTTGTCAAAAAAAAAAAAAAAATTTCAATCTTCAAAAGGATTGATTTTATTTTTAATATTATAAAATAAAAAATATTCCCTGTAGAACGAGTGGCCACCACATGCAGCTGAGAGTAGAGTGTTATCATCTTCTTCAAATTTTTATCCATATAAATGGACAACTTATATTACTTTGAAAATATTTATGCTTGGATTACATATTATCTTTAGATTTATCTATCTTCATGTGAGTATTTTATTGCTTAAACTATATTAAAATTAAATCTTTTTAGATATATTTAAAACTTTCACTTTATCATATATTAGTGAAGCATTATATATTAATCTTTCACTAAAGTTCAAATAATTTATTTAGGCTAGGAATGATATTTATAATCTCTTGACAAATAAATGATTAGTAATAATTATTAATCTGAACTGCTTGGAGTCAAGATAATCTGCTATTCGTAAATACTGAACAAATAATGTCATTGTGGCCAGATAAAGTAAAGAAGCCTACTTCAGCATAAAATGCATTTTGGAGTCTTTTTCATATATATTTTATAAGCAGCATGAATGTGAGGCGGACTGAAAGTTTTAAATATATATAAAAAGATATTACATAACAATAACAACAAAAAGATAAAGTTAGTTTATTTATTTATGTTTGATTTTTTAAAAAAAAAAACCCAGACACATTAAATTTAATTGAGATTTAAAGTTTATATTATACTAGAAATAATTTGATAAACCTAACCCAAAAAATAATTATGTCATTACCTGAAGTGAATAGGGTCAACATAGCAATTGCAATAATTTTGACAGAAATCAGTATAATAAAATTAAACCGTAAAGACTGAATCTTTATATATGTTTAAACACAAAAATTATATTCACAGATTTATTCAGGAAATTCTTCAATATTTAAAACTATTCAATTGCTTTTCACTAATAAATATAATTTTTCAGCACATATCCTTTTGTAAAACTTTCTGTTTTTTAATCAACTTCACTTTTTTTTTTTGGAGTCAAAATGGGTTTTTTCTTTAAAAAAGTACAGCATAATAAACGCACTATTCAAAAAGCCTATATTATTCATCTGTACGTGATAACGCGGTTTGCTGGAGAGTAAGTTAGCGGCTAAAAATGTTTTTCAGATTTAATCTTCATTGATTCTTTCTATCATAAAGAAAAACAAGAGTTGCGTCTGATTACATAATAATGTTAAATATCAGTTGAAAATTGCGCTGAAAACTTAGGGGTTGGCCAAACTATGGAAACCTTTCCAATTGCAAAACAGTTAAATGTGAGATATAATAAGAAAAGGAATATATACTTTCACAAAAGTACTAATCATAGTAGAGCTATTTTGGACGTTAGAAAATTGCTTTCCATTTATTTCTCCTCTTATTTACGATGATGTGATGCCATCTATGTAGTAAAATAGCAACTGTTTTTAAT
This sequence comes from Epiperipatus broadwayi, assembly GCA_028023455.1. Taxonomy (NCBI): domain Eukaryota; kingdom Metazoa; phylum Onychophora; class Udeonychophora; order Euonychophora; family Peripatidae; genus Epiperipatus; species Epiperipatus broadwayi. The sequence goes on from JAQFVV010000207.1 coordinate 938,855, forward strand.
AAATTAATTTTTTTTAAGCTTTATAATAATACTATATTTCTTTCTTTTTTTTTTTTTTTCAAAATAATCTTTATTTGCACAAAAAGTAAAATATACATTGTAATATAGAGTTCATTTTTACAATCATGACTGAAACATTAAAGATTAACTAGTTATTAAATTAGATGATGATTACAAGATTAAAAGTAAAATTTTAAGTTATGTTACTAATCAGAGGTGATCTAATTTGGCATATAAATCCTACGGTGTGTAAAGTTTGAGTGTCATGAATAAATAATATACATGGCTATTGCTAAATAATTAATTGACTCCATGTTTGCTCAGCAAGGCTAGGCAGGCATGTTCTTAGATCACTTTCTTTAGTTTTATATAATAACTTTAAGAAAATGTCTTCAATAGGACCGGTCAACTCACTATCAAATAATACCTTACATCTAATCTTCCATATTTCTTTTCTTCTTTTTTTTTGGAGGTGGGGTATATATATATATTGCATAAGTAATATCTGAAAAATAATAAATTGTTTAATATTTTAATATTTGATAATATTAATCACCGCAAATATATAAAACTGCATAGCAATAAAATCCCTGCAAATAAGACCACAAATTGCCAAATATTTGAAATAAAAAGATAAACTGTGCGATTAAAGTTGTAAAGAATTGAAAAGTTTCAAAAAATAATGAAACTATTATACATAATAGAGAAGTTGTTGGAAGAACCATATACCAATTTCTAAATAATAAATTTATATTAGATGACAGAAGTTGAAAAAGATAGAAAGAAAGATATTAGAAACTGCAGATTTATCTATCTTCTATCAGTTTAAAGACGTTCATCAAAAGAGAACTTCAGATTTAAACAAAACAAAAAAATACATTGAGTTTTAAAATTGTGTAAATATTAAGAAAATATAGTCATTACGAGCATGTTGCTATTACGCTCTGGATTTGTGAATTATGAAAAGGCATTGCATTCTATAGAAATGTCCAAAGTGATCAAAACATTGGTTCATGAAGATATTGATTGGGACATTACGATTGTACTATAAGATGATTCTATAGCCCCAAATATTTTTACAGCAGGAAAGAAATAAAAATAAATGTAGATTATTTAAATCACATCATTTTTCAGAAGATATGATAATTTTTGCAAATAATGCTTCAGAACTTCAAAATCTACTGCAAAAGTTATCAGATAAAAGCAAAAATGTATATATAAAGGCTCATGTTTAAAAATACTAAAGTAATTGTCAATAGTATTTGTCTGAAGGCTAATAATGATGGTATATTATTAGATGTGATATGTTGGACTATTTCCATCATCTATGAGTGAATGTTGAATGTATAGAAAATTTTAAACTTTATTTAAACTTTCCAAATACAAACAACTTGTTACTAATGACACACAAATAAACAATTCAGGTTAGATGATGGAAATAGTCCAGCATATCACATCTAATAATTGTCAATAGATTTCCAAAAAGGAAAAAAATAAAGATTGATAGTTATAAATTAATGGCTTGAACTAATTATATCAAGTAATAAATTAACAAAAATGGAATGTAATAAAATTAATTATAGAATTAAACTTAGATGAATTGCTTTTGGGAGAAATAATATTAAAAAGAAATTTATTTGGCTGTGAGATTGATAAAAAAGATTTCTAATAAATTGTTTTAATAGTATTTATTTATGAATCTAAAACTTGGACATTAAGCATAAAAAAAGACAATTCAGAGGGAAATAATCATATAAATATCACTATCTCATTTAAAAATTAAAAACATAAACTTGTCACTAGAAAAAGTGATAATTGATAAACAATTGAAGGATTAAATTGAACCCCAAAGATTGTTAAGTTAATGTGGAAATAAAATGAAATATCTATTGGAAAAAAAATAAACATGGACTGACATTCATCTTACAATGGATAGGTAATGATGGAAACCAATGATGATGATTTTGCTGTGTGCTGCTTTCATCAAAGCAAAAATGATTACTGCTTCTTTAAGTAAAATAATATTAGAACTCAAATACAAGGTATTTAGGAATTATTAGAGATTAGGGTCAGGTGACAAAAAAGAAATGCATTGAAATGAGTGGTAGAAATGTTGAACAAAAGTAAATAAAATAATAAGTAAACAAAAGTGAAAAGTGAGATTGTTCTGAAGCCAACAATACATCATGTTATAGAAGTAAAAGTCACTAGTTAAAATAAAAACAAACAGCAAAATATTCAAATGTTTATCATTAGTAGAAGCTCATAAATGAGTAAAATGCCAGAAGTTTAGCTCAGTGGTTAAACACCAAGATAAAGGTACTTGGATCGAATTCATAGTCATTGGATGTCACATGACTTTTGCAATTGATTATTTGGTTTGAGATTCTGAATGTCATAAACTACAATTTATAAATCTTTAAGTTTTGTGTTTTCCACTCTGTTTGCATGTAGGAAGTTAATTACTGGATGATGTTAAATAATTGTAGTGATGATACCTCCAATAACAATAAGCGAAAATCAAATAAAAAAATTATATGAACTAATGCTAGCACTTTCAATATAACTACATATATTATTGAAACAGTAATGAGTTCAAATCTTAGTTTCACTGCAGTTCCACTTGTTCTATCATCTTTTACCCACTCCTACATTCACCTAAATTTAAAACTTAAATGTTGTATTGTGTGCATATAATGGTACTAGGTATATATGTAAATGTTTGTTGAATATGCCAAAAATACACACACACTCTGATATTAGGTAAATATTAAATTAGATGATTTATTAAATTTATAATATTAAATTCAATCACGTAAATACTTATTTATGTCAATTTATATATATAAGATTTTCATTTATAAAACTTAAAAATCTGTTTATAACTTATAAATGTACAAAAATAAAAATCCGTCCTGTTTATTTGAAATTGAAAAGTCATATTGGGTGGAAAGAGACAATAGAATACTGAGAAATATTCCTAAAAATTTTTTTTATTAGTTTAAGGGAAAAAAAGTAAAATATTCATTGTAATCAGATCACAGTAATGGATCAAAATTAAAAGTGCAAAATGAATTCAATCAGATTGAAAATACAAATGTAACATGTGCTGTTAATCCATCAATTTACCTGGGGGTATGGCAGCATAGACTAAAGAGACCCTGACTATATCATGTCAGATGAATCCTCAAGATAGGGAATAAGAGAAAGAAAAGATATAAAAAGATAAGTGTGCTTGTTCTGAGGATTATTTATTATTATTTTTATGCTATTTGTATTTCATTTTTTAAAAAAAGGTTCATGTATAATAAAGATATTGCCATAAAGGAGGAGTAAGGTATGTGCTGTTCTCCTCTGGGGGAATGGCCGATGTGTGCTGAACTTCCCACTTGTTCTAAAATGAACTATTAGTATTCAATAGAATCTATACACTGCTGTCTAATCAAAATTGCTTCTGTCAACCAAAATCTTAAAATAAACCACCAAAAAACTGCTGCTGATAAACAAATGGAGCAGAAGGATCACTTGTCAATGTGCATGTTTAACTGAATTTAAAAGGCAACCAGTATCCAAATCATTAAAAACGTTCATCCTTCCTTTAAAGCTATAGCTCATTTAAATAATCTGTATTTCTTTATTTATAATTTTTCCTACTTATGTAAAACTCAGTTAAAGCTTCATTATTGATATTTAAAATATATTAAACTCTCTAACCATTTAAATGTTCATTAACACATCTGACCCTTTTATCTTGTACCTTGGGTATCTATTATATTATTATTTATTCATCTATGTATATGATTTTATGCCTAGAGAGTTTCTGACCTGGCTCACTACTTTTACTAAATACTATAGTTAATGATTTCATGATAATGAGTGAAACCATAAAGATAATATAATAACAATCCTATCATTTTGCACTAATCAACCACCAGCTCGGGAATTATCCGACCTTATTATTAAATAATTTATGTAATAGATGCATTTGGGTAATTTTCACATTACTAAGTTTTCTGGTATTGTATGTACTAAAATAAATGGGGCATTATAGAGATGCATCTGATGTTTGGTATTAGTTAAGGGTGGGAGTATACCTTAATTCATTGCGGACGGATTTATCAAATTAGCAATAGTAATCAGATCAAATTTTAATCCCCCTTTGTCTAATTATTTTACATAAATTTATTTATGCTTCGCCAGTAATCATGTTATTCAAGGGCTTCAAATTAAAATAACTTATGAATGTGGGCCTTGGAAATAAATCATCTCATTTTAAGCAAATGTAAATAAATCTAATTATGTTTCTGCCAGTGATATGTGTTACTTAGTGATGCCATGTCCCTTTCAAAGCCATGGGAATTTCCAGATACATATATGCAAAGGTATCTGTCCACTCCCATACAGTAGGGCATATTTAGAGGTGCTCCCATGGGTATCACATTTCATCATGTGATCGGGAAGTAACAGCGGCAAAAGTCCCTTACACCTGAACCTGCTTATATGACCGTTCTTGAGGGGTTCCAGGCACAAAGCCCACCAGTAAGTTTTATATTTCTTCATATGGCTTCACCATATCACAGCTTACTATTCAGTTATTACATGGCATCTCTGTGCATACCCCAGCTCGTTTGACATTTATTTTCTTATTGTATGCTTATGATTGCATTTCCCAAGTGTTCCATGTTAACTGCTCTGCAATAGCATGCCCATAAAATTAATTTTACATATAAACTTTAAGTGGTGTTCTGCTGCTAAGATGGGTAGGTTCACCATCGCAAACTTCATTAACAGTTGTACCTCATATGGTGACTAATATGATTCATATTTAGGCATGAAATAACTCTTAGCTTTCATTAGTAGCTAAAGAGCCAGATCAAATAATTGAAGTCTCAGAAGTTATCAATCTCCAAGCATGTAATTTAACTTTATTTATAATATTAAAATATAATGGTTTAATTATGTCTGTATCTGTATATCTGTTCTTTAATGCTTTATAGCCATGGTATCTCACCTCGATAAGTTAAATACATGTGTTACACATTAGTAAAATAATAACAATAACTTTAGGCTTAGTTAGTAAGAGTCTGTTGTATTTCTCTGACCCTGTGGCCTAAAGCATGTTTTACTAGTGTGATGGCAGGTGTGTTGTCCCATAGTGGTATTTGTGGAATCAATCTACCAGGTACAAACATCCCATCACAGGCCCTGAACCCACCTGTTGTGCTGCTCTTCGAATGTGGTGGTTGAATTGTGCAACTGATTAGTGAGGCATACAAATTCTGACCATTACATTATAAACTATGACTTTACTTTGAAGTATCATTATGTTTATGTATATTATATGTTATAGATTTAGTTTGTTTTTTGATGTCTTTCAATATTTTTAATTTATTCTACATAAAAAAAAAAAAAAGAAATACTTCAAAAGTTTGTCTAATTGTAGATCTATTTTATATTCTATTCTCATTAAATAATAATAATAAAAATAATTAAATTTACTTACTTAATGTATCCTTTCACAACACTATAGGCCAGTTATAGATTGCACACAAATTAATTAAATAATAATACATATAAGATTATAAGAAAAAAACAAAAACATAAATAATATAAATAACAAATATAAGAAAAGAAAAAAAATATCAAAGATGACAGACACCATTATAATAAATTAAAGAGTATACTTTTTAATAAAAACGTTATTATAATTTTTATCATTTAAACAGGATTATTATTGAAAAAATCTCTATTAAAAGAATCTATTATACCTGAAGCCAATGAAGAAAATTTAAGAGTATTTGGATAATAGGTGTTAATATAAAAAGATCTGAAATCGTAAATGAATGAAATAAAATATTTATCAGATTTCAACAAATTACTCTTTTAGTTACAATTTGTATACAAATTTTAGGTCTCTTATCTGCCTTTATTTAAGCTGACATGATTATAAAATTTTTTTCTCAGCGATTGAATTTGAATGATATTTATGTTTGAGTGTAAATTCCAAACAATCGATCCATATTCATTAACATGAAGAACAAAAACTCTGAATAATTCACATTTTATATGATCATTTAACAATCTGCCTTACCTAAAAATCATTCCCTTAATTTTGAGAGTTCTGTTAAGATCCATTGTTTATAAATAGAACACTTTGATTTTTGATTTTATTTGAATAATAATAATAATTTATAATTTAGTTCACAAAAGTTCAAGCACTGCAAATAATGAAATGGAGTCATGGACATTTGGTTTTATTATCTGTAACTCTATTATTGCCCTGAATTATATCTGAATATTCTCAGACTACTCATCTGAATCCATGTTGCAACTTTTTTAATTATTTTTTATTCTAAAAATGGGATTTATTTCTCTTATAAAATTATCATTGAATTCCAAATTTATATTATTTTCCCAGTCAGTGCCCTTACTATCATAATTTCCAAATCATCCATTTAGTAAAGTAAAGAATACATAGATTAAGCATATGGTTAGACATCATATAAAGGGATTTTTTAGTATCAAAAAGATCTGCATATCTTACACCCTTATAATGAATTTGGTGAAATTTTGTTGAAATAAAAAAATGCACTATCTTTTGACTTGCCATCCTGTGTATCTCAAATTCCAGTCTAACTTTTTGCCAAAAATTCTACAAAAATAATTAAAATTACTTACACTATTAATGCGATAAGGATCAGGATAACTGCCGAAAACTTTTTTATATCACCAGATGATGACACATCTCTTACCAAAGTTTTTGTGGATTGCATTCAAAACATTAAGAATATATTGTAGCAGTTTAGAGCAATAAACACCTAAATCCAAAACAGTGGACTTATTTATTTTGGATTTTAAATGCTTTGAATTAAGCATCCTGTTGCCATGAAATGTATATCCAATCTTAATCTCTGCTTCATGAAAGTGCCTATATTCAAGAATCATAAACACCAGCCACTCATAAATGACTATGACCAAATAAAAATTGAAAAAATAAAGTATTAATGTGCCTCTTCCAATAAAAATTGTTCTCTGAACATAAACATATCACATTCCAATATTCAATTTACTTGATATCTTTATTATTGTCTTTAAATTTCAATTGAAACATTTTTTTTCCATATAAAAGGCATTAATATATTTCATAATTGTAGTTATCCATTAGTAATTAGAATATAATCTTATGTGATAATAGACAGAAATATATTCTTATATCATACTATTTAGAATTAACCTGATTGTAGCCTTATTTTCATCATTAATTGGGATTATAATGTAAGTCCATTACTAACCATATCCATAGTGCTAGCATATTGTGCCTTTTTTGGAGAAAAAGCTCTCAACTAAACTTCTGAATACTCATCTCTATAATACTAGAAATATTACTGCTATACTCAAGTCTAATCCTCTTTTCCTTTTCTTTACACGAGTTATGAAAAGAAAAGTCACTTCACAGAAAATGTTTGCTAAGAAGATAGATTTGACAATAACTCAAAATATAATTTCCTTACTTGAAACTTATCTTTAATTCTCATTTTGTAATTTAAACCAAGAAGCTATAATGGACAAATTATGGTATAAAATGTAATTCTTATGAGATTCCAAATGAATATATTTTTCCAAATCCAACAATAAAATCTGCTGGATTTGATCTTTCACAACTGGAGTTTTATTAACAGATTCAGGCCAACTCATGGCCATTGCAGTCGTCTGTTTCATAAATAGAATTTATAACCCACTGAACTTTATAAATATGGCAAATATAAACTATGAACCACATAACTGATGATTGTCAAATTTATGGATTCAGTAGCAGAATAAATAGATCGAATAAAACTATTGGTAAATGTATCTCCTTATTAGAATCTCTACACAGTTCTTTATGCTACTTTATTAATAGTTAAGATATCTAAAAAGTTCACAAAATATATACTGGATTGTTGTAAAATGACTAGAATCATAAACAAGAAGTGATTAGTTGCCTGGATTAACATAGCTGAAGAGGAATATTGAAGTATTTAAAAATAATTCATTGAGAAGAACTGAATTTCTAGATTTCTGTAAAATCTTTAGAAAAAAAAAAGATACATGAAACTTGACTATGAATTGGTAAGAAAAAATGTAGAAGGAAGTAAAATTTGTTGGTATTGGAAAGAAAGTTGTTTCAGCAGTAAGAAAAAATGAAACTAGTACTTAAAAAAAGAAATATTTGGAAGAATTCTACAAAGGATTATGTAGTAATAAAGGATAATAAAATACAAAGTATTCCTACAATTATGACATCATTATAATTGTGAAGTGCTTTTAAATGAAGAGATTAAAGATGTGATTAAATCTATAAAGAAGAAAAAAGAGCGTCAGGAAATGATGGAATTATTATTGATATTTTAAAAAAAGCAAGTGAAGAAATAGAAGAATTGTTGGTAAAACTATAAACTAAACGTCTAAATGATTGTATCAATTGATTGGAAGAATGCAGTAATAATAATGATATTTAAGAAAGACGATAAAGAAATTATTCAAAATGATCAAACTATCAGTTCTTTATCTGGTCTATAAAACGTCTTTACCAAGGTAATTACAATTCTGGATTTGAAATAATTAAGACACAATTCTGAATTTAAAAGTGATTTTAATACCGTGAATCACATCAAAACAATGAGATAAGTCATTGAAAATAATCAGTGAAATGACTTGCCATTCTGTTTTCCATTGGAAAAGGCATTTGATTCTATAATCATTTCTATGATAATTAAATCATTGGATGGTCAAGGTATAAAATATTATCACTTTTTAAAGAATATTTATCAAAATTTTATCAGCGAGGATTAGATTATATGATCGTATTAAGAAGGTTAACTTCTACAAGGGTGTATAAAAGAATGATTATATATATCTCCAAAATGTTTTATAGTAGAAGTATTTTGTGGATTGAAACGAGAAACTAAAAAAGTAAAGTTAAATGCAGATTATTTAAGAGATAAATGTTAAAACTAAAAACTAAAATAATGTTCAATAAATTTTCTCAGAAGAAGAAAATAAAGTTTGATAACCATGAATTAGAAAGCAACAAATTCATATATCTTGGTCAGATTATTAATACAGATGGAAAATATCCTTATCAGAAATAAGTATTCCTATGCACTTGAAAAGAAAAAATAATAGATTTTACTAGTTCATATTTGTGGATCTGATTACATCTTGGATACTTAATAGAAAAGGATTGCAAAGATTTCAGATTACTCAATGAAGTATGGAAAGATTTATGTTAGGAATAACAAGAGCAGATCCGAAATAAAATAAGATGGAAAGAAAACAAACGAAAATCATGACATCAATGAAAGAAATAAGAGATTTAAATGGGACTGCTAGAAGAAATGTTAGTAGTGAACAAATGAAGGTTTAAATTGGATTTCAAGACATTGGAAAATACTTCAAAACAGATCACATATGAGCTGGATGGATGAAATAAGAATGCTTGCTGGTATGATGTAGAAATGAGAAACTATGGATAGAAGAAGTAACTGGTTTAAACTGGGAGAGATCATTCTGCATTGGATTGACAATTGTTGAAAATGATGATAATAGTAATATAAGGACTATGTAAAACATGTAGCCTCATTACAAGAAACTAGTTCTAAAATTGTTTGTAAATATCCAAAAGCTAAATAGTAAAAAAAAAGTTTATTATAAAGAGCAAATATGAATAAACCAAGCTATCAAAAATATTTTTCTTTAAAAAAAAAAAAACTAGATGAAATTATAATTTCAGAATTATTCAAAAGATGTCACTATAAGCAAGACAAGAATATAAAAATATGCTGTTAAATACAATTTAAATATTGAAATCAAACACAATAACGTGGCCGGAACTAATAAAATCTTTCATTTTGTAATATTTGTTTATTTAAGCATCAATAAGTTGTCTCTTCTACGTATTTGGAAAGATATTTATTAAAAAAATAATTTAGATATAAAAATTTTAAAATAGCTACTTCCGCTGTTGTTATTAATTTAAACCCAATAACAGTTGATAATTAGCATATTTCGAATTTTTTATTTATGTTGTTAATCATTTGATTATTGATCGGTAAATGGATATCTATCTATTCTTAGCGTGTAAAACAAGAAATCTGCTAACTTCTATCAGAAAATTGGCTTGTAAATAAATTATATTTTCTTATTTCTATTTGATGGTCCATAAAGTTATTAAATGGTTTATTACCTGGGAGTTTATAAGAAGGTCGAGTGGCTGCAATCCATGGATCGTGAGTTCCAAAGTTTGCCATTTTACCATTGCATCAAATCACTCGGGGCTTTGACAGACCATTAGAAAGATAATCTCCCTGCTGTAAGGTATTTAAAGAATATTTTCCATTGACTCTTAATTGCAAAATCCAGTTTACACGCCAATTTAAAAAATGAAAACTTATATATGCAAATATATATATTAGTTTTATCACTGGAGTATTAAAACAATTATAAATAAATTAATTAATTTGATAAAATAAAATACTGCCTAATCATATTTCTCACTTCATAGTTTTAAAAAAAAAAAATGTTTACATTTATTTAAAAGAGTAAAAATGATGAAATAAACGATTTTGTTTATTATTACAGGATATTGGTAACATAATGAAGCATTAGATTTCCAAGGTCAAATTGATATATATTTTATAAACAATGTGGTATTCTTAAGTAGCCTTCCACCCAAGTTTGTATTATCATCGTTTTCAGCCATTATCGATCCATTACAGAATAAAAGTGTCTCCAATCCATAACGTATCTCTTAACAATATTTCTAACATAACTCCATTTCAGTATAATATCAGTGATAAATGTCTTTTTTTCTCATTCATACATTTTACTTTTGATCTCTTCTTGTTATTCTTATCCATACACTTCTTCATATGTCATTCAATTGTCTAAAATCTTTTATTTTCATTTATTAAATATTCAAGTCTCATATCCATAAGAAGGAACTGGTAAAAAAATATCTATTCAAAACTTTTCTTTACAAACATTGAGGCATATATTTTCTTTAAATGTTGTTATTTCTATTGAAGTTGATGCTTAATATCAGTCATTATGTTTTCATTTATATTAATAATTGATAACTGAAACACACAGGCTTATTATATATCTGTATCTACATATGTAATATATAGGGTATATGAGCACAGACTTTCACACAACCCACCATTCTCCACACCATCTCATAACACTGATACACTTGAACACATATATGTTGAAAAGACAAATAATCACCAATATACGTATTTCATGCTAAATTAGTAATCATCAGTTGGTCCAGATTACCATCTCTACACATATATGTTATAAGTTCTCAGATATATATTAAGATAGCCAATCTTCATACTTAAGCCTGTCCATTAAAATATGAGGATTGGCTATCTTAATATATATCTGAGCACTTATAACATATATGTGTAGAGATGGTAATCTGGACCAACTGATGATTGCTGGTTTATCAGGAAATACGTATATTGGTGATTATTTATCTTTTCAACATCTTTGTGCTCAAGTGTATTGTGTTATGATATGGTGTGGAGAATGGTGGGTTGTGTGAAAGTCTGTGCTCATATACCCTACATATTAATAATTGAGCAAATGTATTTGTTGATATATATTTTTCTTAATTCACAGTTATCAATATTTATTTTCTTTTTCTAAAAAAATAATTGAATATTACTTTTGTCTGTTTAGCAAGTATCTTTAATTAAACTTTCGCTTGATAATTTTTGCGATGTTTTCTAAAACTCTAAAGTATATTTGCAAAATCTACAGAACTCAAATAATCTTCACGTATTTTTATAGCTTTCCTATTTAATTCACACTATATTCCTTATAAAACTGTCATAAAATGCTTTGAGGATATGCAATTAGCTTGCCATAGATTCAATGCTAATATTCTTGTAATAACTGCTGTTGCATTTTAAAAAATATACTTCATAATATGACAATATTCTGGGTTTATATCTTCATGGTTCACAGCTTTAACCATTGTGGAAATGCTTCTAGAATCAAATGCTATTTCATAATCTAAAAATGTAAAGCATAATGATAACTCATATTCATTGGTTCTATTTATAATTTTTCTAATAGTTCGATGTAATCTATTATGCTAAAGCCTTTTTTTGCACCAAACTTGTCTTTTTGGTTTATTTTAATCCAAAACCACCAAAATAACATGATTTTAATGATATATTGTTGGTAAAATAATGAATTTGATTTACAAAACTAATTTTTTACTTATCTTCTCATTCAACTATTATAATTTATTTTTATTTGTTCAATTCTATTAACATTTGTGTAAACAAACTCAATAATTAAAGGACATCAATATTAGGATCTGTAATATTTATATAAAGTAACGATTAGAGCAAATGGTGGACATAGGTGATGGACAATCATCATCATTACCAAATATGATCAGTGAGCACGAGAGAATCAGCATATAATAAAATAAATAGCTATAATAATAGGTTACATCACCACCATTGAATAAGAATAATGAACAGTCATTCCTTATGGGTGGATCTAAGAAAGATTAATTATCAGAATAGACTAATTATCATAACCAATGCCAAACTTAGGGCATATAAAACAATCATTAAACATTCACCAGAATCCATATATATATATAATGAAAATTCTGGAATTCTAATGCATGCTGATCATCATCAATGCCCTGGAAATATGATGCCATGAGTGTACAAGTTATTTCCAATCTGTGTAAATAAAGTGGAGTGGATAGACACAAACATACATCCCTACATAGGAACTGAGATAGTGACAAAATATAAAAATGCATAACTTTAATTCATTTTACCATAAATAGTTTTACTGGTATAAGTAAAGCACATTGCTATGATGAAATCAAGTAACACACACACCATTTCAAAGAAGAAATAGCTGAAAGAATAAAAACATCAACATGCCCAAAAAATAATTTCAGAAAGAATTTTTAAAAATAATTATTTAATGAAATTAACTAATACATAATAAATAATAAAATTTAGAAAAAAATAATAATAATGTGGCAGTTTCAAACCTAACACATTCTATATAAAAAATAATTCTATAAAACAAAATTATTTTCTGGTGATTTCTATTACTCAATTAACATTCACTGTAATTCATTTATTCCATTATTACAATAATTAACTCTAAAAATATTTGACAGTAAAAATAAAAAAAAAACATTAAGATTAGATAAAACCTCTTTTCTTTGGAAAATGGAAAGATTCCACATATTTTAACAATTGGAGAAGGGAAAATTAATGTTTAAACAAAAGTTTTAAAAATCATTAATTTTCATTAATTAATATTTAACTAAAAATTAAGATTTATAGATGAAGTTGTAAATGAAGATGTGACATTAACAATACCTTATTACTATGGTTTATTCTTTTAGCTCATATTTTGTAGAACTATAATTTTCAATTTCATATCAGGTTATCTGTCTTTCTTTTGTAGCTTCAATTATTTACTTTAAAATAATAATCATTTCCAGGGTAGGGTAGCTAAATTTATCCATTATTTCTATCAAAAGTTTCTTTTGGTAATTTCCTTTTGCAACTTCAAATTTTAAGTATAAAATGATAATATTAATTTCCAAAACAGGTTAACACAAATTAAATTTATCTATTTTACAATATAATAATTTTCAGATGAGCATATATTTTTAGGTAAGGTTAGCATGGGAAAAACATTCATAATTTTGGATGGGAACACTATTTGTTGCAAGTATCTATCAGGGGTATTCTTTTTTTACATTTACTCTTAGTGAAATAGATTCCATGTTGAATTGGTGATGCTCAGATATTAGTTAAACTCAATACAAAGTGTTTTAATTACATTTCAAAAATCACTTTTTGAATAAAGTAAAGTCAGTGTAATTTTAGACTACAAGCTTAACTTCTCACTGTTTTTTTCACAAAAGCTGAGCTGCTGCTGCTGTTTTCTTCTCAATGGCTGAGCCAAGACAGTCTGTTACTCACTAAATATTGAAGTCTAATTGCTTTTGTCCCTATTATTTCATTTTATTGATAACAATGTTGTTAACCATCTAATCACATACTATCTCAGATGCATTAGCATTAAATCCTGACAAATTGATTTTCCTTCTACAAAAAGATTATTTCTCTCTTTTCATTCATTAATAATTCAAATCATACCCTAATTATTGAAAAAAAAAGTTGTAAACATTTTTTTAATTACTAAAAACTGAATAATTCTTTAATTTTGTAAAACATTTTTTAATTCTTAAGATAAAGAAAGAAAAAAATAAACTTTAATTTAAAACAGCATTCTTTAAAAAATATGTTAATACTGCAATTGATGAAAATATAGATAAAATTATTGAAGAGAAAAATATTTTTTTTGTTTTTCCTTTATCATTTCTCTTTTACAACTCTCTTAATAAATATTAGCAATTTATATTTTTATTATTTAACAGTGGCTGAATTTATCATATTATTATTTAATGAGTTGTACCATTAAAAACAATTCTTTTCATTATCTCATTCTAAAGTTATTTGTTTTAAGGAGCTTGTATTATTTGACATGTCCAGAGTTTGGCATTTTTTACCATATTCTAATAGAATGTATCTGACATTTTTAATATGAATGATATCTTTTGGACAAATATAATCAGTTTTATATTTTATATTTCAAAAATTTTTGCATGATCTCTAATGGATGTTTGATTTATAGTTTAACATTTTATTTTAATATTAAGACCTTTATTGCATTAGTTGCATTTATTTGTTGGACTATTCTCATCATCTAATATTAAGTATTAAATGTATTTAGAAAAAAATAACTTTATTTACATTTCCAAATTATGTCAACTGTTAATAATAGCATACAGGTTAGTATATTCACACTATTATTAACAAGGGAATACAATTTGGACATTTAAATAAAGTTAAATTTTTCTAAAGACATTTAGTACTTAATATTAGATGATAGAAATAATCCAACACATAAGTAAAACTAAAATACCATCATCATGAATCTTCAGTAAAACAGTAATACATTAATTATACTTCATACATTTTCAAATGAAAAGCATCAGTAAAATTAATATTTCAATTTTAAAATGTAGAAAAATTAAATTAAACTGAAATTTATAAGAATAACTTTTTTTGTATTGGAAGATTATTGCAATGCCAATAAAATACATAACTGAAATATTTATTTATTGAATATAATTTCTAAATATATTTTTATTAAACATCGTGAAGCAAAATTTTACACTATATTATACATGAAAGCATTATTGATCACAGCTTTCTTTTACCATTCTTATGGTTTTCTTAACTTGTATTTTTAAAAAGAAAACATTCATATAAAATCTAAGTGTAATCAAATATTTTTTATATTTTTAAATAATTATTATATAAATATTTTGTAAAAATAATCATCAATATTTAACCTTATGATTAGTTACTCCTGGACTATTATGATGCAGTATTGTGCTACATCTTTAAGTTACTTTTTCTCAGCCTTTTTTATGACTATTTATGATTATTTTGCATTAAAAAGTTGAATTCATTTGCTTTGTGGACTATTTTCTAAAAGTGGTTGCATAGGATCAAATGAAAGAATTTGATAAAACTGGAGATTGCTAATTGGTAGATTTTTTGAATATAAATATTAAAAACTATCCCATCAATTTTTTAAACAAAAAGAGAAAAATGTATAATTTCATAATACATTTAATTATTTATAATTATGTAACCAAAATATTTTCATTCAAATTATGAAAAATGAAATATATTTATGTTTTTTTTTTTAGATTTATAAAAAAATATACTTCACTTTTAAAAATACAAGTTAAAACATTTGAAATAAAGCCCTACACCTACCCCTAATCCCTAACTTTAACTTTTAATTCTAATCCATAACCCTAATACTTAATCCTAACACATCTTTTATGTAAAAATGCTAACATTATAGTTTAATGCAGTGATCAATTCCAGTTTATTTATATTTAAAAATGCATTTTTTCAATAAGAATAAATTCACTTATACACACATACAATTATATAAAAATGTATAGACCTCAACATATCACTGTCACACAGCAATTACTAAAAAAAGATGACTCCATCCCTCCAGCTTTTTATGGATATATAAAAACAACCCCAATTTAAATAATTACAAATCATCATCAAACATTATTAATCCACTGCAGGATGAAGGTCTTTCCAAGTTCAATCCATCTTCTCCAATCTTTAGCTTCTCTTCTCACATCACTCCTGCACACTTTCTTATTTCATCCATCCATCTCACATGTGGTCTCTTTCAGGTCTTTTTTGGAATCCAGTTTAAGATTTCAATTGTCCATCAATTATCATCTTTTTTAGCAATATGTCCAGCCCAACTCCACTTCAGTCTTTTAATTTTTTCAATGAGGTCAGTAACACCTGTTTGTTCTCTTACCCATATATTGCATTTTCGATCTCTTCTTGTTATTCCCAACATGGATCTCTCCATACTTTCTTTGAGTGGTCTGAAGTCTCTGTATTGCTCTTCTATTAAGTGTCCAAGTCTCAGATCCATAAGTAAGAACTGGTAAAACACATTTATTAAAAACTTTCCTTTTCAAACATATAGGCATATTTCCTTTTAGTATCAAGTTATTTCTACCAAAAGCACCCCAAACCAAGTTTAATTCTATGATTAATTTCATCCATTATGTTTTCATCTGTATTAATACTCGGACCAAGATATTTGTAACTGGTAACTTTTTCTAACTCATCATAATCAATCTTAATTTTCATACTTTGAGAAAATCCATTAAACATTACTTTAGTCTTTTTAACATTTATCTTTAGTCCTACTTTCCTATTTTCATCTGATAACTCCTGCAACATTTCCTGCAGCTCTAAAGCATTATTTGCAAAAACAACTACATCATCTGCAAAATCTAAATGACTTAAATAATCCCCATTTACTTTCACTCCTTTAGCTTCCCATTTTAATCCACAAAATACTTCTTGCATCACTGCTGTAAAAAGTTTTGGAGATATAGTCACCCTGTCTTACACCCTTCTCAATGTTGACTTTCTCAGTAGTATTATGTAATCTAGTTATTGCTGTTGCATTTTTATAAATATTATTTAAAATATGACAATATCCTGGATCTATACCTTGATGATCCAATGCTTTAATCACTGAAGAAATGTTTATAGAATCAAATGCCTTTTCATAATCTACAAATCCAAAGCATAATGGCAACTCATATTCATTTGTTCTTTCTATAACTTCTCTCAATACCTGAATATGATATACTGTACTAAAACCACCTTTATATCCAGTTTGTTCTCTTAGTTGGTGGAAATGCAATGTTTTCTGTAGATGAGTTGTAATTATCTTGGTAAAAATTTTGTATAAAACTGATAAATGGTTGATGGGTCTGTAATTTCTAATATCTTCTTTATCACCTTTTTTAAATATTAATATTTCTTCTAATCTTCTTTATCATTTAGACATTTGGTATATAACTTGGCTAAAAAAATTTTCTATTTCTTCACTTGCTTCTTTTAATATATCAATTATAATTCCATCATTACCTGGAGACTTTCCTTTCTTCATACATTTGATTGAATATCTCACTTCATTTAATATTCTGAGCAATTCGGAAGATGTAATAGATATAGGAGATACTTGTTCTTTATTACTATATAATTCTTGATAAAAGTCTTCTATCCATTTCATGATGTCATCTCTCTTTTTAATAATAATTCCTTTTTTTTCTTATTGCAGATATAAATTTCCTACCAATATCAAAATGTTGTTTTACACTCTTGAGACTTTTATTCTCTTCTATAGTGTTCCTTGCTATTTCACAGTTACACTTTCTTATATCATTTTCAATTCATTTCCACACCATTTTATAAAATTTGAGATATTCAATCCTTTTTAATGCATCATTTTTATATATCTTCATATTTCTTCTTTTCTTCATAAATCCTGTAGTCTCAGTAGAAATTTTATTGGTCAATTTCTTCTTTTTTCTACCAGCCATCTTTGTTGCAGTTTTCAAAAGTGTATCATTTATTTTCATATTAATTTCATTTAAATCTGAATCATGTTCAAGATCTACTAATGCTTGAAACTGATTTGGAAGTTCTAATTTAAATTCATTAGAATGTTTCTGGAGATTAGGAATATCAACTGTAAATATTGTTTTTCTTAATAATTTTTGTCTCTCTAGCTTTGCATTAACATGTATCTTACATCTTACTAATTGATGATCACTTTACAATCTTAAAATATGTATTTTCTGTTAGTCAAAATATAATCCAATTCTGCTGTTCCTTCATTTGGATGCTTCCATGTCCATTTCCTTTTAACGTTTTTCTCAAAAAAAAAAGAATTCATAATAAGCAAATAGTTTTTACTTTGTGGCTAATTATGAATCAAAATATATAAAATGCAGTAACATGCACAAGCACACAAAGCTAAAAACAAATAGAGAAAATATATATTATTTTAATATCTATTCATTAAATGGCTAAGCGCTTTCAAGGTTCAAGCCCTCATAATCATAGCCATATTACAAAATATAATAAATTGACTCGGAGTGATGCAAATTTTAGCTTTATGTGCTTGTGCATGTTAGCGCATTTTATATATTTTGAATTCATAATATAAAGTTTTTTCTTTTTCTGCAAACTCCAAAAGTCTATGTCCTCTCTCATTTCTATTACCATAACCAAAATTACCTACAGCACTTTCATCTTTCAAATAAGTTCATTTATATTTCACACTTGTATGACTATATTCATGTGTCTATTTTTATCAGCTTATACATAGTTAGTATATATATATATACATGCTAACTATATATAAGCTGATATATATATACATACATATACATATATGCTAACTATATATAAGCTGATAAAAATAGACACATGAATATAGTCATACAACAGTTTGAAATTGTTGATTATTATTCATCTAATTTTTTCCTTCATAAAAGAGAAAAAAATTGTTTTTTTCTCTTATCAGCGTTTTATCAAAAAGTATATATATTTGTCTATGCATTGATTAAATATTTTATTTAATTAATTAAAAAATATATATCTGGATTTGATTAGAAAAAAAAACAGAAATAAGAAAAAACAAGCTGATAGCATTTTCTACTTATGCATAGTGGTATTAATAAGGTTTTAAAAACTAAAGCTGATGATTTTGGGCAGTTGTTTGTCTGAAAGAAAAAGATGAGTTGTGCACTTCTGAAAAAAAACTTTGAACAGCCCTATCCTGAAAGACTTTGATTTCTAGTAATATCTGCACAGCCATACATTTGACCAAATGCTAACCATCACTCCCAGGGAAATAAACATTGTTATTACATGGATTAATAGTTCTTACCTTGATTGAATACTGTTTGATAATTTGATAAAAGAACGCAATATGGATTAGACACTTATTAGTACATTTGTCTGCTTTCTTCAGTATCATGTGAGCCTCTACATAATTGTGAAGTGCAAATGCATGCCTGTTAAAACTGTGAAGAAGATGCCTATATCAAAATCCTCATACCTTTTGCTTTTTAGTTTTGCAGAATGGAGTACAATCAAAAACTGCAATTTTAAATCATTCTCAGACATCTGATGAGACATGTGAGTCATCAATCAGGCATGAGATTGGTAAAAAAAAGGATATTCCAAAGAACTGCAAATGCAAAGTATTTGAATGAAATCAGTCCTCATTTATTTTTCATTCTAACATCAATATTCGCTATGAATACATTTCTAAAACTTAGCTGGTAGATGCAAAAAACTGTGTGAGTGTTCTAAATCATTAGTAGGTCAAACATTTGCACATGAACAAGGCTCCTACTCATTGTAGCATACTAACATGATGGACCACAGTATGAACATTGTGCATAATTTTTTGGCCAAAAACAATTGTTGCATTTGAGTATCCATATTATTCTTTTGATTAGTTCCTGCAGAGTTTTGATTATTTTTAAAATGAAGTTGGTTTCAAAAAGAACAATTCATGGTTCAATTCAAACATCCAAAAACTTGGAACAAAGGGTCTTCATACAGTTCTGAAAGTTGATTTTACAGACTGCTTCAAATAATCTTACAATAATTTGCAGCAGTTTATTTACACACAAGAAGACTATTTTGACTAATCAACAATAAAAATAAAATGTATGCTTTGTTTTATACCACTCACCTATTGGCACACACTGTGTATATTCATACGTATTCAGCTATCCCAAGCATTCATAAAAATCAAGACAAATAATTAAGTTGTTTCAGTATCATATTCTTTTTATTTCATTTCTTGCAAAAAAGGTAACCTTAGTCCCTTCAAACATAATATTATGGCTTGCATCTCTTTCATGGTTATATAATGCATAATTAAACTATTTTTTTAACCCTATTTTTATAAACTTTTATGTAAGCTCAAACATAACAATAATATATTCACATTTTACAAATAAAATTCAATCAAGAACAGGATAGAAAAAAATATGGGAAAAACTTAGGGTGGGAAATGGAACAAGAAGTTAAAGTGGATAACAGGTTTCTCTGGGCATTGTAGCTGAGAGAATCATGTTTCTGAAGAAGGAGAAAACAGTGCATCGCATTGCATCACAGAATATTAAGAAGCTTTTTTTTCAGTATTAATGGTGTGTAGAATGTAATTGTGAAAAATGCAATTGTATATATTTCATGATGGGTTTTGCATTTTTTTTGTATTTGAGAAATTTACCTTTGGAAAGAAACTGAATTAAATTTAGAGAAACCTTCATCTTAAAAAAAATATTAATGCTTAAAAACAATGTTGATGATGAATTGAATATCTTCTATTCTATTTTATTTATATATATAAAATAAACTTTATCTAGCTTCCCCAAACTCGACTGGAGGTAATTAGTTTTTCGAATTTTTTTTTTTGTTAAAAAAAAATATATATAAAAGCCATTTCTTTATGCAAAAAAAAAAAATGACTATCTTTTTCATATTCATATTCTATTATGATTATCTTTTTTTTTTTTTAAGTAAATTTTTTCTGAAAATCTATTCTCAATTTGATTACTTTTGAAGTCAATCTGTACGAGGTTTATAAAGTGATGCTTAATTTAGTATTGACTTCCCTCCGAATATAAAAAAAAAAAAAATTGAATTATAATTAAATCTTTAAACTTTGCAAATCTGTTTTTTAATTAAATATATAAAAAATATTTTTGTTGTTTTTGTCGTTTTAATTTAGTTTTGAATCTTCTTTCTGTTGAACAATTTTAGTAAATTTTAGCAACTGTAGAGTTAACCTTAATCACGTGATCTTGTTTTTATAAATGTTCACTTAAATCTAATAAAACTTTCTAATAATGTAATTTATTTATTTATTTTATCTACTTTTTTATTTTGTCTTTACAAATTTACTATTAATAAATTCATCCTATTTCTTAAGTCGTTTTTTCCCCTTCTTGTTTTAAACCTTATGTTTTTTTCATTTTAAATTGGTTTTTCAATTTATTAACAATATTTTTACTATAAAATAAAGTAAATGCAATGTCTATTAAACTGGGGATAATAAACCTTAGTAACGTCAATTTAAACTCATTAATAAATACCCAGTTTGTCGAATTAATTTACGGAGAACGAATTGATAGTTGTGAGAGAGTTTAAATATATCCAAATATTAAAAAAATTACAAAAATATCCACTAGAGGACAGGATTAACGTTTTGGTATTTAATTTCTTTGATATTAACTCTTTTCTGATATAAAATGACATTTCATCTGAAATCTTTAAAGTAAATATTAGCTGAATATACATTTCTTACTTTTAAACTGTAATTAAACCTCTCTTCTCCTGTAAGTCTTAAACAGTACTCTCATATTTTCTTTTAATTTTTGGCGATTCTGTTTATTCATTCAGCGTGATCTCTATCCCTTTCAGCGCATCTAATAATCTATCAAAATTATTTTATAATCTGAACTTTTCTTCAGTCATATCAAAAGACGCAAACATTTTGAAAATCTACTTCACAAAGAAATTTACTTATTAAAACCATTTTTCTTTTTTTACAGTCTAATTATAAATTTATTTAAACGCACATGGTCCCTACTATCGCATTTTTACGCGCATATTCTTGAAGTTACAGTCTAATTATGCAATACTGATATAGTTATTTGTGGATATTTTTTTACTTAACAAAAATAACAAAAGGTGAAAAATATAGATATTTTACTAAAACAATGGTATTAAATTTATTTTATATATAAGTCACGTTTTCTACGATAATAAATATCCTCGGACATATATATATAACAGGAAGTTTCCTATTCCCATTAAAGGAAATTTAAAATAAAGTTTATTTTGATATTGACTAGCGTGTTGCAGTAACACAGATAAGAAGACTAAATTCTCATAGGGCACGTCTCACAAACACTAAATCGCCAGTCACTTCATCCCTGCAGGAACTCAAAAACAATCGACTTCTTCATTACTATAATAGCAGTAAATTTATTTATAACCAAATTTAAGTAAATTTATTTATAACCAAATTTAAATAATACATTTTACTTTCGTTATAAGGTTTACCTGAAACCCATTCTAAAGAAGAGCAATGGTGATTGTTTTCATTGGGAAGATATGGCAAAGAGCTACTATTAGACTTGGTGTAGAATTATTTCAGAAAAAAATGTTTTCTGCGAAGAATTTAACACCCCATAAAATATCATCTAAACAAAAAATGGTCCAGCATAATCTATATGTGGACATATAGTCATGTAAAACCAATCTTTAGAGCAGTTTCTATTTCTCTCTCTCTTCTTTCTTTCTGGCCATTTTTTTTACCTTGGAGTTAAATGAACACATTCATATATAGGAATAACTTTTTTTTTTTAAAAAAATTTTGATATATATAATGCAACCACAAGAAAAAAATTGCTTTAGAAATGAGTTTAGTATGTAAATATGTTCACTTTTATTTTTCTGATTGATATTTTTGCAGTGCTGTCTTTTAATTTTTTCTCAATTAATGTTTGGTTTTGAAATATTCTGACATCATGTCTAATTATATGTTTCCGATGTATTCCATTCTCTGCCATATCTTTTCAATCAATGAACTTGTTTAGAATGTTTTTGAGATAATCTTTATAACATTCATCAATCTACAACCCCAGGGAAAGTGATATTCAACATCATCATAAAACATCCTTTTAGGAAGTGTAGGATTATTTGTTAATTTTACATCTTCGATCCAATGAAGATGTGATTATTATAATAGTGGACTCTATAGTATTACATCCTGAAAGTTGAAAACATAATGATTGATTTCATGACTTTGTGATTGTGTTTTTTTAAAATTTTACAGAGCATTCTCAAATGAAACTTTTTTAATGCTTTTGTATAGCATTCATAGGTTGTTTTAAATCTACTTCTGTACAATAAATTAGGCAAAACAACAGTTCTCTGTAAGCTAATTTAATAGCAATAGTTACTGTCCTGCAACGAAACACCATCTTTTTTTGAGCAGTATATTGGCATCTGTGCTGCATCTGAATATTTAAGTCCACATTTCTATGTACAAAGGTATTTAAATTACTTTCCTATCCATAATAAAAGTTGCTAAAAAAATTTCCTCCATCATGGACTGATAAACTAGAATTTTTTGAACACATATTATTAAACCAAATATTATAATCAATAATTCATTGTGCAAATTCAATCATTTTAACAGAGTAGATATTAAATCAGAAAGAAATTCATTTGGTCAATGTGGAATACTTGTATGTCAACATCCTCATTTACAACTGAATCTCTAACATGGAAAAATTGAAAACAATGTCAGAGTAAATATACATTCTTGTTTAACACTAGTTTTCATTTCAAGTATCTCAGATTTTCTACTTACATTAATATCACTTCCATCTCATTCCATTACATATAAAAAAGAATTTCATTAGAACTATTGTTTACATAATTAGAGAATAAAAATGTGGTTTCACAATCATACAGTCCCATTATCACTGACATATAATCCCATTGTCAATGATAATATGCAGAGATAACTGATAAGTTCATGATAACTAGTCTATATTAATTTAAGTGACCTAATAAAGACAATAGAGAAACAGGAAAGACTGTATCAGAAATAATAACTAGCCTTTGATGAACCAACATCATATTATACAAGGGAGTAGATACAACTCTTGGTTGGGCACAATTTCACATCTGAAAGTCATTCTATTATCTGCCAATTGTTGAGCCCATCAATAGCCTGAGCTCAGCAGCAAACTATAAATATCATAGTAATAAATGTATTTTTGTAAAACGAATAAAAAAGGCTGAATATATTATAATCACACTTTTTCCTTCAATAACATGATATTTAAATGGTTGAATGAGAAAAAAGTATAATAATAAATACACATCTGTTATTTTTCAACAGTAATATTCAGAAGGATTTACATCATCTGATAGTTTAACCTACTATAGGTTGAGAAGATTACAAAACAATTATCAATTAATAATTGGATTGTTAGCTTTAACTAGATTTATTATATATATATATCATCATCAACCATTATCAATCCACTGCAGGATGAAGATCTCTTCAAGTTCAGTCCATCTTTTCCAATCTTTAGCTTTTTTTTCCACACCACCCCTGCACACTTTCTCATCTCATCCATCCATCTCACATGTGGTCTCTTTCTGGGTCTTTTACAATCTTTTGGAATCCAGTTTAAGATTTTTTTTTTTATTTTTTCTTTTAAATATGTCCAGCCCACTCCACTTCAATCTTTTAATTTTTTCAATGAGATCAGTAACACCTGTTTGTTCTCTTACCCATACATTGCATTTTCAATCTCCTCTTGTTACACCCAGCATGCAAGTCTGAAGTCTCTGTAATGCTCTTCTCTTAAGTGTCCAAGTCTCAGACCCATAAGTAAGAACTGGCAAAACACATTTGGTAAAAAACGTTTTTTCCAAACACATAGGCATATTTCCTTTTAGTATCAAGTTATTTCTACCAAAAGCACTCCAACCAAGTTTAATTCTATGATTAATTTCCTCCATTATGTTTCCATCTGTATTAATAATCTGACCAAGGTATTTGTAATTGTTAACTTCTTCTAATTCATCATAATCAATCTTTATTTTCATATTTTGAGCAAATCGATTAAACATTACTTTAGTCTTTTTAACATTTATCTTTAATCCTACTTTCATCTGATAACTCCTGCAACATTTCCTGCAGCTCTGAAGCATTATTTGCAAAAACAACTACATCATCTGCAAAATCTAAATGACTTAAATAATCTCCATTTACTTTCACTCCTTTAGTTTCCCATTTTAATCCACAAAATACTTTGCAGCAGCACTGCTGTAAAAAGTTTTGGAGATATGGAGTCACCTTGTCTTACACCCTTCTCAATGTTGACTTTCCCAGTATCATTATGTAATCTAATTGTTGCTGTTGCATTTTTATAAATATTCTTTAAAATATGACAATATCCTGGATCTATACCTTGATGATCCAATGCTTTAATCACTGAAGAAATGTTTATAGAATCAAATGCCTTTTCATAATCTACAAATCCAAAACATAATGGCAACTCATATTCATTTGTCCTTTCTATAACTTCTCTCAATACCTGGATATGATCTACTGTACTAAAACCACTTTTAAATCCAGCTTGTTCTCTTGGTTGGTGGAAATCCAATGTTCTCTGTAGATGAGTTGTAATTATCTTGGTAAAAATTTTTGTATAAAACTGATAAAAGGCTGATAGGTCTGTAATTTCTAATATCTTCTTTATCACCTTTTTTAAATATTAATATTAATACTGCATTCTTCCAATCATCTGGTACATCTTTATCATTTAGACATTTGGTATATAACTTTGCTAAAAAATTTTATTTCTTCACCTGCTTCTTTTAATATATCAATTATAATTCCATCATTACCTGGAGCCTTTCCTTTCTTCATACATTTAATTGCATGTCTCACTTCTTCATTTAAAATTCTGGGCAATTTGGAAGATGTAATAGATATAGGAGGTACTTGTTCTTTATTACTATATAATTCTTGATAAAAGTCTTCTACCCATTTCATGATGTCATCTCTCTTTTTAGTAATAATTCCATCTTTTTTTCTTATTGCAGATATAAATTTCCTACCAATACCAAAATGTTGTTTTACATTCTTGAGACTTTTATTTTCTTCTACAGCTTTCCTTGCTAGTTCACAGTTATACTTTCTTATATCATTTTCAACTCTTTTCCGCACCATTTTACAAAATTCAAGATATTCAATCCTTTTTAATGCATCATTTTTGTATATCTTCATATTCCTTCTTTTCTTCATAAATTCTCTAGTCTCAGTAGAAATTTTATTGGTCAATTGCTGCTTTTTTCTACCAGCTATCTTTGTTGCAGTTTTTAAAAGTGTATCAGTTATTTTCATATTAATTTCATTCAAATCTGAATCATGTTCAAAATCTACTAATACTTGAAACCGATTTGCAAGTTCTAATTTAAATTCATTAGAATGTTTCTGAAGATTAGGAATATCAACTGTAAATATTGTTTTTCTTAATAATTTTTGTCTCTCTAGTTTTGCATTAACACATATCTTACATCTTACTAATCGATGATCACTTCCTGTGTTAAATTTATTAAGAACATTACAATCTTGAAATATGTATTTTCTGTTAGTCAAAATATAATCCAATTCTGCTGTACCTTCATTTGGATGCTTCCATGTCCATTTCCTTTTAACATTTTTTCTCAAAAAAAGAATTCATAATATAAAGTTTTTCTTTTTTTGCAAACTCCACAAGTCTATGTCCTCTCTCATTTCTATTACCATAACCAAAATTACCTACAGCACTTTCATCTTTCATTTGTTTACCAATTCTAGCATTAAAGTCTCCCATAACAATTTTAAAATGTTGTTTACTCTGATCAAAAGCCTTTTGTACATCCATATAAAAATCTTCTACTACTTCATCACTATGAGAACTTGTTGGGGCATAAACCTGAATTATCTGCATTTGGTATCTGCTATTAAGTTGTATAACTAATCTTGCCACTCTGTCCAATACACCATCAATCTCCACAATGTTGTTCTTCCACTTTTTATTTATAATGAATCCTACTCCACTTGTATTTCCAATATTTGTGCCTTTATAGTAGAGTACATGTCCACTTTTTAAATCAATTGTCTCTTCACCTTTTCTTCTAACTTCACAAAGTCCAATAATGTCCCATTTAATATAAGACAGTTCTTCTTCTAATTCTTGCAATCTTCCTTCACTTGAAAGTGATCTGCAGTTGTAAGTACCTAAATAAAAAGTCATCATCAAATGGCAGCCTGGGTCCACAATCAGGGGATTCTTAGCACCCTCTGCCTTTGGCCACCAACTGCTGCCTTGGTTGGTGACTTTACAGCCTCCTGGGAATAAGGGCCATGATTTATTTTTGTCTGTCATAATTGTATATATGTATTGGAAAAATATTTATCATTTACACAAACATTCATTCTGCCTTATCAGGCAACTGAGAAGAAAGACCATGGTGTTTCTTGATCTTAAACTCAGAGGTAAAAAGCCAATAAACTCACCATGCTGGCTAATGCATGTTGGTGAGCAGCCCATCCATGTTCATATACTATATGAATAATCACATAGTAATAACAGCTGCAATGACAAGAACGTATGGAGTGGACATTAGGAATTTGCCCTGCTCGGTTCCTTTAAGGCCTCCAAGAGGAATCAAAGGGTCTCCTTTCAGTTAATAGCAAACTCCTTTCTGCAACCATATATATATATAATATCCTTTCTGCAACCATATATATATATATATAAACTTGATTTTATAAAAAAAATAAATTCTTGCATGGTTGATTGCAGTGGTGAATTGTCAGACTAAAATTTTGGGTCCTAGGATTAATTCCATGGTGAAACTTCCACAGTATCACATGATTATCATTTTTTATTTTTACACACAAGCTGTTTACACAGAGGATAAACTCTCCAAACACTATCATCACCAGTGCAAGCCAGAGTAATCAATGGATGCAGGAATGTCTGTGCATAAAATCCTTATTTAGTGCCTACTCATCCAATACTCCCTGGCTAGTTTCCAGCTTGTGGCTTTCATCAGTGAGGAGCCTTGGATCTAAGAACACTACACCTAGGCCTTAAAGGTTTATTGCAAACCTCCAGAAACCACTTTTTAGTTTATTAGCTAACTATAAAGCTTTGAGTGCAAAATGAAAACACAATGTTTTCAATTCAAGCTCAATAGCTTGTATAGTTGTATTGATCCGAACTCAGTTCAGCATCTATACTTTTTGGTGTCTTTGCTTCTATAATAACCACAGTCACCATAATCCTATTGGGTATTTGTTTTAAACCACTAAATATCACATGATCACCATTTCTTCTTGCATCCATTGATTAATCTGGCTTGCACTGATGGTTATATTGTATGGAGAGTTTAGCCTCTGTGTACACTTCCACAGCATTTGAATATATTTTTAATAAAATAAAAGAAAAATGTACTATTACACAGTAGTTCATATTTACCAACCAGTTTAAAAATTTCTGTCAAATAATTTAAATATTTTAGATGAATTTTGTAAGACTACACATATATTTTGAATAAATCATGATTTATAAATAGAAAAGAAAAATCAGGCAAAACCCTCTATATAGTAGTGCCATTCAATGCAAGCCAGAGTAATCAATGAATGCCACAAGTCACCTAGAAAGAAGCTAAAAATTAGACTGGAGATATTGGATGAGTAGGCACTAGAGAGGGATTTTATGCACAAGCCTTCTGACATTTCATTGATTACTCTGGCTTGCACTGAGTAGCACTACTGTATGGAGAGTTTTGCCTGTTTTAATAATAGTTATGAGCAAGCATAAGAAATGGTGATAATGTGATGTTTAAAAAATAAAACAAAAGAGAAATTGTAAACCTTTATTCACAGCATTTGATTATCATAATTTGATTAATTCCTCCACTGTTTTGTTGTGAAGGAAAATTAGAAAGAATTTTGCCTTGCAATGGAAAATGTTTAATTTTTCTTTGTGATACAGAATTTTTTTTAATTCAACAAAAAATCATCCAACATTATCGCTCTAACAAATTAATATTTTCTATTGTTGGTTCTGGTAATCATCAACTTTTGATTTTAGTATAAACTCTTATTTTATATTAAAACTTCATAAATGAACATGATTTCTTAAAAAAATTAAGTTTACAAATAAAAAACGTTAAACATTTTTAAAGTTCAAAAAATATTGCAAAAATGAAGATAATACATCATGAGAACAAATAAGTTTTTATCATTGCATGTTGGGAAAGAAAGAAATTAAGCATACAACTTCAAACAAATAAAAAAAAATTGTTTTCTGAAATTTATTTTTAAAATGAAAAAGAATAAATTTGAAGCCCTAATAAATCTGTAAAAGTCTGCTATATAAAATATTAAAATTGCACTTATAATTTTCAGAATGCTTCGAAAGATTCTATCACTGTATCAACAAAATTTTCAGCAATAAGTTTCACAAATATGGTCATTATACTCTCATAGTTTTCTTTGTTGTTTCCTTTGGCTGCTCTTGTCTTTTATAGTTGTTAATCTTATGTTAAAGATTTGTAGAGGCCCCTACTATCAAAGTTCAGGATCATAGTCCTAAGGTGATAACCTTAACACACACATATATATATATATATATATATATATTACTTTGTTAATATTATAAGTTATTAATCTTGCAAACTAAAGATCAAAGAGCCAAAACCATAAAAGTCATGGAGACTGAAGTAAATTTCTTTGATCTTTATTGACTACTTAAAAATACTGACCATTTATGAATATTTTTTTGACTAATGCATTAATTTTTTTTTTTAGTGAAAATTTTACACGCACACCAAAAAAATAATGTTACAACTTCTGCAGAAGAGTAATTTAAAGTAAAAAAACTACCAGATCCATCTCAAAATCAAGTTGTCACATAATATAAACAAATCTTAAAGAAGGGTTAAACATTTTACATAATTTAGCACAATAATAAACTTTAATTATTCTACACTTCCTAAACAATTTACCTCAGTGGGCAAATGACAGACACAAAAGTAAGTTATTTCTGAATAAAATATCAATTCACTACTTTTGCTACTGATGGGTTGTGCTAGAGTTCAAACACTAATATATTGGCTATGGTTCAAATTAAAGTCTCCATAATTTAGTACTAATTTACTCTTAGTTAAATAAATGTATGTCCTGTAAAAGGTTAGGTTTTATATTATGGTGACAACTTGTAATCTTCAATAAATATATACTTTAATTTACTTCTATAAAGAATGATGGGTCACTTCTATTTTCATTATAAAATAATCATATATTATAAGGGATTTGAACTCAGACTTTCAAGTTTCCTACAGCTATTTACTTCATCTTATACAACTGATATACATGTGCCTGTGAAAAAGATAAATACTCCAATATATGTATTTTGTGCCAATCCAGTACTCTTCAATTGGTCTAGATCATCATCTACCATAGCTGAAGAGTTGGAAGGTGGAGAAGAGTGAAGCCTCTCCATTAAAATTTGAAGATTTGTTATCTCAGTATAAATTAAGCACTGATTATGTGAGAGATGATAATCTACACTAATTGATGAATGCTAATTCAGCTTGAAATATATATAGAGAGAGAAATATAGGAGATCATTGATATTTTTATTGCATTTGGTCATGTGTAGTAGTTATATAATAAGATGGAGTGGATGGCTGTAAAGCTTGAAGCCTGAGTTCAAATATCTTCTAATTACACTAACTTCAGTATAGACAATATACTTGTATTTAAACATTATATATATATATATATATATACTGTAGCTATGTGTAGCTTCATTGTGCATTAAAGGTGAATATTATATTTAAAAGCTATTAATTAACAGCATGATAATTATTAAATTTCTCAATAGGTAAACGCTTAAAATATATAATGCAAATTATTAGCGATTTAATTTTAAAATCTCATTACGTAAACATTTTGTTCTAATATTTGCGAGTGAGTTTCTTTGCATTTTTGCTCAAAATAAATATTTTTGAAAAAAAAAACCAACACTTCATTCTATATCTAAAAAAAAGGAGGACGGAGAAACAGTTTTATATAAGCTTTATAATAGTCAAGCGTTGAGTGGCCGAGTGATCAACACGGCCGCCTTACAAGCATTTGTCCCGGGTTTGCTTCCCGGCCGATGCTTTGACCCATGGAAAAAAAAAGCTTTATAATATATCTAATTCAAGCTGCTATGAGATTTGTTTTAGTTACAAATCTAATTTAAAATGAGACTATAGACAGTGTGTTTATTTGTTATTTAGATGTTTATTGCAAAAAAAAAATAATTTATTTGTCTAATTATTTTTGCATTTCAGTTCTTTTCATAAACAGTCTTTTACAGAATAAATATGTTTATGATTTCACTGTTCAGAGATTTGAATGATGTTCGACTGTATGAAGAACAATAGGTATGCAACTCTAGGATTAAGATATATGGTGAAACATAATCACTAGAAGGATTATCTCTGTTTGAATCCTGTTAAGCTACACAAAACACATAAGTAATGATATATAATATCAATATATGAAGTATTGCTTTGAGTCTTAAATTCAATACACATTCAAACCATATCATGCTGCTTCTGAGCCCTACAGATGGGTGAGTAAACTACTTTAAAAATGTGAAATAGCAGCAGCAGTACTTCACAATATCACATGACAGCACTGTGTCTCATGCACATGACCAAATCGAAATACATCACTTAAAATAGAATATATCTAAACAAACTTTCATTGAAAATTTTGTTCAATTTTCTGCAGAAATCAATCTAGTACTATGATCATATGTTTTATAGATTTTTTTTGCTTACAAAAATCACTCTTGCTTTCTAGCAAGCTTAAAAATTTATTTTGGTGAGTTTAATTGTCACTTTCTGTCTTATATTTTAAATCTTAATACATTACAAGTAATTTTGTTCTTAAATAATTGATCAATTTTAAACATATCTAGAATTAATAGAGAAATAGAACAGCCTTTATTCTTTTATAATCAAGTTTAACATATAGGGTACATGAGCACAGACTTTCACATGACCCACCACTTTCCACACTATCTCATAACACTTATACACCTGAACACATATATGTTGAAAAAATAAATAATCACCAATACATGTATTTCATGCTAAACCAACAATCATCAGTTGGTCCAGATTACCATCTTTACATATATATGCTATGTGCTCAGATATATATTAAATAGCCAAACCTCATATTTTAGGGGACAGGCTTCAATCTACTCCACACTCTGACTCTTCAACCATCCATCCAATTGAAAATCTGATGATGGAAATGTTCAAAGGCCACCCTGAGGCTGAGATTCTTGTCACACCATGTTGACCTAAGGTCAATGTGACCCCTCATGTACAGGACATAATCCATTTAATACATATACAAGGGATGGGCAAACATCTCTACTATGTAATAACTGAATCACACAGGCTTATTATATACCTGTGTCTATATGTGTAATATATAAGGTATATGAGCACAGACTTTCACATGACCCACCACTCTCCACACTATCTCATAACATTGATATACCTGAACACACATACATGTTGAAAAGATAATCAAGATTAACATATATTTAGATACTTTTGTGATCATAATGAAGTTCTCGTCCAAGTAATTTGAGACATGTTCACTACTGCTGTCTTCATGCTGATTCGGATATCATTCTTTTTATCTTCTGGTTCTGCTTTGATCTTTTTTGTTCCATATCATAATAAAGTATAGGATCAGAATCATTGGTCATCTTTCATCATAATACAACCAATAGATGCCTCACTTCTTTTGTTTGATTGTTTGTTTGGTGTGGTGAACTTGTCTTCTCTATTACCTGATTCTGGAAGCTCATACTGATGGCATTTAAAAACTCAAGCCACTTTTTGTATGGTTTTTTTGGTGCTGTTGATCATTTGTTGATACAAAATAGTAAATTATATCAAATGGCTTTAATGATCTTTTTTTCTGTCATGCCAAATGCAAACAGTGTCCTTAATTTTGACAATTGCTTTTGGAATAAATGAATGCAACTTTTACCACTTTTATGCCAAATGTTTTCTGCATAATTTGATAGCTGGTTGATCTTCTGACAAACACTTGTTCAATAGTCTGAACTTTAGGAGTTAGGTTTTTTTATTAATGAATTCCGTCATTTCTTAGCAGGATCTTGTAAATGATTATAGGCAATAATCAATTGCTCTCTTTTTGTTAGCTAGTTTAAATGGAAATAATTCACCAGATATGAAATGTTCCATAGAAGTCTCTCTTCTTTCAATTCAGAATGCCTGTGTTTTGAGAAATTGATTAGTACAACTAAAGATTGTATTTTCATAGAATTCTATTGTTTTTGAATATATTGTGGTATCACTTTTATTTACCTTCCTTAGATTCTTTTATCACTTATTTAAACCAACTTTGTGTATCTTCCTTCAGCTTTGCATAATCCATTGTCATTTGTAATACCAACTACTTCTTTATGGGTTGTTTGCATTTTTTCCTTGAGTGACTATGAGTTTATCTTTAAATTATAATCTTTACATTTAATCATCTATCTCAACCTTTTCTCTAACTTTTAATTTTTTTACTCCTTCTACTATACTTTGGACACTTTTCTTTAAATTATTTTCATTAGATTCCATAGATTTTTGGACCACTTTCTCTAAATCAATATGTATTTTTTTTCTATTAACTTTATTTTCTCTTCTATTTCCTCTTGTATTTGAACTGCAATTTCCATTTTCATACTGCTTATGGTTTCTGTATCACCTCAAATTTTTCTTTCATTTTTTAATGGATTCTTTAAAGTTCATTCTCTTTTTCTTCAAATGTTTGCTGCATTTCATTAACTGTTTGCAGCAGTTTGGCTTTCTTGTTGTGTTTCTTTATTTTTGAATACATTTTTATAAATTCTTTTTTAAATTCATTTATAAATGCACATATCATTTCACTATTAAGTGCATCTTATTTTTCTTCTGAATGTTTTTGTACCATCTGTGTGGCTTATTGCTTTATCAGCTTTGCTCCTATTGGCTGTATTGAAATTTGAGTTACCTATAGATCCATGTGTAATTGTGCTTCCATCCTTCTTGTTTTGAGTGTATTCTTGTTGATTATCCTTACTATTATTTTATTTATCCATTTTCTTTATCAGATTTATAATTTTAATATTTTTATTTATACTATTTTTATTTACACTCTATGATTAAATAAACATATAATAACAACATAAGAAATGATTAAATAAACACACCAGTCTCAACTTTCCTAAACAATTGCCTCCAGAATAACATGGTACACTGCCATAATATTTATATATGTATATGCTGATGATTATTAAATATTTTCTTACATACCAAAACTCAAACTACTGCATTCATGAAAAGTTATTTCATATACTTTTTGTAAATTTTCTAATCTTATTTCTAATTTCAAACATTTATTGCATGTTATTTATTATACACTACTGTATATTAATGTTTTCTTGTTCTTATGTTAAGTGCATTATATGTCTGTACAGAAGTGAAGTTAAGCAGAAGCAGGGTGATGTTTAGGCAACACATTGGTTGTGCCAAATATGTAACAGTAATTTGTATTTTTTTTTCAATATGCACAAAAATAAATTAATACACTGTACAGGCTTACACCTGCACATACAGATATACATGTAATATATAAGGGGTTTGAACTCAGACTTTCATACAAACCTAAACTCTCCAAGCTATCTCATATTGCTGATCCACCTGATCACACATGTTTTATTGGTGATTATTTATCTTTTCAACACGTGTGTGATTAGATGGGTCAGCAATATGAGATGGCTTGGAGAGTTGAGGGTTGTGTGAAAGTCTGAGTTCAAATTCCTTATATATTACAAATATATAATGTAAATTTTGACTCAAGTTGAGCAAATATAATATTAGATTAAAAATAGTTAATATATTTCTGATAAAAATGATTATATATATAATATTAACCAAACCTCTGTAATAATGCTACTGCTGATTTATGACTTAGTATTGAAGATTAAACTAAGTATAAGTCCTCTCCCCAAAAAAATAAATTTCTTTTTCTATGTTCAATACAAAAGAATGCAAATTTAAATACCAAATCTTCTAAATACAAAGTTTATTTCTGAAAAACTTATTAATGCCTGATCATTATCATCAATAAATTATTACCACCACCCCTGCATAAATTCCAGCAGATGGCATTATTTGCATGGATTGTGGATTAGTAATAGCATAATGGATGCTAATGGCTTAATATTCAAATTGAATTGGATAAGCTAATACAATCAAAGTGGATTAATAAAAAATAATGATTTATTAAGAATAGATATATAAAATTGTTGCTTTATATATTTGCAACTATTACTAAGTAAACAAAATTTTAAAAGTAATAATAAAAAAAAAATGTTTTAAATTGAAGGCATTAAAGTTATATTGATAAGATTTTACCAACTATTACAACCATGGTTTTCTGGAGATATTGTTCTTTTATTATATTTTTGTTCCACCAAAAATGATACTTATTTTCCTGATGCACTGATAAAAGGGTATTCCATGATATGGGTGATGGTAGTCAATAGTTCTTGTTGGTGTCATGGCCCCATGCACTTCTTATGGCATGATTAAAATAAGCAATGGCAGTTTTATCAAACCTCAGCATTAAATCTGATTGCATTATTTTTTGAGTCTCTTGACTTGTATAATTCTTGGTTTCTGACACACCTAATAGATGGTCTTCTGGAAAATGCCATGGTAGCTGTGGATTTCAGTATTGAAAAATACTTTCAATGTTACCAAGCTATGTCAATCCAAACATTGTTGGAAAACAGTTTTAATCAGTGATTTCTCTCTTTTACATTGGATCACTACAATCCTGCTTCTTTAGTCTTCAGATAAACTAGAAAAAAAACCTGTTCTTTAGTCATTCATTTATACTCAACATATATTTTCTGAACAACAGATTCATCATTCGCTAGTTGCAAGATTTAACATCCATTTCTTTACAACAATTATGTTTATAAAAAAAACATTTTTTTTATTCCTTTCACCACATGTTATGAAAAGAAATAATTTAAAATATTTTAAAATTATATCATGATTTCATAACCAAAAGAGAAAACATTTTTTTTTTCTTTGCTTATAAAAAAAAATCATGACCAACTTTTAAAAAATTGATTATTAACTTATTTATTTTTATTAAATTATAATTTTAAATAATATATTTACATTCGCCATCAAATTTACTTTAGAAATTGACAAGTTTTTCTTTTAAAATTCCATTCAAGAGGGAGGCCAAGAAGAGGCACAAAGTACTTAAACTTTTTATGAGTTATGCAATTCAAATCATTGTGTTCATCAGAACTAATTTTTCTTTTTTTCTTCCCATAATACAACTTATTGTTTTGTTTTTTTATCTATTACAAAGTACATTTTTTTAATAAAATATTCAACAGTATGAATAAAATGTATAAACAAATTTTTCTTTTAATTTTCTAAACAAGTATATAAAATGATATTAGGTTACATCTAATACATGCTCACATTTACCCATCAACAATCAATATATTTATCACTCAATAAAGGTTTTTTGCTAAAAAATTTTTCATGCAACTTTATAATGTAAGTAATTTGAGCTGCTTTTGAATTTGTTTTACTTACAATATATATATATGTTTTGACATCAGTATGTGTATCTATATTGAGTCTAAATTAACAGTTGATGAAACAATATTATGAGAAAAAGATAATC
Organism: Epiperipatus broadwayi; assembly: GCA_028023455.1. Classification (NCBI taxonomy): domain Eukaryota; kingdom Metazoa; phylum Onychophora; class Udeonychophora; order Euonychophora; family Peripatidae; genus Epiperipatus; species Epiperipatus broadwayi. The sequence continues at coordinate 975,782 of JAQFVV010000207.1, forward strand.
TTTAATTGATTCATTACCTATTTATTTTATTTGGATATCAGTAGGTTGTTCTGAAACATGAACTTAATCTCTTTTAAAATAAACACTTGGGTGAGATTAGTGTTTCCTAAATAATAGCAATAATAAGATTATCAACAATCCATATTACATAGCTACCTCACTCTGGTTCATCTTTCCTTTGATAAGATCCTCTTTCATTTATATTATTCTATCCTCTTTCCATAAATATTACATTCAGCAAGTTATTTTCAATATTAGACAGTTAATTGGGAGTTTCTCTGATTTATAAACTAAATGAATCTTCTTATAATAATATGCAAGAGAAGATTAATTTAATAAACACAACAGCTATATATATATATATATTGAACCGGATTGAAATCCGATTCAATGGTGTTATTACAAAAAAAAAAAATTAAGTTTTTAATTTTTACTAAACTTAATTTTTGTTAAATCTTATTTAATGTTTAAATTTTTATTATTATTTAAAAAGAATACGTGTATCAAAATACACACGTTTATATGTGAAACGGATCATTTTAATGTTTATTGATTTATTTTAAAATAGTTTTCTTATACTGCTTGTTTTTACTTTAAATCAATTTGATTTAAAAACAAGCTGGCTAGCTAATTGCATTCCTGTTGCTTTTATTTTAATTATTGTAAATTAATTCTAAAAGTAGAGATTTGATTTTTTATGTAGTTGTTTTCATTTCAATAATCCCTGGGTAGAATTCTTAGATTAGATTGAGCTGGAGATTAATATTTGCCCTGCCTTAGGTGTAGCATTCAACAACAAGGAAAGTGTTTCACGGGAAATGAAGCAAGGTATAAAGAGCCCCCAAAATTTGGACAGTGAGTTAATTAATTATTCTTAATTAGACAAGCTGTTTCTCAAATGAAAGTTTATATCAGTTCAGACATTTAAATTCTTAAAGAAAATTCGCTGTTATTAAATCCTTTTGCTTGCAACAAGATGACAAATACTATACGTGTTATCACCACCTGAATGGCTTGCTAACTTAACAAAAGATGGATCCCTAACTTCCAAATTTGCTCCAGTAATGCCTTAAACATCTAGAAGAAGCTGGAACCTCTTTACCTCTACCTTGCCACTGTCAAAGAACTGGAAATGAACTAAAATAATAGTGCGCACTCTACATGAACATTGTTTTTACTGCAAGGTAACTATTTTCTTTTTTATTCTTCCCAGGGTAAATTAATTCTCATTAAATCTCCGCTCAGTCTAATAAAAAAAAATCTGTATTCATAAGCTTAAGTAATCTATTTAGCCTCATATTTAATATTTGCTGTGTTTTCTAGTATTTTGTAGTGTGTCTTGGGAATTTTAGTTTTAAGATTCCAAGTTACTTACAATTTTTGTTTATTGGAGAGTGACGAGTGAGTTTTCTATTGTTATGTAAAACTTTTTATAAATGTTTTGGTGGTCATGCATTTTAAATGCTTACCTGTAATTATTTTATTATTCAATAATTCATTTGTAAACGCTGTGTTTGCATGTTCGCAAACCTCCAAAAATCTTTTGGCTGACGACTTTATTGTCTAATTTTCCACAGGTGGGGATTTCGTTTCTAATATCTCTGAAAGCGGAAATTAGAATTGTGTTTTTCTTTGTAATTTTATAAGTCATCAGCAGGAAGATAATATTTATCCCTTTTTAAATTATAGGTGAGCGATACTTTCATTCTGCTAAAGTATTTAAAACTTTTAATATTTTTGTACTCATGTGCACTCTCCGATAGATTTATTTTTGTATTTATTACGTGTGCTTTAAATTTATCAGAGCATGTACTTGGAATTTATTTGTAATTCATTTTCTTTAATTGCTGGGGCAAATGTAACTGGTTTTCTAATGATTTACTTTTCTCTTATTGAGACCATTAATTATTAATTTTAGAGTAATTTTCACCAATCGTTTGACTGGGATTCACCAGTTTTTAATTGTTTTCCTTCATTTTCAATCATGTTTTTCGTTTGTTCTTGAGATGGATCAATTACCATTATTTTAAATGTAATAATAGGTGCAGCTCCTACCGACATAATGACATTCAGGGTCCGACCATTTTTGGGTCTTGAAAAGCTCATCGGCACTGGTTTCTTTGATCTATTTCAAGGGCGTGTTGTTTGAATATCTGAAAGTGAAAGTCAATGTTTGGGTGAATCCTCTGCTGAATGAAATTTGCTTCCTCCCTTTATAATTCGTTTATTAGAAGATCAGTCGGTCTGTCATAGCTTTGCATTTAGTATTTCTGGTACATGCCTGAGTTAACCCTATTTATTGCATCATAACTAAATTATACTTCATAATTTATTTTCTCTTAATAAAATTTTAGAATTTGTTTAAACTTAATTTGGCTGACATTTGTCTTTGTGCTTTTTGTCTCAGTTGTCTAAACAGTTTAAGATCTCTTGTTTCTTCCTGAGTCTAGTCGGCGCAAACCATCATCATCATCTATTCTGATCACAGTAAATAAATTTTCCAGATACATAGTGGTGTGGTGGCGCCCTCTGTGTCAGAATGGATTGAGTATCCGGTAGAATATATATATAAATGATATTTACAGTTATGTCATTTATTGCTGCCGCAATATATTTAACAAAGACTTATTAATTTGCTAAAGTGTATTATACTACTTCTTTATCAAATTAGTAACAAAAATTTTGAATTCATTAAAATATAGTTCTTATTTATGAATTATATCTTATGATTATTAATCTTATACTGTTCCTTTTCCTTATCATCTGACTGTCACAATCTATTTATATTATTATATTTAGTGCTATTTAATGATTCTGTCACTTAAGCATTTTTTATAAATAATTAAACCAATTCAACTTATTCTGTTTACTGTAATATATGGATGGATTCTTCAATGTCTTTAATCATTAATCTGTATATAAATACATTTGTAAGTTTGGATACAATATTTTAAAAATGATTTTTTTTTACCATAAATACTGAATTACTTTTTAGTTTTATATCTTCTTAATAACAATCACCAAATACTTAAGATCATATTTTTAAACTATGTTGTTGTTCACACTGTATTACCTCATTTAAATATACAAGAGATGAGAAACGTCATAGACAGGGTCAATTAATAAAAGGGCTAATAAGCAAATATGATAATATCATCAAACAACATCCATTTACATAAAATCAAATACATAAGAAAATATTTCAAAAATGCTCACTCAGTATTCAAGACTACTATAATTTAAATTAATACCTTAAAAAGCACGTTCCAATAACAGTTTAACTGTGTAAGTTAAATAAATCAGTTCTTTAAATACTCTAGTACTTTCCAAATTCTCTGTCTCATTAAGGGTTATGGTACATGACAGGGTAACTTCCATGGTCAAAACAATCAAGAAATTTGCAGTAAATCATCCTCTAAGCTTATATGAACTGACATGGCACACCTATTAAGTAGTATCAGATGATAAAGAGTTACATTATTATAAATATTATTGCATGACATAAACATATTTAACTTTGCATTTCACTTTTAAAATTACTCTGAAAATATCCAACACTGATTTAGCCTAACTGCATACAGTATTAACATAAAAAAAAATATTTTTATTCTCAGATATTAATTAAATATAATTTATCAATATGTTTTACATCCTTTTTAGCTTTAATTAGATTAGATTTAAATACAATATAATAACAGTCGGTTTTATATATGTTAAATATGTCTAATTAGAGAGTATTTGAACATAGATGTTGAATCTCTCTTTAGCTATTCACTCCATCTGATATAACCAACACACATGACTACATATAAATAAAAAGATAAATGGCCTCCAATATAAAATTTGCTATCTTAATATAAACTGTGCATGGTTTATATATATATATGTTAAAACGAAGATTTGCACGGGTTAAATATATAAAATACATAATTTGCGGGTTCATCCATGTTAAAAACTTTTAATATTAATATACTGACATTTCGACTTGGTCACACAAGTCTGTGGATGGCTTGTGTGACCAAGTCGAAACGTCAGTATATTAATATTAAAAGTTTTTAACACGGATGAACCCGCAAAATATGTATTTTATATATATATTGTGACCATCTGGATGGGCACAAGGGTTTGAGATACTTTGTATCTTAACTGAATAGTTGTATTATATTAAAAAAAATGAAATAGCCTTAGAATTTTAAAATTTTTTGCTGGAAATTGTTTAAAGCTTATATATGGATTGCTTATGCAGTTAATTGACCACTTTATAAGTATCCATTATTATTAGTGTGGTTAATGAGGTATTTAATGTACAGAAGAGAGGTTGTTTATTAATGGAATTGATACATTTTGTCAGAAAGATGCAAAGTTATCCTATGTCAGTATAATAGTGGTTGAATAGTTTCAAAATCCTTCTTCTTTAATACTTATTCTTTTGTCAACAATTAATAGCCATTTCAATTACATTTAGTTAGGATAGTTTAATATTTAGGTTGCAGTACATGTGCATGCATATATGTCTATATTATGTTTCATTTCATCTTTAATAACAGCAAACAATAGTACATTCACAATAAAAACATTTAAATTACAGTAATTATCTTAAATAATTTAACAAATATATATTTCTTTCCAATGATTAATAGATAGTTGAATCAATGAATTATTTTACAAATTAAATAAATTATTAATCATTTTTATTTAATAATTAATTAATATTCATTTTTCTTTCAAGTTTGTAAAAGCTATTTATTTTATTATTATTATTTTTTTTGTCTTCATTTAGTTCTAAAAATCAAAGTGATTTTTTTTTAGAAAATTTTTTTTTGAATATGTAATTAGCTGAGATAGAAGAGAATTGTGGGAGTAACCTTGTGAAGGGAAATGACCTTTGCTAAAGAGCTATTTAACAAATATCTCCAGTAAAAAATTTGCTTATTAGGTAATATAACTGTAGCCAGTAAACAGTGGTTCATTTATTGTGAAAATTAAAAACCAGTTGCTGTAGTCAAATTGATTTTAAAAAGAACTTTGGAGTAAAACTTCGAAAGGACCTTAAGAAATTTATTATGGGAAAAGCTAACTAGAATGGAATTCTAAATTTTAAAAAGGTGCACAGTTTACTTTGCTCTCCTCGATTTAAACATTTTGAATTAACCGCTTCATAACTATTGCTTTCTTTTAAAAATGTATGTTGATAATGTCCAGTCTCCATTACTTCATTTAATTGTCATTTTAAATAAGAATAAATTGCATGAATATTATTGTTGTATCACTAACCAACGTGTGTCTTTTAATATATCTAGAAAACACATGCAGAACTATTTTACAGAATATATTTTAATTCTTCACTATTTTCCGTGTTGTGTTTTTGTGAGGATTAGACATAAAATTAAGGATATGCATATTTTGATAAATCATGCCTTGTTTAAATTCATCATAAAGAGATAACGGTATTTATTTAGCTGGTATTTCTGGAAATAATATGTATTTTAAAATGAAGGAAATAAATGTGAGTTACTTCAAATTAAGTGTTTGCTTAAATCAAATGGAAGGATAGAAATGCAGGTAATTTTTGTTTTCTTCGATAAAGATGGAAAATAAAACAAAGTATTATTAATTGTGGAACTACTAAGGAATCATGGTATATTAATTGACAATATGTAAGAATAAACCATGCGTATAATAGACTATAAAGTGTCAAATGCTATTCAAGAAACTACTAAGGATAATTGCATATTTAATCTACAATTACAACGGAGAATGTTTTATATTTTCAGTATAATAAAGGAGAAATTGATTGCTTATGTATGATATAGTAACTCAAATAACTTTGTTATGAACATTGAAGATGCTGAGTTCTATTTAAGCATGATTATATTTGTTTGGTTATCCTACCACAGTTTATTTTAATTTAAATTCAGTTTGGAATGTGTCCCATATTGTTTCATAAACCTGGAACAGAGCTTTGCAAGTGAACTTTTATTTTAAGTTACTAAACTAATAACCTTTGTTTCTTTATTTTTTTTATTGCTTGTCATAATTAATGTATATGATAGGTAGATAGGCTTATTTATTATTATGTTTATTTATAATTTGGGTTATTTTGACCTTCAAGACCGTCTCCGAAGCGTATCCAAATGAGGAATATGCTGGTAAAAATTGACTGTGTTCAAATAGGTCTTATTGTTCTTTTATGAAGGTAAAAGAAAGAAATATTTTTTTAAATATATTGTTAGAGAGGTTTATATTTATTTTGCATACTTTATTATCTCAAAGTGAGAATTTTTTTTTTTTGAATCAACGAACATATAATAGAAATAGTTTGCAAGATATGAAAGAAAGTTCATTCATAATAATTATAAATATCAAATTTTAAAAGTAACCTAAAGTTTATTCTGAATTAAAAGTTATACCTTAATGCAATATTTAATTACCATGTTGCCTGCATAGTGTGTAATTTAGAGTTAATTTTATATATATTTTTGTTCACAGGTGTGTGTTTGTTTTGTACAATTATGACATTTGTTTGATAAAGTTCAGTTTGTGAATATTTTATGTATAAATTTCGGACGCTGTCATATTCTACTGAGTTGAATGGATTAGTAGGTTATCTGTATGTCAGCGTGTATTTATAATGTTCGATATTTAGAAAATCTATGAAAATAGAAAGAAATCTGATTGCATTATAATGTCTGTAGGAATAAAAGATTTTGCTTATTTAGTATATGTTTTTCCATGAGTAGAGCCTAGTTTATATTATATGCATATGATTAAATGATATTTTTTTTGAAGTTAAGTGATGTTTTCTTAGAGCCCTGGTGATGAGGAAAAAGTCCCCACCAATGGTGTATTTAGAAGTAGATGAGTTAGTGTTGAAGTATGATTAAATGATGTTTAGGAAGTTATGTGACATTTTTTTTAGATTCTTGGTGATGAAGAAATGTTCTCCACCAACAGTATATTTAGAATCAAATGAATTATTGTAGACGTGTTCAGTAAGAGTTTATCTGCTCATGTAGATTTCCCTTATAACGTATAGTATGTATAATCATGAAAATATAGCTATGTGTTAATTAATAGGTGGCCAAATAAATTGTTAGATTAATTCTTGATGTAGTATTAGTGTCTTATTTCATTGATGAATTATGACATTGTCCGAAATAAAATAATTGTATGATATTTTCTTGATGAATGGAGAGTTTATAGAAAGATCGTTTTATATTATTGCTGCTTGAACGTGCACACACACGCGTAATATAAATAATATTGCATATATAAAGTATAGAGATATTGAAATTAAAATGAGGAATAAATGTTTTTTGAAATACATTACATTCATTTAAATAGAAGTATAAAGTTATTGAGATTAAAATGGGAAATAAATATTTTAAAATACAGTGTATTTATTTAAATAAAAGTTATAAATCATCAAATCATCAGAATAAACATGATTTTGTTGCTATGCATGAAAGGCATACGTAATTGAAAGTGATTATTTAGTCAATTAGAGAAAGTTGCTTTGTTGAGAGTCAAATATAATTAATTTGATTTATTTTGTTAATCAAGAGTAATATCCTCTCAAAAGTATTTTTTTGTGCTAATAATATAATATGTTATTTATTTATTGTCATGTAGATGAAACATGTAGGCAAAGCATGTGTTCAAAGTCAGGATATTTAAGTTTTGTTATTAATTTGCTTTGATAATAGGGATAATCCCAAACTGATGATCAATGTTTATTTGATAATTTAAAAATCTATAAGACAAATAGTCCATTTGTAAATATGTTAAACCAAGTTTATTTTATTGTAATAAATGATTTGTTTTATTTATTTAAATCTTAAAACTGTGTCTTGAGTTATTCTTGTGTACATTTGTGCTTCCATTTCCACATTTCATAAATCTATTACAAAATAGATATATTATTTTAGAGTTATAATATTAAATTTGCTAGTGTCTGACAATATTGTTTTTCTTAATCCAAACATTATAAAAGAACATTTGCCACTGGACAAATGTATTAGAAAGGTTGCCAAGTCAGTATATTTGCTAGATGATGATATGAGATTAAAATACCATATTTCTGTCATTATCTTATTACTGAAACACAGTAAAATATTTAGTCAATTTGTCTCATTACCTTTTATCATACTTTAGAATTATAACTTATGGGCCAATGTAGTTTATTTAATTCAACTGTGTTTGTTAAAATTCCCTGAGATCTTATTGTTTATTTCTTGATTGGCATTAAAGTAGATGTTTAGATTATGATATGCCAAGTCATAGAATTGTTTAAGAATATAATTATAGCAAGCTGATATATGTTATATTTGGATGAAGGCAGAAATTAAGTTTAAAGTATATTTTAATAGACTGTACCAAATAAACATTATGATTTTTTATAATACAATTAATTAACAAAGGAATTTACATTATATTAAATGTTTTGTAATATTTCTTCTTTTATTCATTTATTATCATATATATTATGAACTGCCTATAACCTCCCACTGAGCTGAGCTGAACATAAACTTAAATATAGAGTCTCAGTAATAATTTTGTATTATATATCTTATTATGTTGTTCTATTCATTAATAGAACTGGTGCCTGGGCATTTCGCTCATGTAATGTATATGAGCGGTGTTGGGAGTGTAGGTTATAATATATATATATATATATATATATATATATTGTATATTGTACTGGTCAAAAATGTATGTCCATCCAACAATACCTAGAATCTGAGCAAAAGTACCCCGAATCCAATCATATCCGAGATACACAGGTCAGGAGCAATCATGAATTCTAACCTATTTGTCCATTCCCCAAATCTATAACACTATGGACAACACCTACAGGGATACCATATAAATTCATTCTATCCCAGCCCAGTGCTACATGAGAACTCAGCTGATGATAATGATGATGAAAGATTGAGTGAACCCAAGATGTAAGTTAAAAACATACATAAATATAAATATTATTAAGGAGATTCGAACAACTGGATTAAATTTAAAAATATAAATATTTATTTTGACAAAATTCAAGATGATTTTATATATATATATATATTCAACTTCACGCATTTAAAACTTTATTTTTGGTTAGAAATATTTGATGATCTTGATACAATTATTTTATTTAAACAGATATAAATTTAGTGTGGCATTTAAATACATAACATATATTTAAAAATTGGATTCTATGTAATATTACAAAAATAGATTTATTTAAGTGGTTGGTAGACTTTTATACATTTTAAAAAAAGAAACCTATAAAGATATGACAATAGAGTTTCGCTGCTTACATGAATTCATAGAATGCCCTTGGCATTTGATACATAACTTTATTTTCATTTATAGAATTTATTTACAACAATTAAATAAGGATACATTCTGATCAAAATATACTAAAAACATTTATTTATTAAACATTTTAGTCATTTAACTATCAAATATTGTGAAACTCTATCAATACAGGGATTGCTTATTTCAATAAAGGGGAGGGCAGCTTCATGAAAGGTTGGATTTAAAACTCCAACAAAAAATATTACAAAGAGAAAAACGTTTATTATCACATATTATTATGATTTATTTTGTTAAACAGGCTAGAAAATGAAACATAGGAAATTGTGGTGCAGCATAATAGCTGAATATTTGCAGATCCATTTTTTTTTTTGAAGGTGCTTTATCATATTACAGAATAAAACAGTCTAGCCGACTTCCACCGCAAATTTTGTGGAATCAATTGACAAAGGGTCCTTGGATGGAGTTGCAATGGGCTGAACTTTGCCAGAATTATATCATGCATTGCTCTCATTACGTGAATATATTTATGGTCCAAGGACATTCATCGACCTGTTTACAACCTGAAATGAAGAGGTGATGACTTGGGCATTCCGACACATGTCTCTAGATAAAGCTTAATAACATGAAGGGTGACCTATGCTAACAATGCTTTTATAAGAATATGAAATCATTGAGTTTAAATATTAACATAAAGCCTTAAATGGTTTAACAAGTATGTAATGATATGTTAAAATAATGACCTGTGTAAGATAAAATCATTTATCAGAAGTTAAAACTATATTTAATGAAGCATGCATTGCGCCTCCTTATTGACTATTCTGTTTCATATAAAAAAAATTAAATTCATGCACTTAATAACAAAATAAAATAAGGCCACCAGCCCTTTTTTGGCAATGATGATCAATAAAGAAATTAATAAAATTAACAGACATCAATAAACAATGCAGATTGCAAAGTATTTATACATTTTATATAAATTTATGATCAAATATTTTTTTAAAAAGTATATATTTATTTAAATACAAACTCAATTTTACAAGCTATTTAGAAATAACTAACAAGAACTCATTACCCCCCCCCCATTCCACAGCAGGATATACAAGAAGTTCATAAGACCAGGTCTGATTGATATTTACAAATAAAATTAAGTGACAAATATAAAAATATCATTAAAAATAAATTATAATCACACTAAATTATTAAAATAATAAGAAGTGTGAGTTAGATGAAAAAATTTATAGAAGTATTAATTTGGATTGCATGGAATCATCACAAAGAAAATAATTATTAACTTAACATGCTTGCCGATTGGCAAATTAAAAGAGATTCAAAATAAAGAGAACATAATTTTAAAGAGTTAGAAGTTAAAATTTAGGTACTATGATTATAATGACTGGGCTTTTCACCTCAGGATTCTATAAAATAAAGTACTGACAAATCTTCTGTGGCAGGTAGCATTCTTTGATTTAAAACATGTCTCTTGGTCTCAGCACTTCTTTGACAGCATGGGAACACTTGAGTTGTAGGGACTACATCTCTGCATGGTGAAAAGTTGAGCTGAAGATGGAGGGAAAGAAAGTTTAGGCCCCTCTTTTTAAAAATCAAACAGACATGAAATCAGTTAGGACTATTGACCGAACTCTGACACAATACATTTTTGGGCCTATTTATATCAGTTTTCAGTTATTCAAAGAATGTTTTTAATTAAACTTCTTAACTCTAATTGAATCTTTAATTTATAGAAATATTCTCTCTTTTGTTATTGGAGATGCAATCACAAGATAACTGTCCAAAAATAAATTCAAATCAATTTCCAGATTGGAAATAGATTTGATAAAAATGTTAACAGCTAACTAAAATCAATTAGCTTTGTTTTAAATTTTACTTTCATTTAATTTTAAAATGTCTTTTAAAATCAGGAAATAAACTAATGTTCCCCCCCCCTTTTAATTACTCTTGGACAGTCGGCAATTGCATCTTCCATCTTGAATATTTGGGTAATTATATCCCTTCATTGTGGATTAATTTTATTGGCCAACTGAGGTAAAACTGTAAACTTCTAGGTGATCAACTCACAAACTAAAGCATCAAAATATATTCATATTTTAAAATTATAATCACTTTAGTTTTGTTTGTAAAAAGTATAGTAATAATTTGTCAAGTTAGGAAAGTCAACAAAAGTTTTTTCAAAAATAAATTGTTTTTTATAATTATAAAAATATTTGATAACGCAAATCTTAAAATGAACATTATTCACCAATTACAAAAGTGTTGCTGACATTTTGTGACATCAGTGATTTTTTACGGTGCTTAAAAATAAATAATTTTTGCTAAACTCTTAACTATTTTTCTAAAATAATTTTATTTTTAGTATATTTTATTGAAATAATTTATAATTTGTCAAAAAATACTTTTAAAATGGTCTAAAACATTCGTTTATTATTTTTGAAATGAAACAAAAAGAAATCACAACTCTTCAGTTATTGACAACCATTTTCTTTGTTGTCAAAATGTAACAGCCAATAAGATTCAAGAAGAGACCACCTACTTCTTTTGTTCGACCTTTAATGGCAGTTTTATTGAGTTTTTACTTGTAAAATAATTCAAGAGAGGGCAGCATCTTACAGAACATTTTTTAACCTTAAAAAAACCCCAAAAACATAATTTTACCATAAAAATTATGGGAAATAGACTATTAACAGCAAAATCTCGAATTACCTCGAACTTTGCAGTCAGATTGATATGAAGAAAAATAATTACAAAGTATTAAAAATATAATTAAAAAAGTAATACAAAATTATTTACAATATTTGTTTGTGCTTTTATATAGTATAAAAGCTCCATTAATATATGTATATATCTGAGTCACATCTAGAGATAGTAATATCAAAGTAATTAAAAAAATTTTATTTAAAATTTATATTTATAACTTTTATAGATGCTTCTCAGAAATATACCTATAGTTTATATACATGTGACAAAAAAAAAGCAGGATGAAACATGAGTTGTGTTAGAACAGTGAAACTCGATCTTGAACTAAGACCGACTGTTTCAATATATGTGGGAAATGATGATCTGGACCAATTGATGAGTGCTGGTTCAGCACGAAATACATATTTAGCAGATCATTTATCTTTTTTCCACATGTATGTCATCATATGTGTTGGTTATGTAAGATGAAATGGATACCTGAAGGAAGCTTGAAAGTCTGTATTCAAATCCCCTCTAAATATATCTAAAGTTCAGTATATACATTATACTTGTAGTCAAATGTTAAATATATCTATAACTTTTTTCAAGAATCATAGATTTCGTACATAAATAAAAATAGTATTAATTTCAATCTAGTTAAAGAATTCCATTCTCCTACAAAACATATATATCCACACATATTTCTCCATGCAATAAGGTTAAATATTTTTTTTATTTTGATGAGTAAGAAGTCTATTTAAAGCTTAAGTTTTACGTTTAACTGATTTATAAGATAAATCTTTTATTATATATTTTTTTTATCAAAATATTTGTTATTTGTAAAGAAAATCTCTTTAATACAGTAAGCTCTTTTCATTAGACTATTATAATTTTTTTAAAAAAATACTTTTACCTTTTTTCATAGTCTTTCTTTTTCCCACATGTATTAAAATAACACGGTAATACACTTTAAAATTACACCGTTATCTAACATATAGAAAGAATTTTGTTTCATCTCTTCAAGAAATAATGATATTGACACATTTTAAATTTATATTCGGGAGCTTGTAAACATATTACAAATTTTTATACATCATTGATTTTATTTAAACCAGCAACGTTTGCATTATTCTCCTCCTTTTAGATCTTTCATGTTATATGTTATGATCCTCGAACAATAAATAAATAAATATATAATGTAAAAAATTATTATAAAGTAAGATAAATATTTTCAACACATACACAAATTATCAAAAAGCAAACAAACCTGGAAACTTAACCAATAACATATAGTTATATATCTGAATAACTTTTTTTAATTAACAAAAGTTTTAATAAATTAAACGCTTATGTGAAATTAAACTACTTATATTTTTTTTCTCTAAATGCAGGTCTTTTATAAATTTGCAGAGTAACTTCTAATTTGCCTAGATTTTTTTCAGGTGGTTTTAAAGCATTAATAGAGATCAACCTCTTTAAATTATCATAATTGTAAAATTCTGTTAATAATTTTTATGTAATTTGAAATCTTGTTAAGGACTTTGAAAGCATTGACATATATTTTAATATAAATATGCATTATTATTCAAACTGGGTACAGACAATCAATGAGCTTGTACCCCCCCCCCCGACATTTTTGTAATTGTTTATTCATAACTACAGATTTAATTACCTAATAATTTTATCAACATTTGGTTTTCCATAACGTAAAACTTTATGATGGCTTTCAGTATGATGTGAAGTTAATCTTTTTTTTTTCCATGTAAATTTTTTTTCATAAATAATATTATTGTAATCTAGCAATTTGCATAAAAGTTACATAATTGCCGGATACTTTTATATTAATTAAATAAAAGATTTTTTCTCTTTTTATAGTTTTTGCAATAATTCATAAACAAAACCATCTCTCCTATAATTAAATAAATTTTCAAAATGTATTACAATAGATAGTCAAAATAAAAGTCATAGATCAATTCATAGATCACATGACCCTATCTCTTAAGCTTGTAAGTTATAAACAGTGAGGATTGCCAATTTCTCTACAAGCTTTATGATAAATGCTTAGCCAGAGCCAGCACTTAAAATATCTCTGTCAGGAACCCCTCCCCAAACCCCTGACCATGGTTTCGTGCTTTGGCACTCCTCAGAGAGGTGTCAGGGTAGGTTCAGACACTAGATCTAAAAATACCAACCCAAAGCCAAGCACTTAGCTAAAAGTTATCTATTGAGTGGAAAATCTGAAATTTTCAGACATGTACATGTCTTCAAACCCAGCTATCCAACTCAAATAGCTATATGGGGCTGATAGATCTTCAGCCATGCCATATAGTAGTAGTCATAGCAATATAAAAATGCATAAGACTTTTTGGCAGAGACTATAAATAGTCAAAATAAAAGTCATAGATCAATTCATAGATCACATGACCCTATCTCTTAAGCTTGTAAGTTATAAACAGTGAGGATTGCCAATTCCTCTACAAGCTTTATGATAAATGCTTAGCCAGAGCCAGCACTTAAAATATCTCTGTCAGGAACCCCTCCCCAAACCCCTGACCATGTTTGAAGACATGTACATGTCTGAAAATTTCAGATTTTCCACTCAATAGATAACTTTTAGCTAAGAGCTTGGCTTTGGGTTGGTATTTTTAGATCTAGTGTCTGAACCTACCCTGACACCTCTCTGAGGAGTGCCAAAGCACGAAACCATGGTCAGGGGTTTGGGGAGGGGTTCCTGACAGAGATATTTTAAGTGCTGGCTCTGGCTAAGCATTTATCATAAAGCTTGTAGAGGAATTGGCAATCCTCACTGTTTATAACTTACAAGCTTAAGAGATAGGGCCATGTGATCTATGAATTGATCTATGACTTTTATTTTGACTATTTATAGTCTCTGCCAAAAAGTCTTATGCATTTTTATATTGCTATGACTACTACTATATGGCATGGCTGAAGATCTATCAGCCCCATATAGCTATTTGAGTTGGATAGCTGGGTTTGAAGACATGTACATGTCTGAAAATTTCAGATTTTCCACTCAATAGATAACTTTTAGCTAAGTGCTTGGCTTTGGGTTGGTATTTTTAGATCTAGTGTCTGAACCTACCCTGACACCTCTCTGAGGAGTGCCAAAGCACGAAACCATGGTCAGGGGTTTGGGGAGGGGTTCCTGACAGAGATATTTTAAGTTCTGGCTCTGGCTAAGCATTTATCATAAAGCTTGTAGAGGAATTGGCAATCCTCACTGTTTGTATTACAATAGACTTTCCATTTTTCAGTTATTACCCCCACCCACCCCTGCCCTATATAAAACTCAAAACAATATTAGATTGTTTCACTTCTAGATTTCACTCATTATTAATCTTAATCTTTTTATTAATCTTGTTTTGAAAAATATCTTGAATTAAAACAAATTTTATAATGAATGGTTGGAATGATAGAATTACAATTATAAAACATCTTTAAGCAATCACAATTATTCAGTACTATCACTAGTGGTTAAGTTTTGCAATGCTTTTTGGTGACTGTATGGTTAGCTTTGGCTTATCTTCACTCACATATGGATTTCTTTTACATTATTTTTCCTGTTTTGCTTTCATTTGACAGCAGAAAGTAAATCTCACATATATATTGATTTTTTTTTTTATTAGTTTAAAACAATCTGAAGACATGAATAACATATCGAGAACCTAATGCAAATAAGATGGAACTGATGTTGATCAGAAGATTCTTTGTTCTCAGTCTATGAGAGCTCTTGTGAGAGCTTTCGAGAAAATTACTTTTTTGGAAGAAAAATTGTATATATTTTTTATAGTTTATAAATATAAATATGATTTTTTTTTAAATGTTTTACAAATATTTATTTTTTAAAAAAGCTATTTTTAATTAAATGTAGATCTTATTGAAGAGTATTTGATCTGTAACAAAACAAATCAAAAAAATTTAATAATGTTAAACAGCAAAAAAATGGCTAACATGTTTGTTGTAGATAAACTTTCTCTCATCAAAGTGTACTTTTTTGTGGATTATATCTTGATGTCAAATATTTCATTTATGGTGAATTAATGAACAAATTTATTAGCCATTAATTGATATATTTAGGTCCATGTGTCCAAAAGATTTCTCATTGGTTTATGAAAATGGTCTTTATTTTAAGTTTGAGTAGTTTTAAAATACCTTCTGTTTGCTTGATGTGTTTGAGAACATTTTTGGATATCAAAAAAGATTGCTTTAAACTGGATTTCATTATAAGCCTTAATATTAAAGTGTTTGAAAAAATACTACAATACAAATAAAAAAAAAAACTTATATGCAAATAAAGATGTAATGCCAGACTTATATTTATATTTTGTACACATAATTATAGTTTATTTAATATTTCAATAATTCTACATAAGAACATTTACACAGAAAGAGTATTAGTATATCTGATTTGTTTCACTCTACATTGACTGCCTTAAGTGCTTTTTTGTTGATTTTACTGTTGTGATAAAAACATTTTATTTAAAAAAATATAAACAATATATAAATCTACAGAATACTATAACAAAAATAAATTATAATGAATCCTAAACCATGTTAACAGGGCATTAACAGAATGCTGACTGGTATAGAGCAATGGAGAGGGTAATTTTATTTTGTGTTAGTAATTATGAAAATAAATAAATATTTATGATTATTTTTACAAAACATGTTTATTAATAATTGATAAAAATAAAATATTTTCACAATTTTATTTATGGAAATACACTTAATAACATTTTCAGTCAGAAAGATATAAGAGCATATAACTTTTGAAATATTGGAAATAAATACAATTTTAAAATAAAATCACTTAAAAACAATTTCATCACATTTTATAATTCAAATTAAAATAATGAGGATTTTGTTAATTTCCTTTAACCTTGAATGAATAGAATAGGCAATAAAAACAGTTATTCTCAATATGTATTTCATTTTATATGACTATATAATGTTTCTCTATATTAGAAAAATTTAAGTAAGATTTATTTGAAGGTTTTTCATTTGTAAACTTATATTTCTAACAAATGAAACATAATTTAGTAAATTGTAATATAAAATAAAGTTTTAAATGTGAAAATCAAATGTTGAACAATGATAAAAATTGCCATCAGAGGGAACAACAGAAAGGTCAAAAGTTATACAGAAAATAAAAAAAATATTATTAGTATTTAAATAATATACTGACTATGATTTGCATAAAAATAATATTCTAATTACATTTGGATATGATAAAAATATTTATAACTATTTTGAAAATACAGGTTCTGCAGTGAAAACATAATTATGGCAAATTTTATAAATTGTGACCTTTGTTTATTATGATTTCAAACTAATTGCATATTTTTAGATAAAAATGATTATGAAATATTTACATATAAAAATATCAAAGACCACTGTTTTGAAATTAAAACAATCACAAAAACAACTGTTTGTAATTCATGTAATGATTTTATTCAATAGATTTCAAAAGGATATTTATTATTTAGTTGAGCATGTTGACATAAATAATCAATCTAAAAATAGAAAACTATTTAAACTGCTAGTGGAAAAAACTATTTTATTGAAATCTATATTTAACCCACTTTATTGTTCAATCAAGAAATTACTTGTGAATTCTTTAAATTCATTCATCTAAGAATTTGGAATTTACATTCAAATATAAACATATTTCTTACAAAATTTTTTAATATATCTAAGCAAAATATTTATCTGAAACAGTAAAATATATTACTATCTGATACATTTTGTTTTATTTAGACATAATTATTAAAACTATAGATATTTCTATACACTTAGACTGATTACGTGACTCAAAACAAAATTATATAAATAAAACTAAATCAATTATATATTCTTAATAATAAGATTAAATTCAAAATACAATCATCAACAAATTCTTTAGAATCATGTAATGGGAGTGGTCAATTAATGGAGACTGGAATTAATTAAGCCAAATCTAATCACACAAACAATAGTAAGTAGTTTTTATTAGAAATGGATAATAAATTTGGAAAAACTAATTAGGAAATTGCCGTAATGGAAGTACTAATTGTTATTTAAAAAATAATTGTACTAAAATCTGTCTTCCAGGTCTAACCTTTTTTATTTACAAAATCTGAATCATAATTTTAATAAACATAAATCTTTGAAATTAGCTAATATTATAGATTAAACTACTAAACATCACATGATCACCATTTCTTATGCTTGCTCATAACTGTTATTACAGATTAGTAAGTTCCAAGATTAAAATAATAATCACATTAAAAAATTAAAAAATGGTTTATTTTTTTCAAATCATCTACTATGTGTACTAAATTTTAACAACTAAAACTGCTAATTTGGATTTTCAAGATTGTCATAGGAATTAACTCAAAAGTTTAATATGGACACATATAAATCTATTCTTGAATCTGTTAAAAACATTATGACTGGTTATCTAACAATGATCTTATTATTAATGATTTGATTACAAAAAAACATATGGCATTTTCTGCTTGATAGGATAATAAAGTAAATATGAACATCAAAGAAAGGAATTCAGAGACTAACAAGAAATCTTAAAACTGTGTGGTGAATTAAAACTGTAATGAAAATGCATATATTCACCAAATGTGGTTATTTTAGATCATATTTTGATGCATTGAAAACAACATATGAACCTGAGAAATAATATTCCAATTCTATTAAAGTCTGAAAATGCACCTTCTTATATGATGACAATAATGATTTTATTGGATGGAAGAAGTGTTTTGATCACCTTGGATGGATGATATAAGATTTGACTTGATGACTTGCAATGATTTACCTATTTTATCTACTCATTTAGATATGGACAGAGATGTCCATCTTAGTGAAGTCAAAACTGTTTTTTATAATCTTAAAAATAGAAAGGCTGTAGGATGATGATATTTTAGCTTCAAAATTATTGGTTTTTGTAGGAATATATGTACCAATAAATTTAGGGCATATAATTATTAAAACGAAGAGAATAGACAATATTAAAATATTTATTGTGGAATGTAATAATTACCTATTACATCAACAATACTTTTCAAGAATTTTGTTGAATAGATTGCTTCCAGTCAGAGATTAAAGTTTATAAGTGATTCAACATCATTTTAGAATTTCAAGAAGTACTATTCATGATTTTTATTGCTATGCAAATGAAAGAAATGTTAAAGAAATATGGTTGTTTGAAATTAATTGATTGTTTACCAAAGTGTATTCTTATTATACAGATTCCACAAAATAGACTAGGAAAAGTATTATTATTATTAAAACAGAAAATCTGAAGCATTTAAAATGAAAGCAATTGTTAAACAATAATGTGTGTTTGTTTCAACATCTATTTACAGTTATCTATGCAATTATTTATGGGTTCTTAATAAAATAGAGAACAAGATATGATACTGGTTTGACTGGTGACATTTTAAATTTGAATCAATTAAAAGCAAACACAAAAACCTCTTTTTGAATTCTGGATTTACATTATGCTGTTAATTATGCTATTTTTCCAGTTCAAACAACGATTTATAGAATGTACTTAATATTTTAAATGCAACATATAAAGGTTTTAGTTTACTAAATAATGGTCAAAAAACTCAAGTTCTTTATCAGCCAAAATCCTCAACAACTTTTAGCTTTAATGATTTCGCAACTTGAGAATGTAAACAAGTTTAAATGACATGGAAGTTTTATAAGTACAAAAGTGTACTTAGGGTACAACACATATTCTAAGATGCTGCTGTTTCTTTCAACAAATAATGAAAATGTAATTCATCACAGGAAATAATTACAACTGTGATAGCTATAAATACAGTTGTTGTGTTACCTAATTAATTGTATGGAAGAGAGAAATGATTCCACTACTGACACAATATTAAAACATTAGAAAAATTACATTTAAGGATGTTCTATAACATTTTAGACTGTAATGGCAAGATCATCAAACTATCAACATGTTTTTTTACTTTGTTGTACGATTACATGTTATTTAACTAGACATATAGAATGGATGTTCAATAAAAGGGATGTTTGCAGTGAAGTTGAGCATAAGTTTTGTGAGAGGTAAAACCCATTTACAATATAAGGATTATAACAGAGATGTTTTTTAAAGTTATAATGAAGTTTGTTTAGATTCAGAAACATGAAAGAAATTAAACATGGTGTTGAAGTATTTCAGAAAAGTTTTTGGCTGTTTAACATGTAAAATATCAATTAAACAGAAAAATAAAGCAGCATGTCTTCTAATGGACATATTTATGCTTCATATAATGGTTATTTTAGTCTTGTAAAACTTATTTCCAGAGAAGCTTTTATTCTTTCTCTTTTTCTCTCATTCTTTAATTATTTTCCATCACATGATCACCATCTCTTATACTAGCACATAATTGTTATTAAACAAGGCAAAACTCTCCATACACTAGTGCCACCCTATGCCAACTAGAGTAATCAATGGATGCCAGAAGGCTTGTGCATAAAATCTCTATCTAGTGCCTACTCATCCAATATCCCCAGACTAGTTTCTGGCTTGTGACCTTCATCAGTGAGGAGCCTTGGATCTGAGAGCACTGCACCCAGATCTAAGGATGTGCTAGTATAAGAGATGGTGATCATGTGATGTTTAGTGGTTTAACACCAATCCTGCCTAATAGGATAGTGGTGGCTATGGTTGTTAAGAGCCAAAGACACCAAAATGTATGGGTGCTGAACTGAGTTCAGACCCATATGATTATATAAGCTATTGAGCTTAGATTGAAAATATTATTGTGTTTTCAATTAAGTTCTCATAGTTTTGTAGTTAAGTAGAGATAAAAGGTGGCTGCTGGAGGGTTGCATTAGATCCTAAGATCTAGGTGCAATGCTCTCAAATCCAAGGCTCCTCACTGATGAAGGCCACAAGCCAGAAACTAGTCTGTGGATATTGGATGAGTAGGCACTAGATAGGGATTTTATGCACAAGCCTTCTGGCATCCATTGATTACTCTGGTTGGCACAGGGTGGCACTACTGTATGGAGAGTTTTGCCTTATTATTTTCCATGTTGAAATAGGCATTCTCCTTTGCATAGGCTATTTATTATTACTAATAATTCTAATATAGAAGCGTTATTATTCAAACCTTTTTATAAAGACAATATTACTTATTTAGATGATAAATTATTATAAAATGGAGAAAGAAAATAAATATAACCGATATCTCTAAAAAAGTTAATCATAAATTATTACAGATTAATTATAAATAGGGAAAAGAATTCCATTCCAAAAAGTATAACCCAAAAGTTTGTTAATAGTAGTAGAAAAATATCTGCTATGAAAGAACAATATTTTAAATATTTTAATAAAGAATATTATACATTTGACTAACAATCGGCTTTTCTATAATAATCTCAATCATAAAAATATTCACTATTAAAAGATTACAATTTAATAATAATACAACAAATAAAAATGACTACAGAAATATTCAAAAATGAATAGTATATAGACATAATAATTCACTTTTCCGGATAATACTGTGAAATATATTTCACACATTTGATAATAAAATTCATTATAACGATTTAAATTGCGTACATCCTTATTACAATTCTGATTATAGGAAGAATAAATATTTGCTTCATTAATTTTTGTTTTATGATTTGCACTTTGACATTTCCAAATAATATTTAAAATCATATTTAGAGATATATAGTATGTGAAATTATATGTTATGAACTGAAATATCAGAGCAGTAGATCTAAGTTCACACGTTTATCAATATTAAAGGCGTGTTTATTTGACAAACTCTTCATTAATTCTTAAAGTAGGAGGAAAAATAAATGAATTAACTAGAAACTTTAATAAAATATTTATTTTTGAAAGATATTTTAATTCTTTTGCCAATAATAAATTTATGTTTAAAAAAATAAACTGATATTACACCAGACGGCAAAAATATTCAATTCCATTACTTCTAGAAAAATTTAAAATAATTCTGATGAAAAAGAATATATTTGGTTGAAATAAAATATTTTGGGTTTGGCTTGAAATAAAGTTGAACACTATGAAAACTATATTAAAATTGATTCAATTTATCTAAAGCTAAAACTGCTACTTTATTGAAAAATTAGCTAATATTCAAGGTCAAGAAAGGTATAAACATATATAATGTATAATGAATATGTAAAATAATAATTGTATAATAATAAGAGTATGTAAAATAAGAATAATAATTGTATAATAATAAGAGTACAACAATGTAGAATAAAACTAAGAGTACAATAATAAATGTAGAATAAAAGTAATAACTGTAAAAAATAATGAATATGTAAAATAAGAATAACTATAGTAATTATGTATAACGATTGTGTAAAATTACAATGGTGTTAAATCATAGAAAGCCCAGCTGACCTTATAGGGTCAGAAAACTGTGTAAAATACCATATATGGTGAGAAATGTAAAAATACTGTGTGTATGTGAAAATGTATTGAAACACCATATATAGTTAGGAATGTAAAAAACTCCAGAAGTCTTGAGAGGTATATAAACTCCCAGAACCAGATCTAATTGTTCTGAGTTTTAATTATAAGTCAGAGACTTCTGCCTCTGTAAGTCCAAAAGCAGGACTAGGGTTATTATATGCAGGTGACCACGACCTTTTATTATTTTATTATGCCTTATAATAGGCAATGTATATAGTTAAAATTATTCGTATTAAACTATAATCTTACCATCTCAATTCTGCCTTTGTCCATTTATTTACTTGCTGGTCTTAAGACATAACAAATTGGCGCAGTTGACACAGGAATCGAATCTGAAAGAAAGTGCAGTCAATACAGGAATGGAACTACATTAAAAATTGGCTTGGTCATCATAGGATTGAATCTGGAAATAATTGCCTAAACACCAAACTGAGACAAATCATAAGTGGATTTGAATCAACAAAAAAATGGCAAGCATATCGCAAGTTAATATATGCATGTTTAATGTAGAAAATCCTAAGTGATTGGCCACTGTATGTTCAGATGATCAAAAATTCTTTACACTGAATATTAATACCGAGAATACTGTAAAAGTAGCCTCATTACTTTGTTTCACAGGCCAGAGAGTAATCGAAATAGCTAACAAACTGTGTGGAAATTCACCAGAGACACAGAAAGACGATGAGCTCGTAAAACAGCTAAATGAATATTTCAATAACCAGCCATCCAAGTTTATCACTCGATTGCACTTTAGAAGCAGAAGGCAAAGAAAAAATGAGAAAATAAAAGAATATGACATTGGTTTAAGAGAGATGGTAAAACCATACCTTTACGGTAAAAATTTAGAGGAAGCTCTTCTAGAACAGCTATTATATGGAATAATAGATGACCAGTTTAGGCAGATCTTATTAGCAATAAAATATCTAACTTATGAAGAAGCTATCAGACATGGAACAGCTTATGAACTGCTGCATGACCAAGTGAGAGAGTTCAGAAGTTTCATGAGACAACCACTTCAAGCTACAATTTTTAAAAATGTCTGAAGTTAAGTCCAAAACCAATAAACAAATTAAATGTTTCCGATGTAGAAAGATCAGTCACAAAGTCCATGATTGCAATATGCCAGAAACTGAAAGTTATCGGAAAATAACTGAGTATCATGAAAGATGGTACCACCATACAAACCCGAGCAGAAAATTTCTGTGCAGAGTGATGGAAAGTAGCTACATAAAAAATGCTATAGACAAATCTGATTAAATTACAATAAACAAAATTAATCGACACAGAATCACAGAGAAAAAACAGATCGCATGTAGCCACATCATCTAGATGCCCAGATAAAGCTGATTTGCATATAACAAATAATTCGTAAATTGCAATGATCAATTAAGACCAAATAATATTAATAGAAGAATAATAGCAGAATGGACTAATGCAGAATCTGGCTACAGTGGACTCAAAAATTGGACAAGAACCAAATGGCCTGCTAGATGTCCTCCCTACCGAGATAAAGGATTGTGGAAAGTACGCAAAAGGCTATCCGTAAACAAAGGCTGTATATTGATGAACAACAAAGTGCTTATACCTAGCGATGGTCGCATAAAAATACTTAGATTACTACATCAGACTCATCTTGGGATAGTTAGAGCTAAAAACCTGGCACACAACTGTGTATGGTGGCCATGTATAAATAGAGGCATCGAGCTATATATTAAAAATTGTGATAAATGCCAAATACCAGCTGAACTTCTGTTTCAAAAGAAAATACAAAACAAATTATCAATCTTGCTGCCTCCCAGACAAAAAATTAACGAGAGAGTAATGGGAGGGAAAGGTTTTGAAATAGGTGATAACGTTTGGTCACTGAACAAAAATAAAAAGGCTTTTGAAAAAACAACCGTGACAAGTAAAATTGCAAATCAATTAGCTGAAATTGAAACTGATGAATGTGTAAAACTGTGGAAACCTAAAAATCAGTTGAGAAGATGAGAATTGCCAACAGATGAAAACTCTTCCAAAGCTGAGATAGCCGCATCGAAACCACCATCAACAAACAGCAAATTGGTGAAGCACAGCAAAGACGGCCAGCAACCAGCAAAGACTAGAAATCCCCCGTCTCATCTCAAAGACTATGTTAGGTGAAAAACAATACTTCTGGAGTGGGGGAGGAATGCAGTATTCATGGTCAAGAAAGGTATAAACATATATAATGTATAATGAATATTTAAAATAATAATAATTGTATAATAATAAGAGTATGTAAAATAAGAATAATAATTGTATAATAATAAGAGTACAATAATGTAAAATAAAACTAATAACTGCAATGTATAATAAATGTAAAATAAGAAGTAATAATTGTATAATAAAAAGAGTATGTAAAATAAGAATAATAATTGTATAATAATAAGACTACAATAATAAATGTAGAAAAAAAGTAATAACTGTAAAAAATAATGAATATGTAAAATAAGAATAACTGTATAGCAATTACGTATAACAATTGTATAAAATTACAATGTTGTTAAATTATAAAAAGCCCAGATGACCTTATAGAGTCAGAAAACTGTGTAAAATACCATATATGGTGAGAAATGTAAAAATACTGTCTATATGTGTAAATACCTTATATGGTTAGGAATGTAAAAGACACCAGAAGTCTTGAGGGGTATATAAACCCCCAGAACCTCATTTAATTGTTCTGAGTTTTAATTATAAGTCAGAGACTCCTGCCTCTGTAAGTCCAAAAGCAGGACTAGGGTTATTATATGCAGGTCAACATGACCTTTTATTATTTTATTATGCCTTATAATAGGCAATGTATATAGTTAAAATTATTGGTATTAAACTATAATCTTACCATCTCAATTTTGCCTTTGTCTATTTATTTACTTGCTGGTCTTAAGACACAGCATATAGTTATGATATTCTTTTAATTGGAGATTTTAATTTTCTAAAATTGTTTGAGGTAAAAGTATTTTTCAAAATAAATATTCTTATAAACATAGTAATTTGGTTAAAAATGAGCTGATTCTATACAATTTTTTGTAGAATATACAATCTTTACATAAAAAAACATTATTTGCACTTATAAATATATGTCATTCATGTTTGACTTTTAATTACAAGTTAATTTTATGAAGCAAAGTAAAAAAAATTATATTACAGAAATAATTTCTATAAATATTTCAGATGACATAAATAGGACTGTTTGACAGATAATAATAACATTGACAGATAATAATAACATTAAAAAGAATACTAACAATTTCAGTCAAATATTTACAACATAATTGATAAACATGTATCAAATATTATAAAAAAAATTTGGTGCTGATATAGTATGCGCTTGGCAGCCATTTTGAATTTCAAAACACCCAAAAACATTGCTGGCACATGCAAATGATAAATGACATCAACTAGAAACACTCAGTTTTCAAAAAAGTAAATCACCTAAGGCACTGCAATTAAAAAAGGGTTGTGTGAAGGGTATACACTTAAAAAAAAGTGCGGGAAAATGTTACATTAAATAGCCTAAGGTGCTACTATAAAAAAACTAAAAAAATGCGGGAAAAGAAAAAGAAGTGAACATTGAAAATTAAAAAATACTTTAAGATAAACCAAAAACGCTAATTTAGTAAATCTTAAACAATTAACTTATGTTAAGGCATTTAAAAAAAAATCATAAATGATATTTACAAAAACCCGTTAAAATATAGCAATCATTAGAAAAATAATAAATGCTATTTTAAAAAGCTCAAGTCCGGTCTATCAACGCTATATACTAAATCAGTATTATAATTTTAAAAAACAATATATAAAAACTATACTGCTATAAATCAAACATTGGGCTGTAATGTCACATTAAATAGCCTAAGGTGCTACTATCAAAAAAAAATGCGGGAAAAGAAAGTGAACATTGAAAATTAAAAAATAATTAAAATAAACCTACTTTAAAATAAACCCAAAATGCTAATGTATATAGTGATAATAAAATACTGTGACAGTAAATCTTAAACAATTAACATATGTTAAGGCTTTGAAAAAAAAAATCGTAAATGATATTTACAAAAACCCTCTTTAAAATATAGTGATCATTAAAAAAATAATAAATGCTTTTTTAAAAATCTCACTCCGGTCTTTCAACACTATATATTAAATCAGTATTATAATTTTAAAAAACAACATTTAAAAACTAATCAAACATTGGGTTGTAACATCACATTAAATAGTTAAAGGGTATATTATGGAAAAAAAAAAGTGCGGGAAAAGAAAAAGAGGTGAAAACTGAAAATTACAAAATACTTTAAGATAAACCAAAAACGCTAATTTATATATATATTGTGCCATTACAATTTAGTCATTAGCTAAATTTGTAGAAATGTGCATAAAGAAAAATGTAAAACAAAAATCATCATCACATTTTTATGTAAAAAGGAAGCTGTAGGGCATCCAAGTTTAAACCCTACAAGATCAGGTTTTAAATGCTTAAGGCAGAAAGAAAGTGGACAACAGTTATATTCTTTAATTGTTTGTGTGTTGATAGAAAACTCAAAAAAAGTAATACACACATTTAACTATTCAATATTTAAATTTTTTTTGTTAAAAAGTAAAGTAATAACGCATATGTATAGGCAGTGTGTGTGTAAGCTATTTAATTGTTGTTGTATATTTCAAATATTAAACTCTCTTCAAAGCTAACCTACATTTGCTAAATTCTGATATTTTATTCTGGTTCTATTTTATTATTCTATTTCTATTTTTGTTCTTTGTCTATGATTATAATTTGGAGCTTAAAAGTTGTAGTTTGGGGTTTAAAAATTGTAAGAGTTTAATGTAGATATTAAAATCATAATTTCTAAAAAGCATTTACATTGTTTTATAGGCCTGTTTTATAAATAATTTGAATGAGTGTACTTACATTTTTTTTTTTTTTACATATTGAAGAAGAAAAGGAAGAAAATTTGTTAAATTATATATTTTGTGTTATAAAAGATTTTTTTTTTCTGTTAAAACTTAGAGACGATGTGAGAGGTCTAATTTTGAAAGTGTCTCATCCTAAGATCAAAAAGAAAGAAGCTCAAATTTTCGGTGTTATATTTGTGACAGAGATGTGAGAAAAAGGATTAAGACTACTTTTTTTCCTTCAAAACAAAACTTGTCTAAAAATCAGGATAGTGAGATTTTTAGTACTATCCAGCTAAAAAACGATTTGGTTGAAAATAAGTTATAAATCCAATTAAAAGAGGTGGTCAAAAATAGAAAAAAATCCGATATAAAAGCAATCTGGAAAATCAATTGAGTTATTATGAGGAAGTCTTTTAAAAATATTGGCACTAAGGAAGCAAGCCTTTTAATTCTGCAAATATCAATTAAAAAAAAAAATCATTTTAATATAAAGTTTTTTTTTGTTGAAGATGAAAAACAGCATGGCAGGTTAAAATAGATATATTTCATCTGCAGAAATTCCCTGATTCATCATCAACCAGCATATCATATGGGAAAGAAGGAGTCTTGTCTGAATGAAAAGAAAAATGATATTCTACACCTTTCAACTGACCGAGAGAAATAAGATGTTTTTAAATAGAAAGAAAAAAACATTCACCTGCATTTGAAGGCGATCAGGAAAAAGAGTAATCTACTATTAAATATTAAATCATCACGTCCAATTAATTATTCCAGTAACTGAGTTTAAACCCAAGAAAAATTATAAATGTGAAAACAACTGCTGTACTTTATCCACTAACAGAATCATGCTTGAGAGGAAGAGAATTAAGTTAATATAATGATTTCCAAATTGTCCACTGAAGCAAATAGCCTCAATAGGATCATCTTCATCAAATAATTATACACCTCAAGAAAGAAATTGTTCCAAAAAAAACAGAAATGGTAGCTGCAAAAGTATAGACATTAAACAAGATAAATTTGACTCATTGGAAGTCGCTACAAAGAATAGAACTGGTAATATAAATTTTCTTTTATATATTTTCTTTATGATATCAGAGACTTAGTAAAATTTTAGCAACAGAGTGGTATATTTTTGTTTATAGTACTTTTAAAACACCCAAGATCAATTGAAACACAGAATTTTTTAATAACGATAAACATAAGCTTCATTAATGATTTTATATGTACTAAAATTATGATTGTCTATTAACTTAAAGTTATGAAATGTTATTAATATGTAACATATTTTTTTTTGTTATTATTTTGTTTTAAATAATATTCTTGTTATTATGGGGATAAAACATGCCCATACATAATAATATAATACTTGTTGCATATATGTAATTGTGTGTGAATGTAAAACAATAGGCAATATTAAGAATATTAGAGTATTGTGTTTTAAGTTAAAGTATAGCATTTCAGAGGGTAGAAGTGAGGGCGCGAAAAATAATTTAAAAATTGTTCTGGAAATCTTGCTTTTTCACTTCTACTAACATTTTCTTTGTCATTCTACTTTACATGTTAGATTATAAAAGTATGTGTGCAAAAGAGAAAAGAAAAAAGAAAAAGTGTTTTTTTTTTTTTTTTGAGATATTTTCCGTGGAGTGAGAATCCTAGCAAAGTTGACATCTAATTTAAAATTATACCAGTTAGGGAAAGGGGGAAGAATTTAAAATTATGTTATATTTTAAACATCATTATATTTTGTTGTTATTGTTAATATAAATTTTCATGTAGGTCTAGAAATTTTTATGTATATGTTAGAAATGCAGTAATAAATATTAGTTTATCTTAGTAAACAAGGTGTATATATTTCATTAAGAGTAGTTCTTTATTAAGTGTGATCATTCATCATCAAGGTGAATATTATCTATTTAAGTTCCAATTAGATATACTAAGATTAGCCACTAATTATTAATTTCTGAAACTAAATTTTATGATTAGGCTTAGTTCTAAACCTGTGGTTGAGATCATTATCATTGTCATCATCATCATCATCACATTTTACTTGATGAGATAGATAAAGATTTAAAGGCCATAAATAAATAAGTGATTTCATGGTACTTAGTTGACATTCGTGAATAAATATTATAACCACCATTCCATCATCTATAACAGTGTTTCCCAACCTGTGGTATGCGTACCACTGGTGGTACGCGAGTTGTTGGTTGGTGGTACACGAAAAATAATCAATAATGGCGGACATAAAAAAAAAATTAAATCATAAAAATATCATAGAAACGTTTTTTTCTATAATTCATATAAATTATTTTAATTAATAATATTATACAGTAAAGTTGTTAATATGTACAGTCGATAACGATCTTTAATGTTAATGATAAAATTGAAAGTATGATTAAGAAATTAAATTTTTGGAAACAGTAATATATATAAGTATTGAAAACAATCAACTGGAAGTATTCGAAACTCTACATATTTTTTGTTTGAAAATAAGGTTAGTCTGTCTCAAGATATACGAGAAAATATAATAGCACATTTAACAGGATTAAAATTGTCTTTCATGGAATATTTTTCAAAACCCGAAAACACAAATGATAATTGGATTTCAAACCCCTTCTATGCAGAAAATTTAGAAAAAGCTACATCATTATCAATAAAGGATAAAAAAAATTTAATAGAATTATCATGTGACAGAACTTTACAAGTAGAATTCAAACGACACAATCTAATTAATTTTTGGTTAAACATTAAAGAATATGAACAACTTTCTGAGAAAGCTCTTAAATTATTATTACCATTTACGAGTACGGAATTAGTAGGAAGAGCTTTTTTTTCATGTATTTTTTTTTTAAAAATGAGTATCGAAACAGATTGAATGCAGCAGTAGACTTAAGGGTATACCTCGCATCTTTTGAACCAAATTTCAAATAATTATGTTGTTCGAAACAAGCACAAAGATCTCATTAAATTTATTTTATAAAAATATTTGATTATGATAAG
The DNA here is from genome assembly GCA_028023455.1 of Epiperipatus broadwayi. NCBI lineage: Eukaryota > Metazoa > Onychophora > Udeonychophora > Euonychophora > Peripatidae > Epiperipatus > Epiperipatus broadwayi. The sequence continues at coordinate 1,006,173 of JAQFVV010000207.1, forward strand.
AAAATATATTAATTGGTTTTTTATAATTTTGTGTTTTTATTAAAACCATTTATTAGTAAACGAAATATGACAAAAAAGCAAATCAATCTAAATTATTTAATTTGAAAGAATGTATCAAAAAAGCATCATACCCAGAAATTAGACTCTCGTTAATTCTTGATCATCTATTGTGGATTACTAGATGTAAGCTAGTATTTAATCATCAAAATTTTAATCCTATTAACTTCATGCTGAACAATATAAAGAAAACAAGAACAAGAGATAGCCTGATAACCCCTGAGGTTATTTTTACCATGACTTGGGACATGCTGGATTTATCCTCTCCATGGCCCAACCAATAGCAAGATGCTCCAAAAAAGAGAAAACAGACTCAAATTCGGGAAAACCAAATGAAGGAATGAGAAAACACTTTGAACAAAATATATATCAAATAACCTTTAATGTAATAATGTAATCTTTAATAAATTATTTTGGAAAAAATATGAAACTTTGAAAAAACACATACATATAAATATGTTACAGTGAGTTTATAATTTCAGTGAGTTTATAATCTGGCATGACATTTAGGAGTATTTCAATGTAATTTGTCTCATTATGAGATGTAAATACATACATGGTCACCCTATAATATTTATAATGCAAATAAAATAACACACTTGCAATAACAAATTTCACGAAATACAATCATTTTTACGAAGTGGTACAATTTAGCATGATGTACTACCAAGTGGTACGCGAGCTAAAAAAGGTTGGGAAACGCTGATCTATAACATGCCAGGATGAGTAAATTGCCATCCTAAATTAATAATAATCTGAGCTAGCAAAACTTATAAAGATATGGAAACACATTTATTATGTTAAGATCTAAGAAATGATTTCTGTCTAATGAACTTTATATACTCCACTTTAGTTTAAAGATGTTTTATGTTTACTTAAATTTATTGCATACAGTGATATGGATCTAAAAGCAAAATTTTTTATTTTTATTAGAAATAAAGTACCAAAAAGGGATTCAAACCTGGTACATGTGAAAGGGTTATAAGATATAACTGTGTCTAGGTTCAGATAATCTAGTGGCACCCTGCTTGACCATATTCATTTGTTATTTACTTAAATATGCACTTGACATCAAGCTTAGAGATGAAAGAGGATCAAATCTACTGTCTGTATACCTGAGAAGATATTTTATTGAGTTACTAGTGTACTCACCCACTTGATATTATTTCCTAAATTAATAGTCTGTCCTTAATAATTGTTTATATTTTCTACTTGTTTATTGATGATACAATGCCTAACTAACTAAGGTTTGAAATAGGCCAGACACCTTAAATGACTAGTTTCCAGGCATTATTGTTTCTAATTACTGATATTATGATATCTTGAGAAATCTAATTATAGAAATGTTTAATTTATTCCTACTCATCATTTTAATATTTTTGTTCCATGACTATTATAGCTACGATCCAGGTATAAAATGATAATATTTAATGTATTTGGATCTATGATCTCCTTTATTTATGTTACAAAGGCACCCAACATGTGGCATGATATGTTACCATATACCTGAGATAAGGAGGGTCTATAGAATGTTGTGTGGTTAAAAAGAGAGAAATTTTTTTTAATAAATTTTTTTTTCAGTGAAAATTTTTTGTCTTACAAAATTGTTTTAGCCACATGGTCTTATTTTAGATTTGTGTATGATGATGTTTAATATGATTTAATTTTTTATTGATGATGATAAAATGGGTACAGCCATAAAACAGTTTAGTTTTGTTTTGTTTTTTTCCAATTTTGAAAATAGATGTATATCACAACTTAAGACAGAGGTGAAATAAATAATATATTTTTTTTTTGTGGAGCATTAAAATGATTTATTGCCAGATAGGATAGGCATAGTAATAGTGATGAATTATGAGATAGTAGTCTCATGTGTGTTTGGGGTTTTCATTTTGTAAAAAGTCTATGATTTTGGAGGTTGGATTGGATATTTGATCGTTGGAGTTTGGTGGGTTAGATTGCAGTTTTGATGATGAGTGGAGAGTTTTGTCATTGCCTTGAGAATGCTATGTATTTGTGTAACCCATGAATGATCAAACCCATTCACTGCTCCAACCCAATTTATAAGTTATTTTTATTTTATCATGAAGCAGTTAACAGCAGTCTTGCCATGATATCAGCCTATAAGTCTCTAAGACAGAGAGCAAGGTTTAGTTTTCTGTAGTCTATAATAAGCAGGGCATTCCTTGATGCTTGCCACATAAGACTCCAAGAGAGAGAGCAAGGCATAGTTTATCTATTTTAGCCCCTTAGACTTAATACTTCTTTTATTGCAACAGAGTTTGCATCATTCAATCAAGGTTGTGGTAACTAAAGGTGATCAAATTGGGATAATCTTCTGAGTGCTCGCGATGCATTGTGTGATTATTGTGCTGTGACTGAATTCTTTTATTTATCTCAAGATTGTGAACTGCTGTCAGATTTCTAGGAGAATACATGAATGTATAATTTGAGCTATTGCAGACAGACATGCACTATATAGATTATTGTTGTGTGATTCATCAAATAAGGATATTAATTTTTTTTTTGTATTTGTAATGCATGATAAGGTGAAAAGCAAATCAGTCAGTTTGTCAAAGATAGGTGTCAGACAAGGAAAGGATGTGTAGGTTTTTGGTGGTCAGGGAAGCACAGATGGGATATATATAATTTTAAAACATGAGTGAACTAAATAATACAACTGAGGATGTTATGGAAGAGGAGGGTGTCCCAATCCCAGGGATTGGTAATTGTTTTTATACTGAAGTTGATAAGATTCTCTTTAAAAAACAAAAAGGAAGTAGAGGAAAACGCCTCTAAAGTTAGTAGCAATAATAAGGCCTCAAGTGTGGAAGTAGACGAGGAGCCAGAAGTTGGCCAGATTCAGATAGAAAATAAAGCACTCTCAGGGATGAAATTAATGATAATGCAGATGTTTAAAATTCTAAGGGAAGATAATGAGAAAAGTAATAAAAGAAGATGAGGGAAGATCTCAAAGCAAAGATAGATAACTCTATTGAAAGCAACAACCGAATGATCATGGCCTGGGAAACTGAGATCGAAAAACCTCATATAGAGTATGGAAATAGGTTTACAGCATTTGAAGATAGAATAGGAGAGTGTAAGCCTATGGAAGCTATAAAATGGGAAGATAGTCAGGGCTCACTAGGGTTAAAAGATAAGCTAGATAGTCAGACTACTGATAATAAAGAAAAAAATGTAAAGTTAGATGAAGAAATAAATAAACCAGCTAGTATGCTGATAGAGAATAGGCTCCAAGAAGTAGAAAGGCTGATAGTAGCCATAATACCAAATCTCTCAGTAAAAAGAATACATGAGGTGATGACCAAAAAGCAGGTTAGGATAGGTTATGAAGCAAAAAGAAGGAGAAGAGAGTGGGAGGAAAAAACTTCATGCACCAGATAAGGTGATTGATTTAAGAGAAGCAATAGGGGAGATGAAACCAGATAGTTTAGAAAAGGAACCAAAGTTTCAACAGTCTGTAGTTCTCAATCTAGTAACTAACCAGCATGTGTGGTTTCAAAATTCTGTTTTCTTAAATAGATTAGAGATACCTTATATATGGTATAGAGAATCTATCTCTCTGAAAAATTCAACTGCTCTGGAAAAGTCAAAAATAAATTATATCTGGTACAGAGAGGCAATCTCTCTGAAAAATGTAAATGTCCCATATGTATCGTACAGAGAATCAATCTTTTTGAAAAATTTAAATGCTCTGAAAAAGTTAAAAGTAAATTATATTTGGTACAGAGAGTCAATCTCTCTGAAAAGTTAAATGTCCATTACATATGGTACAGAGAATCAATGTCTCTGGAAAATAGATGTGTGCTTTATATATGGTATAGAGAGTCAATCTCTCTGAATTTTAAAGGTGTATTGCGTATGGTACCAAGAGTCCATATTTCTAAATGGAGTCTGTAATAGGAGGTTAGATAAATAAAGTCCTCCAGATATGTTTTATAAATATCCAGTCAAGATGAAAAATGGCCATATTAAAAACAGACTGGATGTACATGTGCAATTTTATGCAGACCACAGCGTGATTTGCAAAATGGAAAAGCCCAGAGTAAAACTCAAGAGCTGAACTAGAGTGGTCCTGATATGATAATCTATTATGTTAGCAACTCCCAAAGAAACCAATTTAAAAAGTTTCTGCATTGTATGAAGGGCCATTACCAAGAAAATAGGAGAGAATGCTTTTATGCTTGCTACTCTTGATGGGAATAGGGGAACCTATAATGCTAGGAGTTTGATCCCTTATACTTCAGCAGAGCAGCCTGGCAAAGATCCCCAAATAAATCACCTTGAAGTTTTCTACTAAAAAGGGGATTTGATAGGCATCTAGATGATGTTTACAAGTAGTTAAATTTTTTTATTATTATTATTAGTGTGTTTATTATTATTAGTGTTATTTTATTGGTTATGATTTTTTTTATTAGATATAGTTAAAACAAAAGTGCTGATCATTTTATTAGAAAAGAGGGAATGTTGTGCCATTACAATTTAGTCATTAGCTAAATTTGTAGTAATGTGCATAAAAGAAAATGTAAAACAAAAATCATCATCACATTTTTATATAAAAAGGAAGCTGTAGGGCATCCAAGTTTAAACCCTACAAGATCAAGTTTTAAAAGCTTAAGGCAGAAAGAGAGTGGGACAACAGTTATATTCTTTAATTGTTTGTGTGTTGATAGAAAACTCAAAAAGAGTAATACACACATTTAACTATTCAATATTTAATTTTTTTTGTTAAAAAGTAAAGTAATAACGCATATGTATAGGCAGTGGGTGTATAAGCTATTTAATTGTTGTTGTATATTTCAAATATTAAACTCTCTTCAAAGCTAACCTACATTTGCTAAATTCTGATATTTTATTCTGGTTCTATTTTATTATTCTATTTCTATTTTTGTTCTTTGTCTATGATTATAATTTGGGGCTTAAAAGTTGTAGTTTGGGGTTTAAAAATTGTAAGAGTTTAATGTAGATATTAAAATCATAATTTCTAAAAAGCATTTAGATTGTTTTATAGGCCTGTTTTATAAATAATTTGAATGAGTGTGTGTGTACATTGCATACACAAACTATACTTACATTTTTTTTTTACATATTGAAGAAGAAAAGGAAGAAAATTTGTTAAATTATATATTTTGTGTTGTATAAAGGGTTTTTTTTCTGTTAAAACTTAGAGACGATGTGAGAGGTCTAATTTTAAAAGTGTCTCATCCTAAGATCAAAAAGAAAGAAGCTCAAATTTTAGATGTTATATTTAAAGATGTAAAAAAGGATTAAGACTACTTTTTTCCTTCAAAACAAAAGTTTGTCTAAAAATCAGGATAGTGAGATTTTTAGTACTATCCAGCTAAAAAACGATTTGGTTGAAAATAAGTTATAAATCCAATTAAAAGAGGTGGTCAAAAATAGAAAAAAATCCGATATAAAAGCAATCTGGAAAATCAATTGAGTTATTATGAGGAAGTCTTTTAAAAATATTGAAACTAAGGAAGCAAGCCTTTTTAATTCTGCAGATATCAATTTAAAAAATCATTTTTAATATAAAGTTTTTTTTGTTGAAGATGAAAAACAGCATGGCAGGTTAAAATAAAGATATATTTCATCTGGAGAAATTCCCTGAGTCATCATCAACCAGCACATCATATGGGAAAGAAGGATGTCTTGTCTGAAGAAAAAAATGATATTCTACACCTTTCAACTGACCGAGAGAAATAAGATGTTTTTAAATAGAAAGAAAAAAACATTCACCTGCATTTGAAGGCGATCAGGAAAAAAGAGTAATCTACTGATAAATATTAAATCATCAAGTCCAATTAATTGTTCCAGTAACTGAGTTTAAACCCAAGAAAAATTATAAATGTGAAAACAACTGCTGCACTTCATCCACTAAAAGAATCATGCTTGACAGGAAGAGAAGAAAAGTTAATATAATGATTTCCAAATTGTCCACTAAAGCAAATAACCTCAATAGGATCATCATCATCAAATAATTATACACCTCAAGAAAGAAATTGTTCCAAAAAAACAGAAATGGTAGCTGCAAAAGTATAGACATTAAACAAGATAAATTTGACTCATTGGAAGTCGCTACAAAGAATAGAACTGGTAATATAAATTTTCTTTTATATATTTTCTTTATGATATCAGAGACTTAGTAAAATTTTAGCAACAGAGTGGTATATTTTTGTTTAAAGAACTTTTAAAACAACCAAGATCAATTGAAACCCAGAATTTCTTAATAATGATAAACATAAGCTTCATTAATGATTTTATATGTACTAAAATTATGATTGTCTATTAACTTAAAGTTATGAAATGTTATTAATATGTAACATATTTTTTTTTGTTATTGTTATTTTGTTTTAAATAATATTTTTGTTATTATGGGGATAAAACATGCCCATACATAATAATATAATACTTGTTTCATATATGTAATTGTGTGTGAATGTAAAACAATAGGCAATATTAAGAATATTAGAGTATTGTGTTTTAAGTTAAAGTATAGCATTTCAGAGGGTAGAAGTGAGGGCGCGAAAAATAATTTAAAAATTGTTCTGGAAATCTTGCTTTTTCACTTCTACTAACATTTTCTTTGTCATTCTACTTTACATGTTAGATTATAAAAGTATATATGCAAAAAAGAAAAGAAAAAAAAAGTGTTTATTTTTTTTTTTTTTTAGATATTTTCTGGTGGAGTGAGAATCTTAGCAAATTTGACATCTAATTTAATATAAAATTATACCAGTTATGGGAAAGGGGGAAGAATTTAAAATTAATGTTATGATTTTAAAACAGTCGATTATGATTATTGTTGTTATTGTTAATATAAATTTTCATGTAGATATAGAAATTTTTATGTATACGTTAGAAATGCAGTAATAAATGTTAATTTGTTTTATTAAACAGAGGCATATATATTTCATTAAGAGTATTTTTTTTATTAGTTGTGATCATTCATCATCAAGGTGAATATTAGCTATTTAAGTTCCAATTAGATATACTAAGATTAGCCACTAATTATTAATTTCTGAAACTAAATTTTATGATTAGGCTTAGTTCTAAAGCTGTGGTTGAGATCATTATTGTTATCATTGTCATCATCGTCATCATCACGTTTTACTTAATGAGATAGATAAATGTTTAAAGGCCATAAATAAATGATTTCATGGTATTTAGTTGACATTCGTCAATAAATATTATAACCACCATTCCATCATTTATAACATGCCAGGGTGAGTGAATTAACATCCTAAATTAATAGGAATTTGAGCTAGCAAAACTTATAAAGATATGGAAACACATTTATTATGTTAAGATCTAAGAAATGATTTCTGTCTAATGAACTTTATATACTCCACTTTAGTTTAAAGATGTTTTATGTTTACTTAAATTTATTGCATACAGTGATATGGGTCTAAAAGCAAAATCTTTTATTTTTATTAGAAATAAAGTACCAAAAAGGAATTCAAACCCGGTACATGTGAAAGGGTTATAAGATATAACTGTGTCTAGGTTCATATAATCTAGTGGTGCCCTGCTTGACCATATTCACTTGTTATTTACTTAAATATGCACTTGACATCAAACCAAGAGATGAAAGGGGATCAAATCTACTGTCTGTATACCTGAGAACATATTTTATTGAGTTACTAGTGTACTCACCCACTTGATATTATTTCCTAAATTAATAGTCTGTCCTTAATAATTGTTTATATTTTCTAACTAGAGTTTGAAATAGGCCAGACACCTTAAATGACTAGTTTCCAGGCATGATTGTTTCTAATTACTGATATTATGATATCTTGAGAAATCTAACTATAGAAATATGTTTAATTTATTCCTACTCATCATTTTAATATTTTTGTTCCATGACTATTATAGCTATGATCCAGTTATAAAATGATAATATTTAATGTATTTGGATCTATGATCTTCTTTATTTATGTTACAATATATAGTCATAATCAAACATTGCAATAGTAAATCTTAAACAATTAAGCTATGTTAAGGCATTTAAAAAAAAAAAATCGTAAATGATATTTACAAAAAACCCTTTAAAATATAGCGATCTTTAGAAAAATAATAAATGCTATTTTAAAAAGCGCAAGTCCAGTCTATCAATGCTATATACTAAATCAGTTTTATAATTTTAAAAAACAATATTTGAAAACTATATTGCTATAAATCAAACATTGGGTTGTAACATCACATTAAATAGCCAAAGGTTATACTATGAAAAAAAAGTGCGGGAAAAGAAAAAGAGGTGAACATTGAAAATTAAAAAATACTTTAAGATAAACCAAAAATGCTAATGTATGTAGTGATGATAATCAAATATTGCAATCGTAAATCTCAAAAAATTAAGGTGTGTTAAGGCATTTTTTAAAAAAAGTCATAAAACCTAAATATATATACATAGCGATAATTAGAAAAAATGATAAATGCTTCTATCAAAAGATTACTCCGGTCTTTCAACAGTATATACTAAATCTCAAAAATCAGTATTATAATTTAAAAAAAATTATATTTAAAAAGTATATTGCTAAATGTGAAATGGCGGGGACATCACTTTCAACACTATGGAGTATTTTTAAAAATATAATATTTTACATTTTGCTTTGGGATTATCTCTCTAAGACTTATAATAATAAATCACAAATCTGAATAATAGACATATTAATGCATATTACAGTTAGCATTTATTTAAGTAATTTTTTACCAATATTTTAAGAATTTTAAAAAAATTACCAACTTTCTCGATTGGATGGATCATCGTCCACTCAGGATAAATTTGGTTCTTCCTAGATCTCTTCATTACTGCAACACCACAAGCCATCAACAAATTATACTTTTAAGATTTAGGTTTATTACTTTAAAGAAGATGCCAGTAAAACTAATTTATTCAGGAAATATCACAGCTTGATATGGTCTCGTTCAAATTTATTTTTAAAACTGTATACTTGGGTCTCACACAAATTAAACCAGGTATGTATGACGTAAGATAATTTCCAAGAATTAGAGTTCGTGATGGGCCTTTGTCTTACTAAGATAAAAGTGTTAAGTTAAACTTTCAAATTAAAAAAAAACAACCGTAAAACAGCTAATGGACTTTTATGCCTCAAGCCTAACTGGGTCATCAAATGCAAAAAAAGAGTTAAAATTTATTATAGAATTTTTTATAATAAATTAATGATTTAAAAATATAATCGCACTGTAACGTATTATAGTCACAACTTGTACTCATATATATATATATATATATGTATGCCAATTCACCTTCTGTGTATCATAGTAGGCCTGTTTGTCAAATTCAAACCAATCCCAGGCAACATGTATACCCCCAAAAAATACTTTGATGTATAATAATGTATGTTTATGTGCGCACATCTAATATATAAATAAACATATTTATATATTAGATGTGCGCACATACACATACGTTATTATGCATCAAAATACATTATTATAAGATTATATACGTAACAATGTTAGGCTTGAAGCATAAAAGTCCATTAGCTGTTTTTTTCCCATATGTCATGGCATCGGCCGGGATACGAACCCACAACCGTCTGCAACCAACTACTTGCTTGCAAAGCTGCTGTGATGACATCTCGGCTAACAATACTTGATGGTCCATTAGCTGGTTTACAGTTTTTTTTTTAATTTTGAAAGTTTAACTTAACACTTTTATCTTAGTAAGACAAAGGCCCATCCTGAACTCTAATTCTTGGAAATTATCTTATGTCATACATCATCATCATCATCAACCATTATCAATCCACTGCAGGATGAAGGTCTCTCCAAGTTTAATCCATCTTCTCCGATCTTTAGCTTCTCTTCTCCACAACACCCCTGCACATTTTCTTATTTCATCCATCCATCTCACATGTGGTCTCTTTCTGGGTCTTTTACAATCTCTTGTAATCCAGTTTAAAATTTCAATTGTCCATCTATTATCATCTCTTCTAGCAATATGTCCAGCCCAATGCCATTTCAATCAATAAGGTCAGTAACACCTGTTTGTTGTCTTACCTATACATTGCGTTTTCAATCTCTTCTTGTTACTCCCAACATACCTCTCTCCAAAGTCCTTTGAGTGGTCTGAAGTCTCTGTATTGCTCTTCTATTTAGTGTCCAAGTCTCAGATCCATAAGTAAGAACTGGTAAAACACATTTGTTAAAAACCATCCTTTTCAAACACATAGGCATATTTCCTTTTAGTATCAAGTTATTTCTACCAAAAGCACTCCAACCAAGTTTAATTCTATGATTAATTTCCTCCATTATGTTTCCATCTGTATTAATAATCTGACCAAGGTATTTGTAACTGTTAATTTCTTCTAATTCTTCATAATCAATCTTTATTTTCATATTTTGAGCAAATCGATTAAACATTACTTTAGTCTTTTTAACATTTATCTTTAGTCCTACTTTTCTACTTTCATCTGCTAACTCCTGCAACATTTCCTGCAGCTCTGTAGAATTATTTGCAAAAACAACTACATCATTTGTGAAATCTAATATTAAATACTCTCCATTTACTTTCACTCCTTTAGTTTCCCATTTTAATCCACAAAATACTTCTTGCAGCACTGCTGTAAAGAGTTTTGGAGATATGGAGTCACCTTGTCTTACACCTTTCTGAATGTTGATTTTTCCAGTATCATTATGTAATCTAATTGTTGCTGTTGCATTTTTATAAATATTCTTTAAAATATGACAATATCCTGGATCTATACCTTGATGATCCAATGCTTTAATCACTGAAGAAATGTGTATAGAATCGAATGCCTTTTCATAATCTACAAATCCAAAACATAATGACAACTCATATTCATTTGTCCTTTCTATGACTTCTCTCAATACCTGGATATGATCTATTGTACTAAAACCACTTTTAAATCCAGCTTGTTCTCTTGGTTGGTGGAAATCCAAAGTTCTCTGTAGACAAGTTGTAATTATCTTGGTAAAAATTTTATATAAAACTGATAAAAGGCTGATAGGTCTGTAATTTCTAATATCTTCTTTATCACCTTTTTTAAATATTAATATTATTACTGCATTCTTCCAATCTTCCGGTACATTTTTATCATTTAGACATTTGGTATATAACTTTGCTAAAATTGTTTCTATTTCTTCACTTGCTTCTTTTAATATATCAATTATAATTCCATCATTTCCTGGAGCCTTTCCTTTCTTCATATACTTAATTACATGTCTCACTTCTTCATTTAAAATTCTGGGAAATTTGGAAGATGTAATAGATATAGGAGGTACTTGTTCTTTATTACTGTATAATTCTTGATAAAAATCTTCTACCAATTTCATGATGTCATCTCTCTTTTTAGTAATAATTCCATCTTTTTTTCTTATTGCAGATATAAATTTCCTACCAATACCAAAATGTAGTTTAACATTTTTGAGACTTTTATTTTCTTCTACAGCTTTCCTTGCTATTTCACAGTTATACTTTCTTATATCATTTTCAACTCTTTTCCATACCATTTTACAAAATTCGAGATATTCAATTCTTTTTAATACATCATTTTTGTATATCTTCATATTCCTTCTTTTCTTCATAAATTCTCTAGTCTCAGTAGAAATTTTATTAGTTAATTGCTGCTTTTTTCTATCAGCTATGTTTGTTGCAGTTTTTAAAAGTGTATCAGTTATTTTCATATTAATTTCATTCAAATCTGAATCATGTTCAAAATTTCCTAACACTTGAAACCTATTTGTAAGTTCTAATTTAAATTTATTAAAATGTTTCTCAAGATTAGGAATATCAACTGTAAATATTGTTTTTCTTAATAATTTTTGTCTCTCTAGTTTTACATAAACATGTAACTTACACCTTACTAATCGATGATCACTTCCTGTGTTAAATTTATTAAGAACATTACTATCTTGAAATATGTATTTTCTGTTAGTCAAAATATAATCCAATTCTGCTGTACCTTCATTTGGATGCTTCCATGTCCATTTCCTTTTAATATTTTTCTCAAAAAATGAATTCATAATATAAAGTTTTTCTTTTTCTGCAAACTCCACAAGTCTATGTCCTCTCTCATTTCTATTACCATAACCAAAATTATCTACAGCAATTTCATCTTTCATTTGTCTACCATTAAAGTCTCCCATAACAATTTTAAAATGTTGTTTAGTCTGATCAAAAGCCTTTTGTACATCCATATAAAAAATCTTCTACTACTTCATCACTATGAGAACTTGTTGGGGCATAAACCTGAATTATATGCATTTGGTATCTGCTATTAAGTTGTATAACTAATCTTGCCACTCTGTCCGATACACCATCAATCTCCACAATATTGTTCTTCCACTTTTTATTTATAATGAATCCTACTCCACTTGTATTTCCAGTATGTGTGCCTTTATAATAGAGTATATGTCCACTTTTTAAATCAATTGTTTCTTCTCCTTTTCTTCTAACTTCACAAAGTCCAATAATGTCCCATTTAATATAAGACAGTTCTTCTAATTCTTGCAATACCTGGTTTAATTTGTGTGAGACCCAAGTACACAGTTTTAAAAATAAATTTGAAAGAGACTATATCAAGCTGCGATATTTTCTGAATAAATTAATTTTACTGGCAACTTCTTTAAAGTAATGAACCTAAATCTTAAAAGTATAATTTGTTGATGGTTTGTGGTGTTGCAGTAATAAAAAGATCTAGGAAGAACCAAATTTAGCCTGAGCGGACAACCATCCGTCCGATCGAGAAACTTGGTAATTTTTTTTAAATTCTTAAAATGTTGGTAAAAAATGACTTAAATAAATGCTAACTGTAATATGCATTAATATGTCTATTATTCAGATTTGTGATTTATTATTATACCTCTTAGTTGGATGGATAATTCCAAAGCCAAATGTAAAATATTATATTTTTAAAAATACTCCATGAAATAGTGTTGAAAGTGATATTCCCGCCATTTCACATTTGGCAATATACTTTTTAAATATAATTTTTTTAAATTATAATACTGATTTTTGAGATTTAGTATATACTGTTGAAAGACGGGAGTAATCTTTTTATAGAAGCATTTATCATTTTTCTAATTATCGCTATGTATATATATTTAGGTTTTATGACTTTTTTTAAAAAATGCCTTAACACACCTTAATTTTTTGAGATTTACAATTGCAATATTTGATTATTATCACTATAGACATTAGAATTTTTGGTTTATCTTAAAGTATTTTTTAATTTTCAATGTTCACCTCTTTTTCTTTTCCCGCACTTTTTCTCCATAGTATAACCTTTCGCTATTTAATGTGATGTTACAACCCAATGTTTGATTTATAGCAATATAGTTTTTAAACATTGTTTTTTAAAATTATAAAACTGATTTAGTATATAGTGTTGAAAGACAGGAGTGAGATTTTTAAAATAGCATTTATTATTTTTCTAATGATCGCTATATTTAAAAGAGGATTTTTGTAAATATCATTTATGATTTTTTTTTTTTAAAATGCCTTAACATAGGTTAATTGTTTAAGATTTACTATTGCAATGTTTGATTATGACTATATATATAAATTAGCATTTTTGGTTTATCTTAAAGTATTTTTTAATTTTCAATGTTCACTTTTTTTTCTTTTTCCGCATTTTTTTTTTTTAGAGACTTTTTATAGTAGCATCTTAGGCTATTTAATGTGACATTTTCCCCGCACTTTTTTTTAAGTGTACACCTTCACACAACCCTTTTTTAATTGCAGTGCTTTAGGTGATTTACTTTTTTGAAAACTGAGTGTTTTTAGTTGATGTCATTTATCGCTTGCATGTGCCAGCAGTGTTTTTGGGTGTTTTGAAATTCAAAATGGCCACCAAACAATTTTGACCACCAAGCACTTACTATATTAGCACCAAAATTTCTCCATGATTTTCATCTCTTGTCAGATTATTAATTTAAAAAAAGATTATAATTATAATAGTTTTCATAAAACTAGAAAAAAATTCATCATTATAATAATTACATCAATTAAAAAAAAAATTTAGAAACAAATTGAGATAAATCATAATATATATATATATTGTACGATCCTTGATTAGGTTTAAAATTGGTATGGTCATATTAAAAAAATATATTGTCATGGTTTATATGTCGTCTGTTTAATAAGACCATCAAGTTGCGTTTATTTTCATTTTGGTGTTATTGTAGATACACGGAGTACACTAATAATATTCACGATTTTTTTAAAGTAATATAATAGTTTATTACATTGAAATTTAATATATTGTTACAAAAATATTACACAAATTTAAAAATATATATTTTGATATGTTTTTACATTAGTATTTTGTTTTATTGTATTGCATATTTTAACAAGAATAAACTTAAAACAGTAAATAAAAAGTTATGCTTTCATATATGTGTATGATTATGTATGTGTGTACGTGCGTGTTTAGATTATTATACAAATGTAAAATCATGTACGTTTTAAAATAATATTATTATAAAAGCTGTATAAAAATGTAATAATATTTTATGTTAAACAAACAAATATAGTACTTTTTATTATTATTTTGGATTTGTAATTTAATAAGAAGAAATTGTAAAAGTCATTGGATTATAATTTTTATTTTAAAATGTATATTTTTTAAAAATTAAAAATAAAAATTATTCAGGAATGCTGATGTGTTTGTAGAAATTCCAGCAAAGTGAAATAACGACTCAGTGTATTGAAAGGGATAAACTTGAATAAATCAATGGATAATATAACTAAGTTGATGATCTAAATATTACATGAGCAAATCATATCAAAATACCCGTGTATTAAGTTTAAGTATTCTCTATTATTTTAGCTGATATACTACTTTTGCAGGAAGTGAAATTTAAAATGAAATATACTATGAAAGACTAAGTAAGAAATAACATTTATTCCAAAAGACAATCTTTTGTGAGAATACATATTGTAACAACTGAAAAATGGAATTATTTTAATGCCTTCTAAAAATTATAAAAGTATATATAAAGTTTTGCGGTATGGATTAATATATATATATATATAGGCATCTATTGTGTGCCAATAAATAATTCATCAAGTGTCACCCAATGGATAATGATTCTGCATAGTGTTGGAACAACGTACCATCCAAAGCATTTTATTTGTTTTGAGAACAAGTATCAGGTGTGATCCAGCCATATGTCACACAAATTCAGCACTTGAAATATATCCAGGCTAACTCACAATCTTAACCAGAGAACTTATTGCATTACTAATCAACACATGTAAATATTTCTAGCCTTTAAAATGCAGGTGATAGAGTTAAAAGAGAGTGAGAAAATATAGACCAAGCAACATTTAAGCAAACATTTTTATTATTCACACACACATATTTAAATGAATATAACAGTACAATTTAACACAGAAAATAAATAAGTATACATTAGTAGTTCAAAAATCAATATTTCTCATTGTCCTTCATTTATAGTTCATTTCAATTTAAGAGATATATGTATAGACAGTTTATGATTTTTAAAGTATATTTATCTAGGTTTTTCATTAAATTAAAATGATATCATCTTACTGCAGCTGACACTTTTTGTCAGATTCTGATTTCCAAATGGCTGGCCATTCAGTGTTTAACAATGGATTCATGGGTTTCCTTTCATACTTCTGATGGACAATGGGAGATGGATATTATGTAGACATGTGATGGAGCTGAGGACCCAGGTCATGAAGCATAGCCAAATACTCCTAAGGTTTTCTAGCAATACATGTTGCTATTTTTGTGGCTTCTTTGTTTATATTTTCCTATGAACTGCTCAGCTGGAAAAACTATCCAATTACTGACACTCTACTGCAATTAAATTTCTGCTGCACTTTTGCTGAAAACAAACTGGAACTGGAAACTTAAACTGAAACTGGAAACAATTGACAAGTTATCTTTCTTATACTTAACTCTCCAATTGTTTATTTTTTTATCATAATTTTAATTTGGTTTAATTAATTTTACATTTTTATCTAATTTTTTAAATTCATCTACTATCTTATCACATTCATGCTAATGAGATAGTTTACAAGAGTTTTCTTTACCAATTAATACTATTGTCAGTTTTATTTTAAATATTTCACATTTATTTATTCTTTTAACATTTTTTTTTTTTTAATTATAAAAAGAAAAGAGCGAGTCTTGAATATTTATCTCATCTGATTCTTTTTCTCCACCCTATTCTTAATAAAGTTTTATTCTAAAAGAAAATGATGCAATCTTTTATTTTATTGATTTCATTGTTATAAAATCTACTTTTTTTCAAGTTAATTTTTGTTTCTCTTTTTCTTAATAATTTTTTTATATTAAATTACAAAATATATAATACAGATAAACATATATCTGTGTTTTTACAACATATATTTTGTAATCGTTACAATATAGAAAATCATAATATTTTTATGTTGTTAAAGAAAGAGCCAAATCTCAATTTGAAATACATACTATTATTTGTAATGTAAATTTTTGTTTTGTTAATGTTTTATATTATAAAAAAAACACAAAAATATATTTTATAAATATGTAGATAGTTTGGTGGATAAATGGAAAAACTATGCTAAATATCACAAATAGAAAGTTGAATAATATTTAAATATTAACATTTTGTAACTTAGATGGTATTTTAAATTTTATAAAGTTGAATATTATTATGAAAGTCCTAAACTAGAGAGACACACACACACAGAGGTAGGGAGGGAAAGAGAGAGCAAAAAAGAGAGAGCATGAGAGAGAGAGAGGGGGGTCAGGGAGAGGAAAGAGAGAAAGATAAAGACAGAGAGATGTATTTATTCTTAGTATATTTAATGTTATAATATTAATTCCAATTTTAAGTTATATTTTTAATATACCTATCCACAACTTCTATTTACTTTAAGATTTGGATCCAAAACTATTTACTATGTCAATTTAAGTTATCCATGAATCTAGATGATAATACTACATTTAAATCGTTAGCTTATTTTCTGATTAATGGTTTTCATTAATTCTGTAAATGTTGATCTGAAAGATACAAACAAATTATTTTCTTAAATATTGTTGCATTTTTGGGTGCACAGATTAAGGTCATATTTTCTGTGTGTTTTAGAAAACTGTTCTTTGAAATTATCAGTCATGCTGTGATTTGCTTATCATTTGGATGGTCCTTAAGCTGATGATTTTATTAGATATTTAGGATCAATATTTTTAAATCAATGATATGTATTTTATATTTCCATTTTCAATTTTATTACTGGATAGCAAAGATATCAGAAAACATTAAAGCTTTTAGTTCAAAGGTCAAATTATGGAAAATCTTTATATTTCATTTATCAAGCAGGAATAAGCCTAAAAGTATTTTTTTTGTTTCACAATAGTTTTTAATCATTAGAAGGATTTTTTATTTAATAGGTATATCATACATTTATTTTTATAATTATACAATGTTTTTGGATCTTAACTTTTTAATAGCCTGAAACACGATATCGCGGTTGTCACCTTTAGATTGCTCTAACTCAGCCAATTTTTTAGTTACATTGAAGAAAAAATACCCGTATTAAAGCTTAGAGCAAGGCCTATAAGATGCTGCCCTCTTTTGAATCATTTTACAAGTAAAAAATCAATACTAGGAGGATTTTAAGTTGAACAAAAGAAGAAGGCCAGTTTTGATTGGTTGGATAATCTATTCCCAATCTATTCCTAATTCTTATTGGCTGATGATTCCATTAAATATTTTTTCACCGCTAAAATGAAAATATATGTTTTGGAGTGTTTTTTTTATTATGTTTCGTACATATTATAAATAATTTTCATAAAATCTAATATTTCTAATAAAAATATAGTTATTTTACAAAAGTAGTAAGGTTTTATTAAAAAATTGTATACTTTACACGATTGTAAATTGAAAAAGAAACCAGCCATAGCAGCAATTTTTGACATCTTGTCAAGAGGTTAGATTGCTCCAAGCTGTTTATTTGATTTTCAAACAAAGATTAATGATTTAGAATATTTTTCTGGCATTATAATGTATTTTTGGTGTATTTTTTTAATAATATGCTGAAAGTATAATTATTTTGAGAAAGACGTTAAGATTTTTCCTAAAAAATTCTTAAAAACTTCGTAACATGAAATCTGGGAGGGATTTAAATGACATTTATAATGCTTCTAATTCGCTTGTAATGTTTTCTTTGATTTTTCTGCTTTTGAATATTTCTATAAAATACAAATAAAAATATATTTTTGAAATAACTTTCATTTACTTTCTTAACATTACAAATAATTAATATACTTTTTGAAAACGAAACTAAAATTAATATACATTAAAAGATGAAAATATTTGTATCAAAAAGTTTGTCACTTGACCAATTAAAAGTTTCAGAGTTTTACTTCGCTGGACCAATAACAAAAGTGTTCTATTTAAGTGTTAAACTACATTGTGAGAAATAGAAAAAAGTATTATGTTATTCCAGCTAAGATAAAAGACAAGCTTTTTTTTAATTTTCTTCAATAAATTTATAACTTTTACTATGTTTACTTTTTTTATTTATATTTAAAATTAATTCTAATAATAATTTTGGTAAAAAATTACTTTTTATTTTGACAAAAATTGAACTCAGAAGAAATAAAATATATTTGAAATATTAAACATGCAAAGCTAGCCAAGACTTACTTAGATTATTTTTCCCAAGCAATGATTAATAACTTTTAGATGTTTGAAATTCAGATTATTAGCTCAAGAAGTATCAATAATATAATGGTAATGGCTATATAAGTAAGTTCAAATTCATTACTTATCACAAATAAAGGAAAATATCTAAAGATTTGGATTTGGAATCATAGCAAATAATGTGATTTATTGCTTTTAATTAGCAAGAAAGATTATTCATTAAATAAATTTAATAAAAGCATTAATATTTAAATACAAGTTTATTGTCTATACTAAACTTAATAATATTTAGAAGGGATTCAAACCCAGACTTTCAAGCTCCATACATATATCCAGTCTATCTCATACAACTGACACACATAACTATATATTGGAGATCATTTACCTTTTCCACATGTATGTGTGTCAATTGTATAAAATAGAATGAATAGATGTAGGGAGCTTGAAAGTGTGAGTTTAAATCTTTTCTATATTAAAAACATTAATATATTTTTTAATATTTCATTGTTATCACCAGCACTATTCTTGTTTAATAGATTGGTTGGAAAGATGGAAAGAAGCTTTTTGTATTCATTAAACTGCAAGAATTAGCATATATGTACTGAGAGGCTGCTTATGTTCAAAATAAGCATCATTATGTCAATTATAAAATTATCAATATAAGTAATGAAAACATTGCTTATAGACTTTATACAATATAGCTGGCAGTTTTGACTGTTAAACAGCCTTCCTCAGAGAATGTTGTGCTATCGTGGATATAAAGATAGACAGATATAATGGAAAAGGAAAGAGAATGATCAGATTGTGTAACATCATAAGATAGACAAGGATAATGACACTGTAAGCTTGTAGAAAATCATTTGACCTACTTGGTGCTTATTTAAAATGTCATGCATACTCAAAATCTTACATTTACTAACAGTTTATAATCATACTAATGAGGGTCTTGTAACAGAATGGTTTATGTACTCTTTGCCATGCTTACAAATTGTAATTTAAATCCCAAACAGGAATATTTTAAAATTTTTTCTGGCCACAAAAAATATAACTTTTTGTTGGTGGATTCACCATAGCTAACCCAGATAGATATTTGGTATTTGTCAAATAATGGGAATCTGTTAATTAATATCTAAAGATAAAAGACATCAGAATAATATACATTAGTGAAGTCAATGTCATTGCACTGAATTTTTTAAAAATATACAGCTTCACAACTTGTTAAGGGGGCATCATACTACAGAAGTTGAACCTATATGTACTTTTACTATTTAGTAAAGTCTTTTTAATAAATAACTGGTGATGTGACATATATATAAAGAAAGAAAACTGTATTCTCAATCTGTTATTCTACTACATACAAAATATGTTCAACTGCACTCTAAATAAAAAGAGTACTTTCTGTTCCATTGATGCTTAGCTCTGCTCATTATGCTTACAGAATTCATTGTTATTTGTTGATATACTTTTGCCAAACAAATTATCAGTAAAGTCTTTCTTTCCTTGGAGAAGTTTATTCTCAAACTTTCTGCTTTATTGCATACTTCTATAACTTGTCTAAAATTGAGTAGAATTGCACACTTTTGTTTATGATTCAAAAAACTGTAGTATGACTCAGAAAGTCAGAAAACAGTGTTACAATTCAGCATCACAATGGTATGTTTAGGCAAAACAATGTTCCAAGCTATGACTCAGCAACATAATGTTGAAGTCAGAAATATAGTGCTATAAATTAGAATACAATATTATAAATCAGAAACACAGTGAACAAAAAATACAGAGCCATAAACCAGAAAAATAATGACATATCTTGGTAACCCCTTATTATAATTAGCAATTTTAAGTTACAATTCAGTAACATAGTCTTATACATTGCAATGAATCAACAATATAGTACTATGAATCAGCAACATGGTATTATAAAGTAGCAACACAGTGCTACATATAATTCAGCTATACAGTAAGTGTGAAAAGGTAATTCTGCGTTATAATTTATAAGTATGACTCAATAATACGACGGTGTTATAAATCGGCAGCCCGTACTTGGAATTGGCAAAGCACAATCATTGTAAGAGATCGTGTTATCAGGGAAAAAGATTAATTTAGATATAAAGTTATATGTATAAAAAACATTTTATATTTAGATATACATACAACAATAATTAATATATTTATATACATCTTAAGTACTACTACTATTTATAAAAATATGAAAGATATAAATGCATGTTCAATTGTTTTCACATCAAAACTAAGCATTGTTTTGTTTCAGTTGACAAGATTTCTTTATTTCTGAGATAAGATGAACTCATAATTTTCATTACGTAAAATCATCAGCCTTTTTATCCTTAAAGGTCAAACAATTATTTTTTTTTCCGTATTCTTTCACCCCATAGACCCCAATTAACAGAAAATTATATATTTACTTTTCAAAACGTTTGATAATCTGAAAGAAGCTTAGAATGAATAATTACATTACAATCAGGAACATTATTTTTAGTTTCTTTTAAATTAACCGTGTCAATGTAAAGACTTATATTTTCAATAAATTAAATAAATACAGTAATCATATATAGTTGTGAGGGTTTTTTCTGTTATAATCATATACTTCTGATTATTTATTTAATAGCAACAGTAGTCTATAAAAATTGCTTTATTTTCAAGAAAATAATTATAATTTATAATGGGTAGGGTCGCCGGTTCATCATTATTTTTGACAGTTCTGACATCTGCTTATTCAAACTATTTTTGTTTTTTCATGTGTACTTTAAATGAGTTTTAATGTCTAAAAAATTACTCAGAAATATTAATTAATAATACATATTATAAAAGATAATTTGTAATCCAAAACAACCAACGTATTGATAAATAGAGGATTAAATAAACAATTGCTAAAGTCGAATAATTAACAAACAAATAGTAGCAATTAAGAGTAATTATCTTTCCGTACTAATAATTAAGAAATTATTCCACTGAAATGGATCAGATATAAAAGACTTAAAAAATTAAAAGTAAACAGATTTATTTAAATAAAGATACAAATTGATGAGGGTATATATATATAAATCATTTCTAGTATAGTATAAAAATAAATCAAACAATATAAAGCAATGTCGAAATTTTCTGGAGAAGATGGAATGGAAAATAACAAAGATATTGTGGTATTAGAGCTGCGACATGAAGAATTATAATCGTGGAATCATTAAATTAATTAGGTTATTAAATCAAAAACATATTTTAAAATCTACATTTAAAAAACCAACAACAATATAACAAAAAATAAAATTCGAAAAGCATTCATGTGAAGAATAGTTAAAATGCGTGTTTAAATCAAATTGAGTGTGTGTTTGCACATGCATATTTTTCATAATCTATTTTAATACATTGTACAGGCTTACACCTGCATTTATATGCGGGATTCGAACTCAGACTTTCACACGATCTACAATTCTCAGTGCCATCTTTATATTGCTGACTCACCTGATCACACACATGTTGAAAAGATAAATAATTACCCATACACGTATTTCGTGCTAAACCAGCACTCATCAGTTGGTTCAGATTACTATCTCCTCACATACATACAATTAGTACTCAGCTTTATATTAAGATAACCAATCTTCATACTTAAATGAGTACTGGTTTAGCACGAAATACGTATATTGGTGATTATTTATCTTTTCAACATGTGTGTGATCAGGTGAGTCAGCAATATAAGATGGCACTGAGAGTTGTAGGTCGTGTGAAAGTCTGAGTTCGAATCTCACATATATTACATATATAAATGCAGGTGTGAGCCTGTACAATGTATTAAAATAGATTATGCAGAATATGCACATGCAATCACACACTCAGTTTGATTTAAACACGCATTTTAACTATTCTTCACATTAATGCTTTTCGTATTTTTTTTTGTTAAATTGTTTTTTTTTAATGTAGATTTTAAAATATGTTTAAAAAATAAAAATAACCTAATTAATTAAATGATTAAACGATTATAATTCTTTATGTCGCAGCTCTAATATCACAGTACCATAATGAATTTTCAATATTTGAATAAATTTTTATATAAAATAACACATATATATATATAACAACGATATATATTCTCAAATACTTTTATTTTTACTCTAAATAGTAATAAAGACGATAAGGCAAAGAAAGAAAGAAAGAAAGAGAGAGAGACAGAGAGAGAGTGAGAGAGAGAGGCAAAATACATCACAATTCCAAGCTTCACATGATCACCATTATTTAGGCTTTGAATGGAGAGTTTTGACTCTGTGAACTTCCAAGCTTTTTATATTTATGTATAAATAGCAGATTTTTTTCCATCTTCCTTCCAGTCACAATATTTGTAATACTGTATAAAAATAAAGCATGAAATTCTCTTTTTCTTTTAACTAAAACTGATTTATTAATTTAGTATGTTTTAGTCAAATGAACTTTTATTTTTCTCATACTTTCTGAAAACTATTGGCTTGCTTTTATTTTTACAATAGTATTTATTAATATTTACTAAGGTTGTAACCTTTAGGAATAAGCGTCTGAATATTTATTATTTTTATGCAAGTAAGAGGTCGAAACATAGAAACTTTAAAATCAGAAGTATACAAAACATGAAATAAATGTCAGTGCTTTTAATTACCGAATCAAAAAAAAAGCATATAAAAATAATAATTCTACATTACCTAAATATATATTAATAGTGAGAAAAAGTAAATGGAAAATATTTAAATGATTGTAAATAATAATTTAGAGCTTCAGGAAATGTTGCAAGAAGTAGAATTAATGATAAATATTAAAAAGCCTAAAATAAGGAAAGAATAAAGATCGATAAAGATGAGTTAGCAGAAATTAACAACCACAAATATCTTAATCAGATTATTACTACTAATAAAAATATAATGGAAAGTAATTATACAATTAAACTTGGTTGGAGGGATTTTGATAGAAATAATATTAAAAAAAATATTTTCATGTGTTTGAAAAATAAGATTTTTAATAAATGTGTTTTACCAGTTTTTACTTATAGATCTAATATTCGGGCACTTGACAAAACAGCAATACAAAAATATCAGATCACACAACGAAGTAGGAGAGAATCATGTTAAGCATAACAAGAAGACATCGAAAATGAAATACATGGGTGAGAAAAGAAATAGGTCTTACTGGCATCATTGAAAGAATTAAGAGACTGAAATGGGGTTGGGCTGGACATATTGTTAGAAAAGATGATAATAGATAGTGAGTTGATATCTTAAACTGGATTTCAAGAGATTGTAAAAGACCTAAAAGAAGACCATGCATGAAATGGATGGATGAAATAAGAAAGTTTGCTGGAATGATGTAGAGAAGAGAGTCTAGAGTACGGAGAAGATGGATTAATAGTGAAGAGACAATTGTCCAAGATGATAATATATAGATATATATATATATATCTTGTTGTACATGTATGTAGACATGTAGATTTAATATAATATTAGTATTTGTCTAATAATATAAAAATAAATATTATTGCAAATAAAAGCATCAAAACAATATATATAAGCATTTCTCAAGGTTATCAATGCATTTATGTATGTATGTGAGTGCAAGTTTTTTAAAAATACGAAAATAAAAATGAAAAAAGGCAAAATCTTACATTTGAAATTGCTGTCAATAAAATCTCACTTAATCCAAGTCTTTAGCTTTTTTACACAGACCTCGAAATCACTTTCTGTAAAATTACTTGAGAATCATGAGATCCGATGAGAGGTTCTCTACTTACAGCTATTAAATTTTAAACCGAATAGTCGAATTTTACTGATACTTAGCGGCGTTTAAAGTATAAATACTTAAAGAAAATCATTAATCGACAATAAATTCTTTTTTTAATACCCTGGATGTTTCTTTAGCTTCTAATTTCACTGATTTTATGGTTCTTAATTGAACACTCATCAGCCAATCATTTAATCGGATTATCTAGATAATTAGTTAATATTCTACAAGTCTAATAGTACAATTATCTATAAATTTAATTTTTAGTTTTATTTCGAAAGTTTTATTAGTAAAAACATTTGGAATTATATATATATAATTTTAAAAAAAAACAACATTCATTTCTAAGTTTGCTGTTTTTTTCTGTCACTTAAGTTTGTTTGTTTTAATTAAAGTAGGCTTTATAATTTACATAAACAAACGTATAAATCTTTCAATTTTAGAGATGTGTACAAAAAATAGAATTTGTTTTTAAGACCACAGTTATTAATCGGTGCAAAAACGTAATTAAAATATTAAAATATTTTTTCTATGACTATCACAATTGAATTAAATAAAAATCTACATATGGCTAAACACTAGAAAAATTGTCTCAGAAGAAAAAAACAGCAGCAAAGAGAATGAATAAGTTTTCAAATGCAAATTGAGATTTTGATATGATTAGTTGATATTAGAGAGTGCAAGATAATAAGAGCTAAAGGTTTAGAATAGAGTACAGGTAATAAAAATTGTAGATTAGTGTAGTTTAATATAGTTTGAAGAGGCCAAGAGTTTTAGATCAATGATGACTATGTTGTTTCAATCTATTTTATTCTTTTTCAAGTTGATTGACAAATGTTACTATATATCTCATAAATCTCATTGTCTTAAACTCTTTAAAAAGATACTGTAGGCTTGAAACTTCTGGTTAAAAGGTTTTAATGTTAATTTTAGAATGACACAGACACACTATTTTGAATGCATAAAGTATTTGAGTAACTCGAAAAGAAAAACACCTGCATACTTGACAAATTATATTAAAGCAAAATTAATTATCTAAAAAGATCTGGGAAGATTGAACCATGTCCAAAGATATACATTTTAACAAATCTTGCTTATTTTAGCAACATGCAATGACTTCCATAGATTCAATTTGAAGTTTGGCAATAAAAAACATTCATTAATAAGTGTTTCTAAATTGCATTCACTTAATAGGTGATATGTTATTGTTGATAATATATCAAGGGAAGATGAAGTGAATATATGTTACTGTAGGTGATAACATAGAAACAAAGACTTAAAATAAAACAACCTATTTCTATTCATATGGATTCAAGTTTTCATCAGAAGCAAAAAATAATTTTAATATAAATCATAAAATTTATTAGTAGCAGTCATGCATAGTTACATAATTTTAAAATGTGAACATAAATTTAAAATAAATTTAATATATATAAATATATAATGCTCAATATTATTTGTTTTGAATAACTGTGCTACAAATAATTGTTCCTCCCTCTAGCCTTCAATAATTTATGAAAAAAATGAACAGGTGACTATTTATAGAATCTATATTATTGTATAGAGCATTATAAGAAACCTCTTAAGCTAAAAGAGTGAATTTGAATTCAATTGAGATACATACAAATACCATATCTTTATCATAAATAATATATATATATATATGAACCAAACTCATATATGTATAAGTACAGTCACACACAATTTATGCATATTTACCATATTCTTCCAAATACAAACAACAATAAAACATTGAAAAAACAATCTCTTTCTATCTTTGTACATACTTAAATGAAAGAAAAGCTCATTAATTTCCATTAACTGTGAAAACATGAATGCAGGTCTAGGATTTCATTGTGAGAAAAACAGAATAAAATGATACATCTTGATGTTTCTTACAATGAAATGTCACTGTATTCATTTTTGTTTTTATTGTTGTAAAAGTTGATCAGTCTTTTTTAACTTACTTATACTTTAATATTCTCTCTGTATATATACAGAATTAAATATTTCCATGAATTAGTTAATTACAATAAAAAATAGAAATGGAGAAATAATATCAATATAAACAAAGATAAGTTTTAGCTTTTGAAATTATCTAATTATTACTAATTGACACTCCCTGAGATTTAATAAGTTTTTTCATTAATCTATAATAGCTGCTTGATTGGAGTTTATTGTTGAAGTAAAAGAAGATTTTTTTTTACTTCAAACCCAAGTTCTTTAATGGATTTAAACCAAAAAGCTATTTTTATAAATGTGAGAATGTGAAAGAATAACATCTTTGATGACCTTCTGAAAATAATATATTAAACTTTGTCAGAAAGTTGTATATGTTAAATTAAATATTTCTATGGATTGTTATTATAATAAAAAAATACAAATGAAAATATCTATGTAAACAAATATAACTTTTAGCCTTTGATGTTGCCAAGAAACTATCACCAATTGACAATATCTGAGGTTAAGGAAGTTAATCATTGACCGATGATTGTTCTTGTGTTGGAGTTTTTTGATGTAATATATATATGTTGAAGCTAATATATATGTCTACACATAGTTGATTCATTTTTAATTAATTGATTTAACTAAAACTGTTTTGTGTATGTAGACATAAACAGAACCACATAAACAGTATTTAAATGTAAATTCAATTCACTTTAGTTTTCAGAGTATCATTTGATCTACATTCTTTAAATATTAAATATATATATTTAATAAGCAATAGGTATAATTGAAATCACATTTATTTAAAAACATTTTCTTTAACAAAGTAGCTAAATTTTATTTTATTTACATAACTAACTAGCCAATTCCTTTTGCCCATTTATTAAAACATAGATTAAAAGATTTATATTCATTTTATTAAAAGAAAAATATTTTCTTTGGTTTCATTTTAAACTAAAAAAATTTAATTTTGTTATTAGAATATTTTTTGTGTTAATTTTGTTATCTTTGCAATATAGTTTTAAATTAGTAAAAACATGTTCAAAAGTACTCAATAATAATTAAAATGATATGTAAATAAGAGATGTCCAGAATAATGAATTGATGAGGGGGGGAGTGAGATGTTTTAAAAGAAACAAGAAATTTTATTGAACATTGATAAATAACCTGGTTAAATATTATTATTGAGAAAAACAATTTTTTATTAAAACTTTTAATTAGATAATTACTAGAACATTTTAATTTATAAATAGTCTGAAGAGTTTTTGCTTAAATTCAATATAAAAATCTAGTAAGACAAATTTTGAGGGTCTTAAAATCAGCTGCTCGGGTAAAAAAAAATATAACAAATCTTGATATCTCATTCCATTGTATTTTATAGTATGTATTGTTCCACTTATAATAAAGTTTTAATGTTTTAACAAGTACTGACTTAGCAATGTAGAAGAAAAAACATGTTATTCATTCTGTAACCTTTATAAGTGAACCATGATAAATATTTCTGCTATAACATAAATTTTATCAACCGTGAACTGAATTAATAATCAAATATTCTGTTAAACTAAGAAAGTCTGCTTGTAACATACATTATTTTACTGTGTCCTGATGAGTGAATTAAGAAAAAAGCTCGGAGATGTGACATAATGTAAATTTCTGTATAAAAATATATACAATAGAGAATGATCTCTAAAAAAGCATGACCTACTCGAAAACACAGCTTTATTTGAACTCTGGACTTGTAAATGATTGTTCATTTTTGGACTTTTGTCATTGACTCTTGCCATGGAAAAAAGTGATAACTTATTTATATATTGTCTGTATATATTTAGTGCATAATTTCATCCAATTAAATGTTTCTTTTATTCTCTATTATGCTTGAAATTTTATATGTCCCTAATTAGTCTCCTATATTGGATACATGTACAATTTATATATACTATAAAACAGAAGGGCAATGTTTGTGTACTCGATAATTAAATGTTAACCCTACCAATTTCATTAATTTATAGAGATTGTGTTGAAAAAAATATAAATTGCTTAAGTGTCCACTCTCCTTATCATGATATTCAACTTTTATTTTTCTTTTGTATAATTTTATTTTTTTATTATATTAATTATTTGTCAGGTTAAGTAGTTATGGATAAAGTTCAGATCAGTTATATATATAATGAACACAGGAAATGAGAAAAAAACCTTATAGTATATATGATCACTTTATTTAAATAACAGTTTTGCACAACAATAGGGTAGCAATAATAGGATTTAAATTTTTAAAAGTATATTTAATCGATCATAATAGATACTAACTTGTTTAGATTTTGTAAATTATTTTCTGACAATATATATCAAATTGCAAATCTACAACATTAGAAAGAATGCATATTAATAATTATTGGATGGACCTAGGGTCTAAAAGTTATAGTCCAGGGAGAGATTTCTTAGGTCATGTGGTAAACTCACATTTGTATATGGCATGTGATTGCTGATGTTATGTGAAAATGTAGTTGAACATGTGTTAACATTTAATATTAGACAACTAATTAAAATTAAATAAGAAATTTCAATTAATATTTTACTGCTAGACTGTAATTATTTTCCAGAATCCATTATTTAAGCTGATGAACATTTCCTGTTGAATACTCAACCATTTCTTATATATATGTTCATACAAAGACTGGCATACCTTCTATATTTTTGATATTTAGTAACAGGTTATTTCTGCTCACAACCTTGTATTTACATGAATTATTTATATATTTTAGCAATAATTCTCTTCTCTGGGTCTGATCAATTAGTTTTGATTGTTTAGATATACTCAGAACATGAATATGCTAAAATCTTTAGATCATTCTGTGATCACATTCACTTATGAATGTGGTTAAATTATAAGTGGTTAAATTATATATATATTGTGCCCTTTTCTATGGGTCAATGATGGTTATCAATGGTCAATTACTAAAAAATTTTAAAATTAATATTATATAGTATTTAAAATTATAAACTATGGTTAGGCAATAAAGGGTTAATATAATATATTTAATAAGAAGTATTGTGATGGTGAGAATTGTATCTAGTTCTATATTTTCTAAATTATTTTTCAAAATTTTATATAATCATTTTAAATAATATAAGTAGCAAATATATTAAAACAGATAAAACTAGACTAAACACCGGAAATGTCTATGTGACTGTCTGGAATATTTTATGTATAAGCACCAGTTTAAATTAATACAAATAATTAAAATATTTAAATAGTATATTATAGAACTGGATGGAATTGTCACACATTATAATAAAAAAAAAAAGATTATACATCTTTATTAATTATTGTTTCAAAATTATTTTAAAAGTAATTAAATTGTAATAGATAATAATTAATTTAAAAATAATAATAGGTTAATATTTAAGTCTATTACATTACGATTTTAAAACTTTAGAAATTGTCTATAAACCAAAGTAGGGATTGACCAATAAAAAGATAGATCTTGGCAGACAACAGAAATCGCGCCAATTAATTGTATAAACTAGGAGAACAAAAATGTGTTGACTCCAGAGCAGAGGTAAAATTTTAAGCTCTTTAAAATTTCTTTCTTTCTTCAATTTATTAGTCAATTTTATTATAACTTTAATAATATCTTTGAAAGAAACTAACTGACAATTTAAAATCTTCCGAAGAGAATCTAAGAATAAATTTTTGAAAAAGTTCTCATAATAATGTTTCACTAACTCCACAGTAACCTGCCAGTGGATTCTATCAAAATATAATCTGAATTTTCAATAAAAAAATGGATAGATTCTGAAAACCAAGTTATAAATTTTATAATATTCCCAAAAATGTTAATGTTATTCATTGATATAGTTTGTATAGCGTATTACTATGAAAACTGCTTTCGTGAGTATAAAATTAATGAAAGGACATTGTGCGCAAAGTTAATGAATAGAATGGAAAATAAAAATAAATATTATTCGTATAAGAATAAACGGACAAAAAAAATTTTTATGAATTGCTTTCTTTAAGATGACTTGAGCAAATACTCCAGAAATAGTTAAAGATCGAAAATGTTGTATATAAATTAATAATGAATGAAAGTGAAATTTACCAGGGAAAACACTTGCCTAAAGAAGAAAAAAAAAATTTTACAGAGAAATAAATATAAAATATTGGATCCATGGAAAAACGCAATTGGTACCGTAATTATTAGATAATTGTAGTTCAGCTAGAAATAAAGATGCATCAACGCGCCGAGGTAATATTCGCCCGAACATTAAAAACTTCGTGGGATAACTAAATAAATGTTTTTTAATAATTTTGAATTAAACATTGAAACTAAAGATCATCTAAACAGTTTATTAAATAAATTAATTTATTTAAAACTTTAATAATCAGAAAGGAGAACATTCGGATAAAAGAAGAAATAATAAATATTATGGGACTAACCAAGATTTACCGCCAGAAAAATATGTGATTATGGTTTAAATTATTTTCTTTATTAATCTAAGTTAAACATTAAGTTTTAGATAGCGATAGGGAAACAAATACATTAATTCGCAATATAACATTATATAAAATAATATGTTTTGATTTTGAATGTTCAAATAAAATTGTATGTGTGTGGAAATTTTGTATGTTTGCGATGCTCGAGGAGAAAGAAACCTACTACGAACTCTAATAGGAAGGTAAAGATTATTTTGGTACATTTTATGGTTATTAATGATATAATGTATGTTTTATTTATTTAGATCAGCTGTGAATCGAATGAATGTAATGCAAAAGTTTTATTGTTATGATTATTGTAAAACGCATTTTGAAAAACAACACTTTAAAACACTTTGAGATGTAATTAGATTTTTTAAAAATATGCATACGACAATCATTTAATGTGTCATTAATATAGTTCAATATAACCGATGGTTATGTGATATTTTCTGTTAATTTTTCCGATTGGGATATGTAAGTGTTAGTTTAATAAAATGTAGATGTCGAACCTACAGTGTAATAAAGCAAGACAAATTGTTCTTATGGAATAGGGAAATGTTTTTATATTAGTGAATTTTGTTTATTGTTTTAAAAGGTAGTTAGTTTTATCGATGTTGGATAC
Source organism: Epiperipatus broadwayi (assembly GCA_028023455.1). Lineage (NCBI taxonomy): Eukaryota > Metazoa > Onychophora > Udeonychophora > Euonychophora > Peripatidae > Epiperipatus > Epiperipatus broadwayi. Next base: position 1,037,705 of record JAQFVV010000207.1, read on the forward strand.
AGTAAAAAATCTTGAGAGATAGTTTGGGTAGTGACTTGGTAGTACATGGAGATTCGGAAACCAAGAGGATGTATTAAAAAACTAGGATGCTACAGGGAATAAATTAATAAGTAGTTTTAGATGGTAATCAGCATAGTTAACAAAGCCCTACGACTGTTACACATGTTATCATGGACAGTGGTATTTTTATCCTTCTTGTGAATCTTATTAGATGTTTGGTAAAACTGAATAAATAGCTGCCACATCACGCTTATCGCCAGGGTTATCAGACAATGAATGTCGGCCCTATTCACACTGTTCCATACATTTTGAAGTATATAGTTTGATAAGTTATCTATCTATCTTCCCGATATCCTATACATCTTTCGCTATCTTTATCTGTATTTCTTGCAACTACATCGTTATTTGATAAGTCTATTAAAAGGAAACAATAGATATTTTAGAATGGATGTCATGCTGTTATTTAAAATAAGAATAGTTAAGTATTAACAAGGAGTAGATTATGATTATTGAAAGAGAGATGCAGATATCCTAAGAAAGGAAGGAGTCGAAGGAGTCAGAAAATTATTTTAATTTTTAAGAAATGAACTATAATTTTATAAAAATATAGCCAAATAGAAATATACAAAAATATTAAAAATGATTTAATGTTTTCTTATTGTTGATTATATTTAGAAATATAAGTATTGCATATTTAAAGAATGTAATAACATTTGATAATTATAATATATGTGAAACTAAAACAGGTGATAATTAAACCCGTGTTATGGCATTATACATGAGTATGGCTTATGGAATAAATGTATTAGAGTTTACGAGCATTACAGAACAAACGTTATAGGTAGTAATAATATTTGAACAACATGCAGAGTGACTTATATAGAGTTACAAGAAAATGTAATTTTTTTTTTAAGAGGAAAAATCATATTGATTGTAAATTTATAATGTTTATAAATGATGTTTATCCACATATATAATTTATAATACGGTAACTTTAATATTAAAAGGTAAAAAATAGTATTACCCATAAAATAGTTAAAATAAGTAATATAATAAACTAATGAGAAATAAATAAATAACTTATAAAAGGTATAATAATTTAAATTAACTATAAAAGAAATCTAAAAATGTATAATTCAACTATTGTAGCGGAAAGAAAAAATGAGGACATCCCTTGTAAATAAATGTAAATAGATTTGTTTGTTTTATCTTAATTTTAATTGTTGTTAATAAAATTCTAAAATTTGTTTATTAGAACTTGTGTCTGAGTTTTGTTTTCTCTACATCATTGCATGAATTCATAGGGTATGTTTACCGTCATTAAACTAAGTATATAATTGTTTGCACAAAATATAAAATAGAGAAGTATATTTAATCTTAAATATTTATTGATGTTTTTGTAATTGAATTATAAAATTGCATTGCGTTACTGGTCATAAATCCATTGTCATAATAATTTGCTAAATTGTATGCTATTAGTTGCCACTTGCTTCATTTATCAGATTATCTAAACACTGCCACTTACTAATTTATTTTATTACTTAAAATAAAAAAAAAGGAGGATATTAGATTATTAACTAATTTATTACGGTTATAAATTTGCGATAAAAGAAAAGTTGTACTAGTTAGATTAAACAATGAAGATTGTGATTATTATTATTATTGTTTTATTATTAATCTAATTTCAGAGTAGTAAATTATGACACAAAATCCCTTATCATATTTTGCTACCTTATTTTAATTTAACCTTGAATAAATTTAAGAACCTGAGATTATTTCATTTGAGCTAGATAATTACTATTATTGTTATTATCGATAAAAGATTGATACTTTAATTGTTAAATGAGTCTTAGTGATTAGAAGTTGCAGAAGTCATAAGAACACTATGTTGTTATTATATGTAATAGTAGTAAATGGGGGGATAGTGTTCTTATGCCATTGAGGTGGTATCCGATGGGATATTATCTCAATGTAATCTACTTTGTCACCCTTATTTCCACTTCTAGTCTCATGAATTATAGAATAGTTATTTGAGTTAGTCTAAAACAGAACCTAAGTTAACTTTAAGAAACCTGAGCTAGTAAAGCATTTAATTGAATATCTCATTAATTATTAGAGCTAGAACCCCGTGAGGCGATTTTCACTATATTATATTATTTAAAATGGGGGAAGTGGAGTACACATATACACATAAATACACGTAGGGTGAGAGGGTAGATTGTGGCGTAACGTGGTGGGCTCGAGGTGTACGTAGTTACACAACGTAGTGAGAGGTCTTAATATATATATGTTAAATCCTGAATTGTCTATTGTTTATGTATTAAAATATTTATAGGTAGAGCTTCATTATCTATCCAGGGAATACTGAAATGTGTGAAATAATGTCAATGGTTTACACACATAGTACACTACATAATGTTAAACTAATGATTTTATAAAGCACATTTATGATTAGGAAATAGAAATGCTACATAGATTTGCATAATGATTGTAGTGGTATTTCTCAGTTTTCAGTCATAATAATTTTATAAAAATAGTTAAAAACTGAAACACAGGCTTGTTATATACCTGTGGCTATATATATATATATATGCAATATAGGGTATAGGAGCACAGACTTTCACACCACCCACCTCTCTCCAATCTATCTAATAACACTGATACACCTAAACACATATATGCTGAAAAGATGGATTAAGTCCTGTACATATGGGGTTCAGATTGACCTTAGGTCAACATGGGTGTGACAATAATCTCGGCCTCAGGGTGGCCTTTGAGCATTCCATCATCAGATTTTCAATTGGATGGATGGTTGAAGAGTTGGAGTGTGGAGTGGATTGAAGCCTGTCCATTAAACTATGAGGATAGTCTATCTTAATATATATCTGAGCACTTATACTATATATGTGTGTAAAGATGATAGTCTGGACCAACTGATGATTGCTGGTTTAGCATGAAATACGTATATTGGTGATTATTTATTTTTTCAGCATATATGTGTTTAGGTGTATCAGTGTTATTAGATAGATTGGAGAGAGGTGGATGGTGTGAAAGTCTGTGCTCCTATACCCTATATTAAAAATAGTTAAATTAAATTTGCCTAAGAGATTTAGCAGTAATTTATATTTTAAATTCTTACCAAACTAATGTCGATGTTTACTCTATAAACTTAATGTTGCAACTAAATATATGTTCAAATCCTAATCTGACAATATTTAAAAAAATAACCTCTGTTCGAACTACATGTAATTACCTTTTGAAAGGTGTTTATATATTTATTTTTTGTTGTTGTGGTTTGTTATAATATAATTAAAATGTTAATATATTCATTATCTCTGCATTTTATATTATTTCTTGTGATGTATTTGTAGTTATTTTGTAGTTAAGTCTTTTGTATCTTTCTTTAATAGCAGGATATGTGAGAAAAGAGATATTAATATCTATGTGTTGTAGCCAAGTGAACACTTACCTGGAGTTGGATGTAATGATGTTTAGATTTGTATTGTTTGTGATAATGTTTCATATAAATTGTCCACATACCAGTTGGATGGTCATTTTTTAGTTTTTATATTGAACTTCTTGAGCTGCAATTTTAACTGTTACATTATATATATATAGTGTCAGGAACACTTTTTACTGCTATCGTTGATGGAATTTATACTGACAATCCATATCTTATACATATATAAATATATTAATAATACTTCCAGTGTGCATATGAATTATTCTAAACCAAAATATATATCATCCATTTGTGCCAAAAATTAAGTGATATTTGCATTTCAACTGACATATAATGAAAAATGGATTTTGATGAATATAAGTAAATCTTCAGTTTCTTTTATAAATCCTTATATCAGATAGTTTAGTTATATGTTTTGTCATCATTTTACACAAATTCTCTTACAGGGTGTAACATTTTTAATAAAGGTTTATTTGAAGGTCCAGGATTTGAATGTTGTTAACCCATATTCAGGAGATCACTTTCTTTAAAAAAAAAACGTGGATATTTTATTTGAAGGCATCATCACATTTCTCATGGCAATAATCTCATATTTCTGAATTAATAGTCATGGAAAATGATACACAGACAACTAAATAAGTTACATGACAGTATTATTTCTTCGATATACTCTTGATTGATTTTACAAATTATCCAAAGATTTTATTATTTGATGAGTTAAAATAATAAAGTAATAAACATCTTATAAAAAATATTAAAGATTTATTATAAGTTTCCAAACGGATTTAACCAATGTTTATATCTCTTATAATATAATTTATTAATAATAAACTGTGCCGGTCAAAATCTGTGTATTCATTCAACAAGACCAATAATCCAAGCAAAAGTATCTTGAATCCAACCATGCACAAGATACATATGTCAGGACAAGGATGAATCCTAATCTATTTGCCTAAACTATTGCCTCTCTGACTAATGGATAACGTTTGTGATGACACTAGCAGTGCTTGGTTTTATTCCGTCCCAGCTGGAGGTCATGGTTCACATAGAGACTCAAAATAATAAAGATTTTATATGAAAATTAATGATTTAATGGATTCTGACGATTGCAGAACGGTACAGATATGATTTGATCGATTAGTAATGGTTTGAACCGTAATAATAATAATTCTTTATGGCAACATTACACAGAAGTGAATTTAAATCAAAGAAATATTTAAATAAGTAGAGTAATTAACCTTAGAGATTGGGAGTGATGACAAACTAAGCTTATTTAAGATAACAATATTATAGGAATTTATTAAAGAATTTAGTACAAAATAAGTAGTCTTTGTTTATACAACTTGGTGATTTTATTTAATTCGTTTTGATGCGGCTTTGACAAACAATATAAAAGTTTGTTAATTGGTGGGCCAAAACCAACCAGCAATAAAATATGATATTACAAATAAATCTGTTTTATATATATTACAAAATATGAAAGATGGGCATTTAAAACACTATTACATTTAAAGTCATTTGTATATAATGAGTGTGGGAAGCAAAATAGTTCTTAAATAAATAATTGACAATTATACAGTCAGATTTAATTAATTAACGAAATTGTTTGTGAAGGACGTGCCATCATGGCAGAGAGCATTTCAGGTTTGCTAAATAAAGATATAAAATGATGAAGAAGGCAATATGCTATTATAGATAACAACAAAATAAATGAGGTCTGTTATTGACCCACTGGGTGGCTTTACTACAGACAATTTCCTAGTAAATACAACTAGATGATGAGAAAGGCTAGCCCTCCAGCCAAACATTCTAAATAATCATAATAATATTTTGATGTGCATATACATCTTAATAAAATGCTCAAAAAGAATCCCTTGGTATGAACTATGTCTACTTTGAGGGAGTGTGAAAGATTGGACTGGTTATAGTTAAATTTCCGAAGGTCCTGATGAGTAAGTAGGAAAGCAAAATAATAAATGAATGGTTGTAGCTATAAAACATTAATGCCTTAGACATATATATATATAGATAGTGTATCACTAACAAAATTAATCAATGAATTCCTGATTAAAATAATCAGTTCCCTGACGTCGATAGAAAGTCCCCACAAACCTTAGTCCACTAATGAATGAATCATAAAACATAATATAGAAAAGGAAGTCATGAATTAAATTTTAAAATATAAGTTGTTTTCCACACTTTAAAAATATTTAATTTATCAATAAAGGTATTAAATAGTTTATGAAAGATTACAAAATAAGACTTTTAATTAACATAGATGGGCATTAAATATCAAACTAATAAATTGTAAATCATAATTTAATATTTTCTGACAAATAAAATATATGTATGAAATATATATATATATTGATAAAATTCTATGATAAATTTTACTTAATTGATTCACTAAACTTATTTATTTTTTCAGAAATAATTACAGGGCTATTTTAAATTGGAGGTAATAGTAAGATACTTTTAAAATAATTTCAATCATTCAAATAAATTTATATATGATGTAAAAAACTAAATGAGCTTTCTATTAATTAATTTACGAGAAGTAAGTCTCTTGTAATGATTTTTAAGATAAAGAAAAAATAACAGGGGAGGGATTTAAAGTTAATAGCTCATTGAATTTTGTATTTGGCAATTTCAGTAAGTCGATTAATCTAAACAAACTGACAAAAAATTAATTTAATTTGCCGCATCAAAATAATGTAAGATTTTATAAGAATTGATATTTTAAATTGAATAAATTTAAAAGATGCATTTTAAACCAAGCCGTATAAACATTACACAGATATAAAATATAAATTAATATAGATTTTGAAAACAAGTAAAATAAAATCAATGGCTTGCGGTGAATTGGACGTTACCTCAGAATCAATCAGTTAGTACAGGCAGTTAATACAGTCAGATCATTTCAGGCTTCCTCAACACAGACAGTCTCTGGCTAGATGTTTAAAGTGCTGGAAAGGCATGGATGGGCTGGTGGAACAGACCTCTGAGAAGCAAACGACCGATCTTTTCACCCCGTCATTTCTTTAGGCACGATATATACATAAAGATTAATCACTTCTCTTCAGTAAACTCAATAATAATTCATCCCTAATCAAATTTTCCAATATTTATGTGTTCTGGTCTTATCTAAAGGATTAAATCTACACTGACCTCCACCAATTGTAACTGCTCTCAGCAGTTCTGTGAGGTTGGTGCCACTTTGGAGGGAAAATCTCTAACTCTGCATGAACATGCCCCAAGGGTTGATTTGCTAATTAAAAAAACAACAACAACAAGCACATTAAGTTTATCAGTCATTGTACTAACAAAATCTATTTAATTATGGTTTAGATTAACAAAATGTAGATTTTATTCAGAAAAATTTGGTACAATGACTTTCAAACATATTTGGTATAAACTTTTACAAAATATTTCTTAAAAATATTACATTGTTTAAATAATTGATTCTCAAGTGTACATTGATTAAAAGATAAATATAAAATGTTACCAACTGATTTATTGAAGAAAATGAACTTTAATAAAGAATTTGAATTGGACAAATATCTAGATGATCTGAAAGATAGATATAAATAAATGAATATGGTTATTAATAAGAAAAATAATATTCTTTAAACCATGTTAGTCCTTAGAAAGATTACAAAATTGAGAAGTTTTTCGATATCTCATAATTAATTAGTTATTTGCAAAGACATTTTTTTTTCGGTGGATTAGGGGGTATTGTAAATATCGATAAGTGTATCTATATTTTAAAAATTGTCATTTGTTATTAAAAAAAAATCTCTTTGAGTTGATGTTTATATATGAAGTATTATCATTGTTTATGGTTATTAGGTATAGTTATTGTTTGAAATTATTATTTTATTTATATGTTGATGGTACATCGTTATGAATATTTAATTATTATAAATAAATAGAGACATATAAATTGTTGATTATATAAAAAAATTATTTTATTTGCAGTGATTATTAAAAAAATGCAATATTATTATTTATATATATATATATTTTTAAAGCTGTCGAATAAATTTTCAATTTAATATTTTTTATATATACGCTTGATATTTTTTTTTTTTTAATGTTAATTGTTTAAAATAAAACATGTGTAACAATGGTTTTCAAAACAGCATTTGCTAGCACGTGGAACAACAGCAACAACAAAAAGAAGAGGCCATTATTATTATTAAGATAGTAAAAAAAAAATACAACAAATTTTTATCCTTCAGTTGGTTTTTTTTTTACTATCTTAATAATAACATTTTATAGATATCTAGGATTCAATTCAATTTGACAAAATAAACACAATATACATTTTTACAAATATAAAATAAATAAACTAATATAAAAAGGTTAGTTTTAATTATAAAATAAGATTAATGAAATATAAAAGATTATAATATTGATTAAAATATACTACACCTATTATGAGATGGGTGTCAGTTAATAAAGATTGGGTTCAAACCCAGACTAGTTCTGATGACATTGGCACTAGGTGAAGCAGGAATATGTACTATATTTCCAGCTTCAAAACAAATAAAAAAATTAGACAATCTAAAAAATATATACTTTCTAATAAAAGTTAAAGACTTTAATTTTACGTTTCTGCCCTGATTTCTGTAGACAGTTGAGTAATTTTACCATCAAGAAATAAGTTTAAATCTGAAGTACGATAAAGTCTGCTGTTTACTCTGGTTAGACTTTTTTTTTCTTGGTTTTGATTCGTATATAGATTTAATATGAGGGCAGTATAAATGTATGCTACTGAAAACAGTTTTTCTTGGGGGGGATCTACGTTTCAGAATCTCCTGGACATTTGGAAAACTTTAGCTGGATTTAGCCAATCATGTTTGTTTTTCTTATTTTAAATACTTTTGACATGCTAGTAATACTTTGTGTCAGAATTGACAAGTAGTTTATAATAAAAGATTAATTAATTAATGTAAAATACTTCCACAGCTAGAATTGAAATTCTTTTGGAAATATTCAATGCAGGAAATGCGTATTTTGGCTGTTGAATGTCTTTATTCTTTTTCATTTTCATTCATAGCCTTTGCTCAAATAAGAGATCTTCCCAAAAACCTTTGATTTTTTTAACCCTGTTTTTAATTTTTTAGTGATTACCACTGATCTGTTTTTTCTTAATTCTTTAATTATGTTAATTACAGTGATCGAATTTAAACTTATTTAAGCTTTATCATTATTCTTAGTTAGTTCATTGTTTTGTTTTTTAGCGTCTATTTAGATGTTTAATTTTATTTAAATTATTAATCAAAGTTATAAAATATATAATTTTGTTTTATAACACAATGTATTTGTATATACAGAAAGTTTTACACATTTGTGACACTCTTTATGACTACAAATTTTATTACAAAAATATAATTTAAACTATAAGTATCAGATATGTATCAGACATTAGTTGAGAGAATATTTTTATTACATTAAATTTGTTTTTTATTTTATCCCCTCTCCAATTTTAATCTTACTTAATTGAATAAGTTTGTAATACATAATTTGTCTAGAGCTAGCCATGTCCATAATAGTACAATATATATATATATATTAACGGTCAGATTTATACACTCATGCAACAAAATTTAGAGCCCAAGCAAAATACACCAAAGCTGACTGGAGTGAGGTGGTTGAGACCTCTAATCCGACCAAACTTCAACTCATCTGCCAGTACTCCAAATTTAACACATTATGAGTGACATCTTTGAGGCTACACTCAGTCTTCATTTAACCACGGGATGGCATAGGGCAGAAAGAAACATGAGACTTAAGGTTACTACTGACTTAACTAGATAGGTGTTATACAGCACTTAACACCTTAACTACAGAGATATACACATATAGCATATTAAATCATAAAGAAATTGGAGTAATGTACTGTGAAATTGAATAATATTCTGTGAACCTGAGTAATAAAGATATGAACAATTGATGTTTTTAAAATGTTTATTAAAACAATAACAAATGATCTAACATATACTATCATAATGGCAAGCATTGTACAACATTCAATAAGGTATCCAATACAGGCAGGCATTTTATAATGGATGGGACTGTTATCAGTACAGCTGTCCTCTTTTAGTATATTACCATACATGTGTGTGTGAGTGCATAAGTCATGCCTAATCATTTAACAAGCTCATCCTATGATTTGGTTTGCTTAAGTTATAATCTGATAGCTTAGTAGAGATGATGAGTACAGACAGCTCTAAGGTGGCTGTTATATATATTAATGAAGTTAGCAACTAAATAAGCTCAATATTATGCAGATTCAACTTGATAACCCAGATTCAAACTTCAGTCTAAAGCTGACTAGTTAATTAATAGGGGGAAATGAACTGGTTACCTTTAGATTCACATATATATGCTATGGTGCTATATAAATATTAAAGAATAAGCCTGCATGGTGAGTGAGTGATTATTCAAGAGCTTCATCATCAAATGCTCAGTTTTCTCTGAGACTGACGATTTTCTGCTATTTATATATGAACATATAAGTTCAGGAATTCGGATTGGCTTTAGGAAAACTCTGGGTCTGCATGCTCCAGTTCTAATAAAGATAGACATAACCCAAACTAAATAATGGGGTGGCTTGTTACCATGTACCCATTTAAAAGGTGGAGCAAAATGTAAACACATATAAGTGTACTATATAAAGACACATCCTCAATGCACACAATATATAGAGCAATAACTATGCGTATAATTAATTAAGTGATTATTTAAGTGCGCCTAAAACAGACAGCTTCTATCTGTCAAACTAACTCAACCCAGTTCTTAAACTAGTATTATAATTATACTAATAAAAGGGACTTAAGCTATATAATAAATAATCTAGTTAAGATCCTGAATCTGCATATACATATTCATAATTAAGGAATATATTTGATTGGATTTAATATAAACATTAGCAAATATACCTTATCATCTCTAGACAGTATATCCCCTTCTAACTAATAAATATTAAAAGTCATAATATATAAAACTGATTGAGCAAACCTTGTAAAATATTAAAATTTTACAATATATATGTAATCAGGATAACAACGAGCGGTTAGCGGTCGTTTATTATCAAAATTATAATTTTGAAACAGTGATTCAATACAATAAATAATGCTTTTAAAGTATTTAAAGTGGAGATTACACTTATCTCCTTTATAAATTAATGAATTAGTTTCACTGTTTTGAAAGATGAGCATATTATCACATATATTAAACATAAACAGAATGAATTTAAACAAAAATATTAAAACATTAAAGTTAGGCAAGACAGTAGTTTGTAGGAATTTAAGATAATAGATTTCAGACATTTAATGATTACAAAAAATAAAATCTTTTAATTTATAAAAGATTTCATGCAGTTGAGAAGATTAAATTAAAACTTGCTTCTTTTTTTTTTGTTACTTTAAAGTAATCTATAGATTTTAAAAAAGCAGTTGACCAGAAATGATTTTTAGAATATATATAAATTTACACAAGTTGACACAGTTTCTTTTACAATTGGGTTAAATTAAAGAGTTTTGAGAATTTAGATAGAACGTTCTTTAAAGTGTATAAGCTAGCTCAGAGTTTATAGATTAAATTTATAGGCTGCTGTCTTTAAAATTATGACCATTGTCTTCTTGGTGGACTTGAGGCATACATCAATGATAGTGGCTGGAACAAGGCATCAAACAGTAACATAATTTCAGTGGCATTTCTTTTCTGGTAGGTTTTCAATTTCTTCATATCTCCCTCTCATGCAGGCTGCTGGAAAATTTGCCCATAGGTATACTGAAGGAATGGAGAGCACCATCCCCACTCAGAGAGACAGCAAATATTTTATTCTATTCAATCATCCTTGGTCTTGGATTTCACAACACTTGACAGGAAAGACCAGCTAAAAAAAATCCCTCACTTAAGAAATCTGCTTTATTTATATTTCCCAGATCAAAAAACAGCCGGCTATCTATTTTAACTCAGAATTCAACCCCCCTTCTAGATTTTATAGTTCACAGTCAGTTTCTTTGATTCTGATCTTTTTTTTATTGCCCCTACTTTTACTGGTTTTGATCTGGAAAAAATGATTCATTACAATTGTAATGAGTTTGAGAACAAATGGTTATAGCTCATAAACCATTTGATAACACTGTCAATTGAAGGTTTATTTCTAAATTTTCTATTTGATCAACTTGAGAATTACTCTAAATTGTCTTAACACAATTCTGTGGATTTCACATGTGATTCACAATTCATCTAAATAAAACTTGCTAAAGATTATTTAGCGAATATTTCAACTGTTTATTTTCTAAATAAAATAGATTTTATACAAAATATTATTTATTGAAAAAAATAGAAATGCTGCTATATATACAAACATTAATATTACAGTCATTTATATATGCATGTATGTGTGACAATACCTATATAACTGTGTGAATACATATATAACTGTGAAAATACATATATCACTGTGTGGATACATATATAACTGTGTGGATACATATACACATGCACTAGAGAGTGTTTAAACCTGACATAAATGTGACTGTGGGGACAAATAGGTGAAAGAAATATGAGAGCAGGAATATACTATTTCAACATATGTAAATTTATAAATAAATATTAGAAAATACAGTACTTAAAAGTTTATAAAAAAATATATATTTAAATGTCACTTAGGAGCCCTTTCAACTATCATTGTAGTTTATGTCAACTAATACTTTGAAAGGTCAACGTTCCCATAATACTGTGTCAACTTTCCCATAATTCCATGATCTTAATGTTTGTTGCCTGCCTATTGATTTAATCTTGATTGTATTTATATATTAACATAGCTTCCTTAACTTTTCTTTTATTATTATTTCTTTCAGTTTCCAATATTTTTACATTACTATAATTAAAATGAAAACCATATATACATGATTTATTATGGTCATAAAAGCCATTAAACTTTATTGATAAAAATATTTATGCAATTTTTAAGCATGAAGTTTATAAAATGAGTAATGGCTGGCCAATGGGTCTTCCTACAGTCACCCAAATATGTAATTTTGTGATATCTACATATGAAAAAAATATTTTGAAAATGGAATGTTATCAGAAAGATATTACTTTATACAATCAATATGTTGATGATGTTTTTGTTTGTGGAAAGTCAAATGCTATTAATGAGTTGTTTGATGAATTACATAATATAAAGGACTTAAAATGGATTAAAACAGATGAAAATTTAATCAGTGTTCAATTTTTAGATCTCAAGATAACTAGAAACAAAGATAAACTGAATTACTATATGACTATTAAACCAATAGCAAAAAGAGGATTTATACCATATAAATCAAAAGAACCAATATCACATAAAATGACAGGTTAAAAATCCTTCTGATAAAACAAAAAATATTGAAATTTATTATAATGAATTGTTAAACATTGGATACAGTTATGATTATGTTTATCATACTATTAAAAATTTTAATTCTAAATATAAAAATAATATTAATAATAATGTTAATTCTTCTGATAAAGAAATTTGGATATCAATACCATATATTTCAAATCAACAGGAAAGTTTCATTAAGAAAATTTATAAAGGTATATGTGACATTGCATTTTATGCACCACCTACATTAAATAAATTAATAAATAACTTAAAAGATAAAAACTTTATTGACAAATAAAAATTGTATTATTTACAAATTGACATGTAGATGTGTCAGTGGATATATAGGTGAGTTGAGATGCACATTGAAAAAAAAAACAAAAGAGCACTTGTTATTATTAAAAAGGGTTCAAAATACAAAAAAAAACTATAAAAATAATGATAATTTATCAGCTTCCCTTTTTTATGACCATAATAAATCATGTATATATGGTTTTGATTTTAATTATAGTAACATAAAAATATTGGAAACTGAAAGAAATAATAATAAAAGAAAAACTAAGGAAGCTATGTTAATATACAAATACAAGCAAGATTTAATTAATAGGCAGACAGCAAATGTTAAGATCACAGAATTATGGGAAAGTTGACATGAAATTATGGTAAAGTTGACATGGAATTATGGGAAAGTTGATCTTTCAAAGTATTAGTTGACAAACTTACAAAGATATTTGAAAGCACTCCTAAGTGACTCATCTCTGAGATTTACATATAATTCAACTCTGCTAATATAACACACTTTCACCATGTGATAAATGGAATAATTTCATAAATATTCTATAATCACATATTCATAAATGCATTCAACATAATAAAGGTCCCCTTAAATTACTAAGTCAATTGGAAATTAACAATACTTAAAACAGAAGAAAACGGAAAATACCTTTTTCTTTTTCGTTTTTATGTTGTACTATATCCTTCGAAATCAATAAAATGTTATAAAAACATATTTATAAACAACAAAACATAACACTTATATTAATTATATAAAAAGCCTTTTTCGGCAAATTTATTTTTTGCCCTTTTCAAACATGTCTTCCAAAAATACTAAATTTATTTTTTGCCCTTTTCAAACATGTCTTCCAAAAATACTACTAGTATTTTTGGAAGACATGTTTGAAAAGGGCAAAAAATAAATTTGCCGAAAAAGGCTTTTTATATAATTAATATAAGTGTTATGTTTTGTTGTTTATAAATATGTTTTTATAACATTTTATTTGATTTCTAAGTCAATTGGACAAGATAGCCAACACACTTAAACATTTTCCCATACAAAGGCAAAATATCCAAGAAATTTCTTGCCTTAAACTACAATACAAAGCTACCCAACAATCCCTGGCCGAATACCTATCAATTAAATGAGTGCACAGTTACTTAGCATATCAACAGTGCTGGACTCGAGGTTACATCAGATAGCCCTAGGATCCAACCAACAAAACAAGGCACCCTCATCGATCAAGATACACAGTAAACAATATATCGGCTTCTCCATGCTTTCCAAAATAAGAGACTTTTACAAGAGAAAATTGCAACGTATTGGTGTCACTAACATCCGTAGAGTTTTTGTTACTAACAACCCTATGGAACATAACATCACAGATGGTGATATTCTTGACAAACTGCAATCACTCCCAGAAAGTGTCCATCCTGGCATGCATGGAATTCCCAGATTTCTACTTTTACACCTAAGAGCCTTTACTATCCCAGTAATCCACAGAATGATAGATCTCATCACCAATGGAAGTCATCACCTAATAAACCTATGTCCCATCTCCATGGTACCCTTTTTAAAGAAGCGTGATGCACAACCAGATCTTAATAACCTGCATCCTATCTCAATGATTCCTCTATTGACAAAGATCATCGAGAGCATCATTAAAGACAAGATTCAATATAACATAATCAAACAACTTTCACACTATCAATTTGCAAACAAAGCATTTCAACATCTGACACTGTCAGCCGGTTCAGACTTCTGGTCGATCATGTGCAGAGACAACGGAAGTCCCGGCCCATTGCAGTCCAACTTGATATAGCTGGGATATTTGACTCTGTGAGAATTTATGTTCTTCTCAGTGTTCTGGAACAGCTAAATGTACCACCCGTATACATTCAAATGATTGAGAACCTTCTTTACAATCGGTAAGTGTTCTTATCCCTAGATGGGTGCATTGCCCTGGATTTTATGCCCTACATCTCAATCCCCCAAGGTTCTCCTCTGAGTGCACTTCTCTTTGCTGCCTATATCAATCCAATGCTGTTGAACATCGAGGCCACGTTTTCTGGTATTGCTGTTCCGCTACTAATGAGAACATCACACATCTCCTATATGGATGATGTAGTTGTGTTTCTTTCATCCCATGATGAACTGGGTAGGCTAAAACAACTTCTTGATCACCATGCCAATTGTCTGGTCTCCTTGTCAACCCAAAAAAATCAGCTATTTGGTTAATTCTTACTGACCAGAAGATCTCTGGTGGATTTGAAGCAGTGCCACAGAAATTTCTGAGATTTCACCTATCAAAAACACCCACGGTGGTGTGTAAAGAGATACAGGACTCATTATTAGAGAAAATTGAAACCATAATTGCATCTTTGTCAAAAATATACCTTTCCCTACTTGGGAAAGTAGCCCTTTTAAATGCTCTCATTCTTCCAAAGATAATATACTATTTGGCAGGGTTCATCCCCACCAAGGTTTTTATCAACAAAGTAGAAACTGCCTGTAGAAAACTGTGTTGGGCGGGCCGATCACCTGTAATTAGCTTGAGAATCCTCCAAAAGCCCAAAACTTTAAATGGTCTCTCACTACACTCACTAACTATATTCAACTTACAATGCACCCATAATGTACTCTGCAACATCTTCAAGGAAAATAAACATGTCAATGCCCACTTCTGAAAAAGGACATTCAACCTACTGATCGGCCACCCCCCAGAGGACGTGCCTTGCTCTTTCAACAGCAGATCAACTTTATCTTTGATAATATCCAACCGACATCAACCCTATTTCAAAGAAAACTTGTGTCCTTTCAATCAACATCCTTTGAATGATAAGGATGACCAAGTTCTGGAAGTTGCCGCCAAAAATCATGGACTTCCTGTTGAAATCGAACCTGCACACCCTCCCAACAAATGCCTTCCTCCACTATAAAAAAGGGCAAGATATTGACCCTAGTTGCACATTGTGTCACTTCCTCTTCAAATGCACAACTTTGAACAATTTAAGAATTCATTTTCAACAAAACATGACAAGAAATCAAATCAAAATGAACCTCAAGACAGCAATTGAAAAGGGCATATTCTCTGAGATCTGGCTTTTGGCCATAATCAACTTTTCCATCCGGGCATTGTGCTGTAAGCTGGTGTTCTAGGCTGAGACCTTGAATAATATATTCACAGCATTTTGCCAAATACTAAACAGGGAAAGGGATAGAGATATGCGAACTGCTGACCCCTTCACAGCTGCACAAACCTGGGACTCCATTGCAATTGGATAGAGCTCCCCGCAACTTTGCTGTTTATTGGGTGGCTGTTGATTTTCATCATTTTATAAAACTGAAACATGGGTATTAATACTACCTACTAACAGCATCTCATTTTAATCTTGCTGCTATGAACTTTAGACAAATTGGGTTTTTATGGTCTATTTTTGGAACAACAAACAAGTCACAAATGTTTCCTGTGAAAACATTAACTCAAATATATCCTCTTTTTTTTTTGCATGCTATTTCATAATCATTTACTTGTTTTGTACTTTTTAATCTTATTTCTTTAGTCTAAGTGTACAATAAATTTGGTTTTTGAAAGATATTTTTTATAAACTTTTAAGTACTGTATTTTCTAGTATTTATTTATAAATTTACATATATTATTTTGAAGAAATACTGACATCAATTTGTAATGTTATTAATATATATATGTAAAATAATTCCAGTTCATAATGCTATCTGAAATAAATATCAAATCACCTCAAATGTTAAAATATTTTTAGCTACAACCTCTGTGTACAAATATATTAAAATCTGCACCTCAATCAGCCAGTTCTAAAAAATACTTATTTGAATGATAAGCTGCAATGCTATTAAATATTGAAGCATGCTTTTATACAAACAAGAGGGTGAAATTTAAATAAGCATGATCTTAAACATCATAAATGAACATGTTTACTATACATATACAAAGACAGTCTAAATATTAATCATTTTAACCTTTGAAACTTACAATCCTAATATAGAACAAATAATTCCAGAACACAACACTCTCTGAAATGAATATCATAACATCTCAAACATTAAGAAATTTGCAGCTACACCCTCTGTGAATAAATGTATTACAGTTCAGATATGAAATAGCCAGTTAAAAAGTTTCTTTTTGAATTGTAGGCTGCAATAATATTAAATAATAAAAGAAAGTCATACCATTTTGAATTGGCTGTTTGTGATGCAAACATTAATACATTTATTCACAGAGAGCATAGCTGAAAATTTCTTGACGTTTGAAATGATTTGATATTTATTTCAGAGAGTGTTGTCTTCTGAAATTATTACTTATATATTAGTGTTGTGAGTTTCAAAGGTTAAAGTGACTAATATTTAGTCTGTCTTTGTATATGTATAGTAAACATGTTTGTTTATAAAGAGTTTAAGATCATTGACTCTTTAAAAGTTCACGCTCTTTGAATAATTTCATTTCAAAATTTAATATTATTGCAACTTAAAGTCCAAAGAGATTCTTTTTTAAATTATCTGAATGAGAAGTGGACTTAAATATATCTGTTTACAGAGGGTGTAGTTAAAAATTTGTTAACATTTGCGGTGATTTGATATATATGCATACACACTAACCGTACGCATGCATATAAAGTTTGTTTAGAGCTTATCAATTGAATATCTTAATGTTCAATAAGGTGTGTAAAAATATTAACAATAAATTCTAATGTTTGTATTAAAATACATTTTTTTGCTTTTATAAAGTGTGGATTAGTCTAAACTGTTAGTGAAATAAAATCATACATTATAAAAATCATTGAACTTTAGGGCATAGAAGTGAGGTTTATTCTAAAGTATTGAAATAGGCCCAATGGTTACATCATAGGTTGAAATTTTATATAGTTTGATGCATGAAAGTATGGAAATGATCAAACCTGTAATCTTTAAATTAATTTATTTAATATATATATAATTAGTATTGTATTTTAAAATAACAATAAATAATCAAACTTTCTAATGTAATTCAGTATATTTATTATAATAATTTGCTTTTGTCAATGTTTAACACATGAAAAGTAGTGTTTGTGATGGCTGAATGTAACAACCATACTAAAACATTAGATATATTATATAAGAGTTTTAAAATGTATACTAAATACTATTTCTTTAAAAAAATGTTTGTTATTTTTTAATATGAATATATAAGTTTTAATAACATCTTATGTTTTGAATTTAAAACATATTTGCTGATGAATGGCTATATCACATTAAATAACTGTTACCTTAAAGATAAGTAAAAGTAGAAAATTAGTCTGAGACTATTTCCATGTAGCATTATTAATTACTTAAATAACTTAATCTTTTGTTAGTAATTTCTGTAATCGTTCAATGTCATTGTTGACTGATGATGTATTTATACAGTATTTGAATATTTAATTAGTTCGTAGTGAACAGTAATTATATATCTACTTCTTATTTTATTACTAGAAGTCGGAAGATGTAAACAAAAAAAATGAAGCAATATAGTTCAAATTTTAAATTGTAGAACTTAAAATCACACAAAATGGTTGCATTTGTTTGTATTTTATTCATAAATCAAAACAAATTATAAAGATAATTTTAGTGTTTCAAGATAATTTTTATATTTAATTTAATTTTTGTAATATATAATGTTCTTATTCCAATCCATAAAAATAAGATTAAAAGTTGAATTCATCTGATTATTTTAGATTTATAGTTTCTCTTTTTTTTAAATTTTATTATGTTTGATGAATAATTTTGATTAAAAAAGATCTTATGTACAAATTAATCAAACTGAAATCTATATGTATAAAAAAATTGAATTTTACAATGTTCACCACAGTTTAAATTTATTATTTGGTCTCTGCAGAATTAATAAATTTTTAAGTTTTAAATTATTAAAATATATATACATTTGCTTACCATTGTCAATAAAAGAATAAACAAATCATTAGGTACTATGAAATATTTGACCATTTCACTTTCAAATTAAACACACTTTCTACTATGTCCATGTTTAAATATTATAATTATATTTTAATTTGATATATTTTTTAAAAGTGTATTTTATTCAGATAAAAACAATCGATATACTTCGATTAGTGTAAGCATTTTTTATTTTTTAATGAAATTTTTGTAATTCATTCAAATACATAAACTCTATTTAGAAAATATGATAATAATTTATCAACATTCTATCAAGTATTTCTTCTACAATCATTAAATAATATTACAACTTAAGAAAACACAAGTAAATTACAAGATCACAAACTGATGATTAGAAGAGAGAAAACAGATATGTCTATGAACGCAGACCATGTAGATATGTTCAATTGAGGAAAAATACTAAATAGAGAGGAAAAGGAACAAAAAAGATAACTCAAATAAGCTGCTCACATGTGAGTAGTCAATTAGACCATAAGTCTACCTAGTGTGACTATACCTAGTGTATGGAAACCATTGAATCAATTTTGCTCTTAGGAAAAAGTGGAGAAATCAAGAGGAACCTCATGGAGAAGTACATGAAATTTATACTGATTGTTGATTTTGACAGGATGGCTCAGTTGATTAAAGTGTTACCTTAAAATTAAATATTCAAGAATCTGTCCAGATTCAATTTCCAATCTAGTACTGTCACTGATCAAACTAGCAATACCTGAAAAAATGAGGAGAATAATACAACTCAAAATATTGGACATATACTAAGCAGTGTAATGGTCAGAAAATGTGTGATTCGTTAACATAGTGTAGAATTTGACCACCACACAGAATGGCAGCACCATCTAGGTAGCGAAGCCACTCGTAGTACTAAGTTCGAACATAGTTTGTCAGTTCCACAATACAATCTACAACACAATGCATCTGATGCGACATTACTAAATATTTCTTCAGGCAAGGTGGTCAGGGATATGCAAGAGATTCATGATTTTATTTTCGAGTTAGCCAATCAGAAATTAATCTTAAACATTTATATTTAAAGAATTGAGGAAACATATTGAATGGGTATCAAATAAATAAATAAAGAAGTAATGGCAGACATATAGATTGTCATTATTTATTGAAACATTTTAATAATAAATCATTTACTAATAATATTTGGTAATATTTAAGTTGAGTAATGGAATTTTCTGATATTGTTATATATTCAAGAAATACATTTATTTATTTAGAAACATTTATATGAAATCATTTTACCAATAATACTTTATATTTAAGATCTCAGTAGTGGTATTTTCTGCTACTGTTATGTTTACAAAGAAAAATATATTTATTTGATGACATAATCTAGCTACCTAAAATTCTCGAGCAAGTATTTCTAAGGCATGCCTTTAGGGATTTATGCTTTTGCAATGCAAGAGTCTAAAGTAAGATTTAGAATAGTAGCGGTGGACATGTATTTATTTAATTAAAAATATTTACTAACAACTAAGGGCAAATATTTATTTGAGAGTGAGTTATGTCACTAATGCAGGGATGAAGTTATACATAGAATATTAAGTTAATAAAAGAAAACACGTGGTATTTCTAGAAAGGCGATTAAAAGTGGCAGTATATTGAAACTACAAAACCATGAATGAGTTTAGAATGGGCTGAAATTTGCCATAAACCCAAAGAGGTAAGTTGTCACATAAGCATAACCAGGGGCAAGTGGTTCATGCCACAATTGCTTCCAGGCTGCATGACAGTTGTCAAGTCCTATGGGACATTCATTTGTCAGCTTGTGTAGGATGACTGGGGTTAATTTGAACCCTATAGAATCCGGAATATTCAAGGCTCGTAATGGGTCATCGCATTTCTAAAATATAATACATGTATAATGTATAGATGATTCTGTGAAGATTTAAATATATTTTATAACTCGGTCCTACATTATCAACATTTAATAAAGAACATTTGCGACTCTCAAAAAAATGCGATTTATGGAATTATTAATTAAAATATAAAACAATATGTAAACTGGGTGATTATTATAACTAATATGTCAGCCATTTGCTAAGCAGTAGATCCTTGCATTACAATAAATGAAGCATTGAATGCGTGTCGATTTATATGAAAATATTAAGTTATTTATGAAAGAAAATATTAATGAAAAATTTGACACACATCCACTGTTTCAAGCGATCATAGATTTATACTTAGAAAATTATGAGCATGTGATAATTATATAATAAAATGTAGATTTTAAATAAGTACCCAAGAAAGATAGAGTTAGGCAGGCTAGATTATTAAAGAACTTTACATTAAAAAAATTAATAATTAATTTCACAGTTTTACAAATGAGAACTTACAGTTTATAGTTTATAAGTTATATAAAGATGAATGAGCTATAGCGGAATATTAGTAGAATACTCTAGAGAATTTGGATACAGGGTACCTGTTTTATGAGAAGTTTCCCGATTCAACGATCAGCAGCAAATTGTTCGTGATCCTAGCATTAGCAGTTCTTTACAGTATTTAGGTGATTTAGTTGAATAGCAGCAGCAGTTTTCTAATTGTTCAGGGCAGCAGCTTCTTTGGTTGATTTTATGTAAGGTGTGGGCGTAGGTTCTCGGCAATCAATCGACCATCTCTGGGGAGAATAGTCTTTGGTGCTTTCTACTCACGCATACTGTGGCACATAAAAACAATATATATATATATGTATCTTTGGAGACTCTCAACTGCTTGAGAGCAAAGCTAAAGTTCAACTCCAAATTTCTAGAAAGTCTCAAATGGCCTCCTTTCTTAGATCTTATCTTTTACATTTTTGTTATAGTTTATTTTTGGATTCCACTTAATCTGCCCTGAGGATAATCAATGCATTTTTGTTAAGTTTAATTATAGAGAAAGCTGCCTTTCTATTGTTTACATTTACTTTTTACATTTACATTTTATAATTACATTTTGGGAAATTTTTCTTTAATTAATCTATTATCTCTCACCGACTGTTGCTTTTAAAATTTCAAATACAAAAGGGAACATATGATTAATTTTATTTTTAATTAAATATTACAATCTATTTCTAAAATTATTACTAAATGAAATTTAAACAAAGCGATAAATAACGGGTTTTATAATTCAAAATAAATAATTGAAATTATATATTTTTATATAACTAAAAGAAGAAATCTAAATTATATTATTTATCTTTATTTATTGCCTTAAATTTGATATCGAAATGTGTGCGTGTTTATGGTGAATTCTACATATATCTATACATTTTTAATATTGCCACACACACAATTCAATACCAAAAAGTTTAAATTTGGGTAGGATAGAGCGGTGAGTGAAAGACAATAGAAAAAGGCGAAACTTAAGATTTGAATACGAATCTTACTGTTTCAGCAGTACATTTAACCTGTGCAATTTATCTCAATTTATGATGCTACTTTAGATCTTACGTAAATGAAAAACTATATTTCATGTGTTTTAGCTCCAGAAGTCACACTTATTTAAGAAATCAGATTGAACATATTTCATTTTGACTTCAATTATATTTTTTCAAACAATTTTAATCTCATCTAGATCTTTTCCAATTTCTTAAAAATCAGACCCATTCTGGATGTGAACTTTTCCATTGGATTTATAACTACTGTGATTTTACTCAGTATTTTTTGTTTGTTATCAACTTTACTTTATTCTATTATTTATTTAACAAGTTATTACATTTAAAACAATATTATTTCATAATGATTAATCACCATGTTCATGACTTAAGATTTGAAGTCAAGTAAAACTTTTCTGATTTTAAGGAAACTTGATATTTTTTCTAGGTATTTACTTTATATCCAATCTAGTTAGCAATCAATTATTAGAATAAATATTTATTTATCCATAGCAGAAAAGTAAATTAAAAAAATATAACTCTTATCACATCATATGACTTATTTTGTGTTTTTGGCAGTAGTGATCAAAGTTAAAGGATCACAAACAGTCATAGTTAAAATAGCTCATGGAGAGCAACATCATAGATATCAAAACAACTATGCTTAAAGTACACAACATTTGCCCAGAAAAAAACATCATCAGATAACAAAGTAGATCCATAATCTACTAGTGATGAGTCACCAGCCAGCTATGTTGAACCTACAGATAAAATATCACATCATCAAGCTCAATGAGGCTACAAAGTGACAAAGAGTCATAACAATAAATCTGCATGATTAGGTTCTCCAGGACTTATTTTAACTAGGAGAGGAAGTGTCATATCTCATCTTGCCTTCAAATAATGGAACACTCCAGATTCTATCTTATCTAGATCAGATTGGACATTCATTTCTATAAACCTATGTATTTGCAGATGAATAACACATAGCCAATGACAAGAAAAGGCTAATAGGTAATAATGCTTATTGAATTTGAATGTTTCCATCAAGGATGAGCTCTGATAATAAATAGTCAGTCTTTTGAAAAACAGGATAAAGCTAAAAGGTAGAATACACATTCTCTATAATGTTCTGAGATAACTATTATTCAGAATTTTAAAGACAGTATCTCCATTCTCCAGACAATAAAAATTAAGTTAAATGGTTGATATAGTGAAGCAAGTCCATGTTCATGATTGTAAGCTGCCAGAACTATACATTGGCATAAGACAAACTGTCATAATACAGCAAGAAGAGTCACTAAATTAACTCACAAGGCAGGCTACTAAGATAAATTTGGAAGTGATAGGAAACTTATGAAGGAAAATGTGAATCCTTCTTCCATAATTAACACCAGAACTATGAGCTATACTTTGCCAATGAGTTCAGGGCATAGTCATTGTAAAATATAATGTAAATAAGAAAATAATTTAGACAAAACATGTCCATTTTGATTCTTTATTAGTTGGGTAAGGCTGGTGATGCCACTATTTTATGTTGATAAGAGTGATGCTAATGATGAGGGAAAGGATTTAAGTGACTCATCTACTTTTTTATTTGTGTAGGGATGATACTGATAGTTCTAAACTGCTATCATCAGAAAATCTCTGCAACCAGAAGAAAGATGATGATAAACGCCCTTATTTTCAGTCATCAAAATCTTTTTTCTGTTATCAAAAGAATGATCCCAGTAATGATTTAATTCTGAAATAAAGGAAAGATGCTGGTGATGTTTCTATTACAAATTCACTTGGGAATGGCTGGTGATATATCTAATTTGCAGTCATCATAGTTTCTATAGTTAAAGAAATGATGCATATATAAATCTGAATAGAGTAAAATGTTGGTGATTACTATTCTAGAGTCAGTGGAGGTATGTTAGTTGATGCATTCACTTTGCAGTCTTGACAGTCTTTAATCCACTGTCAGGGAAAATTTGCTACTTATGTTATATAAAGAGCTCACAGATAAGCTCTTAACAAGCTTTGCAGAATATCCCTATCCCCAGACCGGTTTTTGCTATTGGCTTCCTCAATGAAGTGCCAGGATATTCGAGCATTAGATTAAAAATACCAGGACAATCCAATCACTTTAACTAATAGATACTTAGATTTCTTTGTAAATTTATTTTTTGTTATTAAGGCTTTGGTAATTTGATATTGCTAAAGCTATTAATATTTGGTGTATCTGAACTTAGTTCAGTCTCATATGGCTATTTAAGTTAGATAGCTTTTCTACTTGATAGTTATCAATTATATAGAGTGCTGGGCTTGTTTTGCTATTTTTAATCTTATGCTTGAATATTCTAGCACCTCACTGAGGAAGCCATCAGCAGAAACTGGTCTGGGATATTCTGCAAAGCTTCTTTTAAGAGCTTATTTGTGAGCTCTTTATATAATATTAGTAATAAAAGCTTGTTTAAATTAGAGCATGTGATATCTGACTTGATTTTTTTTTGTAATTTTATTTTATGCTGCTTATTAACTGAAAGGAGACCATTTGATTCCTCTTGGAGGCCTTAAAGGAACCGAGCAGGGCAAATTCCTAATGTCCACTCCATACATTCTTGTCATTGAAGCTATTATTACTATGTGATTATTCATATAGTATACGAACATGGATCGGCTGCTCACCAACACGCATTAGCCAGCATGGTGAGTTTATTGGCTTTTTACCTCTGAGTTTAAGATCAAGAAACACCATGGTCTTTCTTCTCAGTGCCTGATAAGGCAGAATGAATGTTTGTGTAAATGATAAATATTTTCCAATACATATATACAATAATGACAGACAAAAATAAAGCATGGCCCTTATTCCCAGGAGGCTGTAAAGTCACCAACCAAGGCAGTGGTTGGTGGCTGAAGGCTGAGGGTGCTAAGAATCCCCTGATTGCAGACCCAGGCTGCCATTTGATGATGACTTTTTATTTAGGTACTTACAACTGCAGATCACTTTCAAGTGAAGGAAGATTGCAAGAATTAGAAGAACTGTCTTATATTAAATGGGACATTATTGGACTTTGTGAAGTTAGAAGAAAAGGAGAAGAAACAATTGATTTAAAAAGTGGACATATACTCTATTATAAAGGCACACATATTGGAAATACAAGTGGAGTAGGATTCATTATAAATAAAAAGTGGAATAACAATATTGTGGAGATTGATGGTGTATCAGACAGAGTGGCAAGATTAGTTATACAACTTAATAGCAGATACCAAATGCAGATAATTCAGGTTTATGCCCCAACAAGTTCTCATAGTGATGAAGTAGTAGAAGATTTTTACATGGATGTACAAAAGGCTTTTGATCAGAGTAAACAACATTTTAAAATTGTTATGGGAGATTTTAATGCTAGAATTGGTAAACAAATAAAAGATGAAAGTGCTCTAGATAATTATGGTTATGGTAATAGAAATGAGAGAGGACATAGAATTATGGAGTTGGCAGAAAAAGATAAACTTTATATTATGAATTTTTTTTTTTGAGAAAATGTTAAAAGGAAATGGACATGGAAGCATTCAAATGAAGATACAGAAGAATTGGATTATATTTTGACTAACAGAAAATACATATTTCAAGATTGTAATGTTCTTAATAAACTTAACACAGGAAGTGATCATTGATTAGTAAGGTGTAAGTTACGTGTTAATGTAAAACTAGACAGACAAAAATTATTAAGAAAAACAATATTTACAGTTGATATTCCTAATCTTCAGAAACATTCTAATGAATTTATATTAGAACTTACAAATAGGTTTTAAGTGTTAGGAGATTTTGAACATGATTCAGATTTGAATGAAATTAATATGAAAATAACTGATGCACTTTTAAAAACTGCAACAAAGATAGCTGGTAGAAAAAAGCAGCAATTGACTAATAAAATTTCTACTGAGACTAGAGAATTTATGAAGAAAAGAAGGAATATGAAGATATACAAAAATGATGTATTAAAAAGAATTGAATATCTCGAATTTTGTAAAATGGTACAGAAAAAAGTTGAAAATGATATAAGGAAGTATAACTGTGCAATAGCAAGGAAAGCTGTAGAAGAAAATAAAAGTCTCAAGAATGTTAAACAACATTTTGGTATTGGTAGGAAATTTATATCTGCAATAAGAAAAAAAGATGGAATATTACTAAAAAGAGAGACGACATCATGAAATTGGTAGAAGATTTTTATCAAGAATTATATAGTAATAAAGAACAAGTACCTCCTATATCTATTATATCTTCTGAATTGCCCAGAATTTTAAATGAAGAAGTGAGACATGCAATTAAATGTATGAAGAAAGGAAAGGCTCCAGGAAATGATGGAATTATAATTGATATAGTAAAAGAAGCAGGTGAAGAAATAGAAACAATTTTAGCAAAGTTATATACCAAATGTCTAAATGATAAAGATGTACCAGAAGATTGGAAGAATGCAGTAATAATATTAATATTTAAAAAAGGTGATAAAGAAGATATTAGAAATTACAAACCTATCAGCCTTTTATCAGTTTTATATAAAAATTTTACCAAGATAATTACAACTCGTCTACAGAGAACTTTGGATTTCCACCAACCAAGAGAACAAGCTGGATTTAAAAGTGGTTTTAGTACAATAGATCATATCCAGGTATTGAGAGAATTCATAGAAAGGACAAACGAATATGAGTTGTCATTATGTTTTGGATTTGTAGATTATGAAAAGGCATTCGATTCTATACACATTTCTTCAGTGATGAAAGCATTGGATCATCAAGGTATAGATCCAGGATATTGTCATATTTTAAAGAATATTTATAAAAATGCAACAGCAACAATTAGATTACATAATGATACTGGAAAAAATCAACATTGAGAAAGGTGTAAGACAAGGTGACTCCATATCTCCAAAACTTTTTACAGCAGTGCTGCAAGAAGTATTTTGTGGATTAAAATGGGAAACTAAAGGAGTGAAAGTAAATGGAGATTATTTACGTCATTTAGATTTCACAGATGATGTAGTTGTTTTTGCAAATAATACTTCAGTGCTGCAGGAAATGTTGCAGGAGTTAGAAGATGAAAGTAGAAAAGTAGGACTAAAGATAAATGTTAAAAAGACTAAAGTAATGTTTAATCGACTTGCTCAAAATATGAAAATAAAGATTGATTATGAAGAATTAGAAGAAGTTAACAATTACAAATACCTTGGTCAGATTATTAATACAGATGAAAACATAATGGAGGAAATTAATCATAGAATTAAACTTGGTTGGAGTGCTTTTGGTAGAAATAACTTGATACTAAAAGGAAATTTGTTTGAAAAGGATGGTTTTTAACAAATGTGTTTTACCAGTTCTTACTTATGGATCTGAGACTTGGACACTTAATAGAAGAGCAATACATAGACTTCAGACCCCTCAAAGGAGTATGGAGAGATGTATGTTGGGAGCAACAAGAAGAGATTGAAAACGCAATGTATGGGTAAGACAACAAACAGGTGTTACTGACCGTATTGATAAAATTAAAAGATTGAAATGGAGTTGGGCTGGACATATTGCTAGAAGTGATGATAATAGATGGACAATTGAAATTTTAAACTGGATTCCAAGAGATTGTAAAAGACCCAGAAAGAGACCACATGTGAGATGGATGGATGAAATAAGAAAATGTGCAGAGGTATTGTGGAGAAGAGAAGCTAAAGATTGGAGAAGATGGATTAAACTTGGAGAGACCTTTATCCTGCAGTGGATTGATAATGGTTGATGATGATGATGATGTTCTAGCCGACAGTCAAAAAAATATTGGTTATGCTTCTGGTCTGCAACCATAAGAGTTTCTAATCTACCATCAGAAAAATCATGTTTGTGATATTTCTATAGTCAATAGAGGATTGTTTTGTAATATACATATATATCTATATAGATTGCCTCTTCTGGCATCAGAGTTTCTTAGTTTGTGAAAATATGCTGATGTTTTTTACTAGGTAATCAGTAAGAGATGATGATGATTCTTTCATTCTCAAATCAATGGAAGAATTATAGTGTGGTCTCTACTCTTCAGTCAGCTATTTGAAGATTGTTTTGTTTATTCTAAAGAAAGTTATTGCACAAAAGAATCCCCTCTTATAATGAAAAAGCGATACATAATAAATGGGGTATGATATTTTTTTCTGAAGAATCTGGTAGGAGATCAATGGGTTAATAAAATTCAATTTCTTACATTTTATTTACATATTATTTTTGATTTATTTATGTAATTAATTAAAACAATACTTTTTAATAGTGAAGTAATAATTTAATTATATATATATTAATACGAAAGTGCTATATTTATTTAAAAAAGAGTACACATCAAAAATAGAAAAGAAAATATAGAATGAATATATGGATAAAAAATGAAATTGCTCTTGTGTTAATAAACAACTCTTTATAGCTAAAAGAGAGAAAGGGAATCCGTTGTTAAATGTTTCTAAAATGCTGCAACAAATGCTTTTATTAACGAAAAGTTGACATCTTCAAAAAAGAAAAGTCAATTCAGAAATCAATAAATAAAAATCCTCGTTTAGCAAAATTGATTTGACCTCTAGGACTCATTGCTTGATCAATAGACGAAATGCTAAGCCAACTTTTTAGATAAAAAAAATACAAAGGCACATACGGGTTTCTATATGTAAAATATTTTAAAATAAAATTACTGCTTTGCGTTTTTAGTGGAGAAGTAGAATGCTAGAATTTGAAGTGCAAATCCATGGATCACGTTTTCAGTTATGCCACTTCCAGTTTGAAAAGGATCACAACCCAGACTTCAAATCTTGAAAACCTTTTTTGACTTCCTGAGCAACATTATTTACTTACTGCAGTGTTAAAACATCTCAGGCATTTTTATATAAAAAGAATTAAAGAGCAAACATTGTAGATGAAGCTTTTTTATTGTCAGGTGATAGAAGTTTAAAGCATTGTTTCGGTGACTCTCCAGTTATCACACTAATTTCTCAAATAATACCTAGGTGGCCACATATGTAATGTGACATATAAAATAAGAAAGCAAGGTAGTAAAGATGTATATGTTATGGTAGGGACTAATAATTTATTAGAGCCATCAGAGAGAGTAATGGATGAGTATGTAGAATTTATTAGGAATTTGAGGGAGATTAAAGAAAGAGTAGGGGTAGTTGGAGTATTACTAAGATTTGACAAGAGACATTTGTTAGATAGGACATGTTCTATAAATAAGAGATTGAAAAAATTGTGTGAGAGAAATAATGTTGTGTTTGTGGATATATGGGATTGGTTTATTGGAAAGAGGGAGTTATATAGTAAAGATGGACTGCACTTAGGAAAACAAGGAAGTGAAGTTTTAGGGAGTCTGATATTTAAAGAATATAATTCAGAAAACTTCTAAAGGGGAGTGGGCTTTTAAATTGTAATATTATCAAAAAGAAAAAGAATAGATGGGATATAAGAAATAAGCAAAAGATGGTTGATTTAGATATAAGTGTAGATGTGGAGAGGGTCTGTAAGATTAATGGTAAGAAAGTTTGTTATAAACATAATAGAGAAGAAGGAATCAAAAGAATTTATAAAAGAGTAGTTAGGAAAGAAGAAATTGGGTTTTTGAATATGCAAGGTGGTAGGAGACCAGAAAAGTAGCTGGAGTTAAATAAAGCAATTGAAAATAAAGAGCTTGAGGTATTAGCTGTAGTAGAAACTCATCTAAGAAAAGAAGAAAAACCTATTTTGGAAGAGGTGGTATGGCAGGGTATAAAATAGAAAAGGAAAAAAGGGGTGGTGGTTTAGATGTTATATCGAAAAAATATTTAAATATTGTTAAATGTCAAGAGCATTTGTGGTTTGAAATAAGGTTGGATAAACAAGAATGGATGGTGGCTGTAATGTATATAGCCACTGAAAATAGTCAAACTGTAATGGAGTGGAACAGTAGTATATATGAATGCCTAGTTAAGGATATACAGAGTTTTAAAGAAAAGAGAAGAAGTAATGGTTATAGGGAATATGAATGGACATATTGAAGAAATTGATGATATAGATAATAAGAATGATCATTTATTGAAGGAATTTTGTCAAAGAGTAAATTTGAGCATTGGAAATTTATCAAATATTTATGAGGGACAATACACATGGTCTAGGAATAATATATTTCACACAATAGATTATGTATTGGTAGAGAAACAGGGAACGAACAAAATATGGAAAATTAAGGTGTTTGATAATGAAGAGAGAGTATGTAATGGTGATCATAACTTTATTGTAAGAGAAATGGTTAGTAATGTGATGGAGGATAGAAATAAAGGTAGAAACAATAGAGAAAGATGTGAATGGAGAGTGAATGATAAGAATAACTTGAAAGAGTATAAACTAAAAGTTGAAGAAACCATGGAACAGTTGGTTGGGGATGAGTATAAGGACTGGTGTGGTTAAATAAAAAAAGTGGCAAATAGGGTTTTGGTTGAGAATATGCAGAAGAATAAAAGTAATAAAAAAATTAACAAAGAAAGTGAAAATGATATTAATGCTAAATGGGGAAAGTACTTAGAAAGAAAAAAGTTGGCTAAAATGGATAATTATAGAGAGAGGATGAAGGTGAATAGTAAATTGTTGGAGGATATTAATAAAAGTGGAAGAGATGGGAGTAAAAAATTTTGGAACTACATTAAAAGGAGAAATGTAGGGGAAAGAGAGATAGTATTAATAGATGATGAGGGAATAGAGTGTAGCTCTAGAGAAGAATTAGAGAGAATCTTAAATATATATGTAATGGATATAGAAAAGATGTTAGATGTGAAGGACTTAGTGATAAAAAACATGAAAGCATTTTAGTAATAGGAATATTAGGTTCACAAAAAATGAACTGAATGAGGCAGGGAACAGATTGAAAAGTGGAAAGGCAAGAGGTTTATATGGATGTGCAGCAGAGATGGTAATGAATTTAGGGCATAGAGCAGGAACAAAGTTATTATCATGTTTTAATAAGATGGCACAGAAGAGAGTTTTTCTGGTTAGTTGGAGTAATACAAGAATAAGATTATTACTTAAAGGAAATGGTAAGTATTATAGAAAGTTAAATAATTATAGACCGATAGTGGTAACATCAGTTTTGTATAAAGTTTTCCCATATATGGTAGCTGGAAGAGTTGTAAAATGGATGGAAGAGAATAATGTAGTGGGAGAAATGCAAGGAGGTTTTAGGTCAGATAGGCATATAAGAGATAGTTTGTTTGTAGTTACACAACTTATGGAGATGAGTAGGAATTCAGGTAGATTGTTATATACGAGTATTATAGATATAGAGAAAGCATATGATAGAGTAAATAACAATAGATTATGAGTAAGATTAGAAAATTTGGGAATGGATGAAGCTTTAGTAAATATTATTAAGAAAATAAAAAAATAATTATTATACTTACCAATTAGGGGATATAGAATCAGGCAAAGTTAAAAGTGGGGTGGGATTAAGGCAAGAATGCTCTATTTCATCTATTTTATTTTTATTTGTATTTGAGTAAAATGGAGAAAGCAATAGAAAGACTAAGAAGAGGTATAGAGGTACCGTTAATAGGTGGCAAGGGAGTATATACTTTGTCGGGTCTTTTTTTGTGGATATATCTTTTTGTGTGCAGAAAAAAGAGAAGATATGGAAATTATGTTGAGGACATCTGCAAGGGTGGGTAAAGAGATGGGGATTAAATTTAGTGAATAAAAATCAAATATAATGATGGTTAATACTGGGGAAAAAGAAGTAGAGTTTTTATTGGGAGATATAAAGTTAAGTGTGGTGGATAGATATAAGTATTTGGAAATCATCTTATGTAATCAGGAAGATTGCTTGGATGAATGGGAGAAAAAAATGGTAAATGAAGCAAAGAAAAGAAAGGGTTTGGTAAAGAGACTAACAGTATTTTCATATAATAAATATGATGTAGCTAGAATTGTATGGAAAAGAGTTGCAGTAGCAGGGTTAACATATGGTAATGTTGCATTATGTGTTAGTAAAATTGTTTTAGATTATTTAGAGAAAGTACAAAGGGAAGTAAGAAGACATGCATTTTATGCATAGAAGTGGACAGCAAAGGAGGCAATTCAAGGAGAAATGGGATGGTCAAATTTTTATATGAGAGATGCAAAAAGTATAATGAAAATGTTTGGTAGGTTGCAGTTTATGGATAGTAAAAGAATAGCCAAAATAGTGTTTAATTGGGTTATGAATAAAGGGCAGGTAACAAAATGGGTGAGAAAGTTAATGCGGTATGCAAAAGATTTGGATAAAGAATTTATATCAGTATACTTGTATAAAAGATGAGATGATTGTGTTAAGAGGATTGTTGAGTGTTGTAGTGGTAAGGAATGGGATAAAAGAATAGAAGCATTAATAAAAAATAAGGAGCTGGAGTGATGGAGAACTAGTATGAAGGGTAAGAAGAGTTTAAATATATATATATATAGAAGTAAATGGAACATTAGATGTGAGTTAATTTATGATAATAGTAAGGAAATTAGTTTCTTGTTTAAGGCTTGAACGGGATCTTTAGCAGCAAGAGAATATACATGTAAATGGAAAACTATGGGTAATTTAATGTGCAAATTGTGTAAGGAAGGTATAGAAAATATTAGGCATCTGTTGATTGAATGTAAATGCTTGAAAGCAGAAAGAGTACAGTTAATGAAGTTATGGGAGAATAGATATGAACAAAATGATTATACAGAAAGTGAGTTATTGGTTTTTATGCTGGGTTTGTGAAAAGATAAGGGGGATTTAGATATAAAGGCCATAGAGTTGACAAAGATTTTGTTGTGGAAATAGGATGGGGCAGAATATGGAAAGACTTAGAGGGGGGAATAAAAAATAAAGTGGCTAACAGGTTTATCTGGGCATAATTGCTGAGATATTCTTGACTTCATTTAAGGAGAAGCCAAAATACATCACATCACATATATATAAACAGCAAAAAGGCAATTCAAAGAGAAATGGGATGGTCAAGTTTTCATATGAGAGATGCAAAAAGTAAAATAAAAATATTTGTTAGATTGCAGTTTATGGATAATAAAAGAATAACTAAAATAGTATTTAATTGGTTTATGAGTAAAGGGCAGGTAACAAGATGGGTGAGAAAGGTAATACGGTATGCAAAAGATTTGGATAAAGAATTTATATTTGTATATTTGTACAAAAGATGGGATGATTGTGTTAGGAGGATTGTTGAGTGTTATAGTGGTAAGGAATGGGATAAAAGAATAGATTTATTAATAAAGAATAGGGAGTTAGAGAGATGGATAACTAGCATGGAAAGTAAAAAGAGTTTAAATATATATAGAAATAAACAGAATATTAGCTGTGAGTTAATTTATGATAATAGTAAGGAAAGTAGTTTAATGTTTAAGGCTCAAACAGGATCTTTAACACCAAAAGAATTACATGTAAATGGAAAAATATGGGTGATTTACTCTATAAATTATGTAAGGAAGAAATAGAAAATATTAGGCATTTGTTAATTAAATGTAAATGCTCGAAAACAGAAAGGGCGCATATAATAAAGTTATGGGAAAATAAATATGAAAAAAAGTGATTATACAGAAAGTAGATTATTGGTTTTTATGCTGGGTTTGAAAAAAGATAAGGGGGATTTAAATATAAAGGCTGTAGAGTTGACAAAGATTATGTTGTGGAAATGGGATGGAGCAGAATATGGAAAAAATTAGACTGGGGAATGTAAAATTAAGTAGCTAACAAGTTTTTCTTGGTATAATTGCTGAGAAATTCTTGACTTCATTTAAAAAGAAGCTACAGTACATCGCATCACATCACATATGTATCAGTTAAAGTTAAAAATGGGATGGGACTGAGGCAATGATGCCCTATATCACCTATTTTGTTTATGTTGTATTTGAATGAAATGGAGAGAGTAATAGAAAGACTAGAAAGAGAGATAGAGATACCATTAATAGGTGGCAAGAGAGTATATACTTTGTCGGGTCTTTTTTTGCAGATAATGTCTTGTTTTCTTTCCAAACGAATACTGAGGTATAAAAAATGCTGACACTTGATCATCATCAATGGTAAGTTATTTTACACATGACACTCTTAATTCAGTTTTCTCTATCATTTGATCAGTTTTACTGTGTTCATTACATTTTTAAAAATATAATTGAATAATTCATAAAATTCCATGCCCCAAAACTGGTAGAGCAAGTCACAATCCATAAATCCTGAGCTTCAGAATATGCCACACTACGACTGTAACCTAATAATGCAAGGACCTTACAATATATAACTATTTTATATAAACAATATATAACATAATCAAAGCACATGCATATACACAGTCATTCAACTAGTTGAATAGGTCGTGAAACAGTTTTGTATTCTGACAATTATATAAATAATATGATTAAATAAATGAACATCTCATCTGTAACAGTCTATATGTAATATACTTAGTTTTAACATCGAAGCATTATGAATCTTTATATAACAATTAGCAGAAAATTTAGAATATTTAACATTCTGTTACAACTACCGTTTTTACTGCTTTACTATTTCTTGAATCTGCTTTGTTAAACGAACCGTTATTTCAAACCAAACAATATAAGAAATGTTCGAATTTATTTATTTATAATTAAGCATAAACGGGAAAAAAATATCTTTTTTTCAAAAGGAACTAAAATAATTACTTATCCTTATTTCAGTGGAACAGCATTTCCTTCATATCAGGGGGTGCACTGAATGTGTAATGTTATAATCTTTTATATAAATGTGGGGTTAGAATTCATCTGACTTGAATTACTAATAACCCTCATTAAGGTGGGATTTATGTTATTAAAATTGTTTTTGATTTTAAATTATTTACCACTACACTATCTTAGATAATTATCTATAGTCTTTCGATTAAAATTTTAAAAAGTGGGTGAAAAATAAAAACATGTTTTGCATTTCAAATACTCATAAGAGACGCCACCCAATTATTTGACAGCTTTGAAATTTTAAAAGATTTTTAGCATTAATTGGAAATTAAAAATGATATATATATAGAGTGTGTCCATACTTTTTTATTAAGTCGGTTTATTTTAAAAGCAGGCAATCCAATAATAAAAAAAAAGATTACTTCTGATGTGCTGAGCTAAAGGTTTTGAAAATAAATATTACATAGAAGACTTAAAGAATAATATAGTGTAATTTTCACTTCACCACTCTCATGCAAGATAGAAACTGATTTCTATCAGCTTTTAAGATTTTGTGGAGGGGTGAATAAAACATAAGACCAAAGTCATGTAAAAATATGTATGATTCCCAACACTTATTATTGGCCCAGATTACATTCTTCTACACACATCCTTATTATTATTCGGTATATATATAGATATCCAATTACTGCAGATTAATTAATAAATGTCAAACTTACTATCTCACAACTTTGACATAAATCACCTAATGAAAGTTTATTAATAATTATTATTAGTCATGAGATTATCCACATCAAAAATAATATTTCTGTAGTGTAATTTTTACTACACAAATGTTATTCATACAGTGAAAAATCTTAGTCTAATGATTCACTAATAAAAATATTAATATTATGCAGAAAAAATTGAAATTTAATAAGAATTGAAACAAACAATTATGAAAATAAAATTAGAGGAATTCACAAAAGTTAAAAATAGTCAAAAACATTTTGCTCAATGATTGTGACATTATTTTATTTGTAATTATACAATGAACTATTCGAATATCTAGAAAGAAATTTAAATGTCCTGCGTATTTAGTGCACTGGGAGATTATCAAATTCTGGATGATAATGAAGTCAGACCGATTCCAGTTTTGCCATTTCCAGTGTGATCAACTCCTGAACAGTAATTTGCTTTCATGTACTCCATGATTTGATGCAGTGGTACGGTATCAAAGTCTGGAGAATGGACTCCATTTCAGGCACTTATAGAACCTTTTATAACATCCTGAGCAATGAATGCAATTAATTCTTTATATTAATGTTAATTGTCTTAAGAAAAATTCAAAATTATTTAATCCTTCCAAATAATTTCAGATGTTAGTAAGAGTTATATAGTTTTCCTCTTAGTTTCAGATGTTTCTGGTCTGCCCAATGACAGTAGTGGACTGGGAATACTAAGTGATCCAGGTTTGATTCCCATTCTGGTGGTCATTGGTCAAGCCAGCAATACATGAAAATGAGAGAAAAATAATACCATTTGTAACATTATGTTATGATATTAATAACAGATGAATGTATTTGAAAAGTTTAAATAAAGTTTGAATTTTTCTAAAGATATTCAATGATAAATTTTCAGTTGATAAATATAAACCACCATATAATTGCAAGTAGTCAAAAACCCATATGAGTATATGGAAAAAGACTGAACTGGAACATAGACATTTAATGAAACTGTCTGATGACATATAATCAAGTGTCAATGCAATTATCTCTTCTTTACTTTCAATGTAATATATATATATATTGAAGTGGTAAATCTGTGGTACATATTTAACTTCACTGCCTGATGACATTACATACCTTTAAAGTAGGGTTTGAACCTGTTTATGTGTTTATTTGGTCATCCAGGAATGTTAAGCATGCACATATACACATATCACTTCCACCTTGTTTATTTAAGAAAAAGGTTATGTGTAACCAGTTAAATTATTATTTTAGCTTAAGTATATTTTATTTTCAAGCTTATAAATTTCCTTCATTTAAATAATTGTGTATGTGCGTATATGTATTACAGATATAAAAATAAATACAATTAATGTAGAGCTAAAGCAATGCCAGAAATTCTAAAAAAATATTATTACAATTTTAAAATGTCAAAAATACGTTTAAATAATCTGCTTTCTGGAACGTATTGTTTACATCTTCCAATATTGCTAAATTTCAAGTATAGGAGGAGCAGAAGTTCTAGGAATGCGCAAAAGGAGTTCAAATGACTCTTCTCTCTGGTATTTGTGTAGAGAGTGGTAATAAAATGGACTGTGAGTAAAAGGAATTTGCCTCCCTGATCTTAAATCGCCTCTGTCCTGCCTCCCTGCTATGCCATCGCTGCTTGAAAACTGTTGTGCTTAATTATAAAAGAATATTGGAAGATGCCTACCATTATTTTATTAATATTGTGCCTTCGTGTTCAAACTTCGTGTAGTTATCTTAAATGGCCACCATAAATAATAAAGGTAATCCGTTTTGCCGAAGAATAAACTCTTAATTTTCCTCACTTCATTTCTGTCCTAAATCTTAATTGTAATCAGAATGTAACTTTTATTTATTTGATAAATGACTGTAAACTAATTATCATTAAATTTATGATTTTCTCTTAAGTTTTCAACTTGTTCTTTGAAACGCTAAGCACAGAATTATGTACTTTAAACCTATCATTAGTTTTAAAGTTTCACACTCTAATTATTTTATTTCATGCGGCAAAACTTATTTTAAATATATCTCTTATTAAATTAGTTTTAGTATGCTAATGTTTTAATCTAGCGAACTTATATTATTTCAATCATCATTCCAATATTTTGGAATGTTTAATTAGTTTAAACATAAAATTTCTTATTGAACGCTATTCGCTCAGTTAAATATTTTGAAATTATGGTTAATGGCAGATTGTTTAAAAATCAGATCACTATCGATATTTAAATGCAATTTATGTTCTTTTAATAAACTTGATTATTAATATACTTAATAACTATTTATTGTTTATATGCCATTAAGAGTTAAATTGCTTATAATGTATTGTCATTTAAAATACTTGGACTTGTTAAATAGGAAAATAATATTTTTCCCTCTTCTATATTCGACATCCTAAATTTATTAAAGTTATACGTATGATGCTGAGTGGGTTATTATTCTATCATGGTGTTACGCATGCTATTATTGCTTTATATAAGCTTAAATTATTTCATTAGTCATTGAAGACTTAAGCCATATTCGCGTTGCTTACTTATGATAGCATTTAAAGAATTATATTTTGCTTTATTATATTTACTCATCCAAAATCCGGATTTTCTTCACGTAACTCGTAGAGGAATGAAGTTTGATATAACCGATCTCAAGATAAGCATTAGAGTATTAAGGCTCTGCATGTGACACATTGGAGGGCATGCCATGGAATCCTTACCACTCATATTTTTGAATATAGCCTTGTGATAAATACAAGCGGAATCATATATGTGATAAAATCTTCCGGTCTAAAGACGGACATCTTCTCCATTTTACGCTATTATTATAAGTCAGCACTGCGAGTTCGTTTATGTATAGTTCTCATATTAACTATAAGACGTAGCGCAGTGATGTTTGTAAACCACTCATTTTATAATTAGTCGAATATTTTAGGATTGTCATAGTAAAGTTAATTTAGGCTAACCCATTCCTCATTTGTACAGGTCCAAATATGCTCATAAACAATAAATTGTTAAGTATCATATCAAGAGTAAAACTCTCTGTAGAGATGAATTTGTAAACGCCCTTATCATTACTTTAAAGTAATGGTTACAGCATTGATAACATTGATTTATTATTATCTGTAACTTATTAGCATACTAAATCAGTTACTTATATGCAAAGTAAACCACATTAAATCTGTGCTATGTTTTCTAATGTAAATTAAATTGTTTATATTTATTAAATTATTATGTTTTAATAATTACTCATTCGTTTGTGTCTTACTGAATCTCATTCATTGAATTCCATTTAATACTTATAAATAATATTAATCTTATTTAGAAGTTATAACATTATCTTAAATAAACATTTATCTCTGAGTTATTCTGTCTTTGCTCATTCTGGATGGATACTAATTTTATAATTCATGTTTCTTTTGCAATGCTAGCTGTGTGCAATTTATTTAGTCTTATAGATTTTGGGGTGCTGATTTAG
Organism: Epiperipatus broadwayi; assembly: GCA_028023455.1. Lineage (NCBI taxonomy): Eukaryota > Metazoa > Onychophora > Udeonychophora > Euonychophora > Peripatidae > Epiperipatus > Epiperipatus broadwayi. Next base: position 1,077,053 of record JAQFVV010000207.1, read on the forward strand.
TATGCGCTCACGACCGCCATTTTGAATTACAAGAACCACCCAAACCATGCTGAAACATCCAACCGATAAATGACATCGCTCAAAATGGCCATTTTCGTAGGAAAAAAAAACAAAAATAGGAATTTTCATATTAATATTTTAATCACGTGATTTTTTTTTTATTAAAATTGCTATTTTTGTGTTTTAATATTTTAATCACGTGATTTTTTTATGAAAATTGTGATTTTTGTGTTTTAATATAATCACGTGATTTTTTAATGAAAATTAAGATTTTTATGTTTTACCATTTTAGTCACGTGATTGACTAATATGAAAATTCCTATTTTTGTTTTTTTTTTCCTACGAAAATGGCCATTTTGAGCGATGTCATTTATCGGTTGGATGTTTCAGCATGGTTTGGGTGGTTCTTGTAATTCAAAATGGCGGCCGTGAGCACATACTAAATCGACACCTTTTGTATGCGCTCACGACCGCCATTTTGAATTACAAGAACCACCCAAACCATGCTGAAACATCCAACCGATAAATGACATCGCTCAAAATGGCCATTTTCGTAGGAAAAAAAAAACAAAAATCGGAATTTTCATATTAGTCAATCACGTGACTAAAATGGTAAAACATAAAAATCTTAATTTTCATATAAAAAAATCACGTGATTAAAATATTAAAACACAAAAATCACAATTTTCATAAAAAAATCATGTGATTAAAATATTAAAACACAAAAATAGCAATTTTAATAAAAAAAAAAATCACGTGATTAAAATATTAAAACACAAAATCGTATATGCCAAAAGATTATAACTTATAAAATCTGAATGCTAAAAAATAATGATGAAAAGATTTTAAGCAATAATTATATTTTCATTCACTTATAGAAATGGAATCACGAGACCAAAAAGGCGGTAAAGATCTTGAATACACGTTATCTACATCAATCTTTTTAAAAAAATCATATTTCAGTTTATTAAACCATTTACTTCTAATCAAAATCTGAATGCTAAAAATGTTAAAAAATAATGATGTAAGAAAGATCAGTGGTTGCTAGTTTCAATTTTAGTTTGCGAGCTTATCAAACATATAACTTATAAAATCTGAATGCTAAAAATGGTAAAAAATAATGATGTAAGAAAGATCGGTGGTTGCTAGTTTGAATTTTAGTTGGTGAGTTTATCAAACATATATGAACTAAAGCATATGAATTTTTAAACAGAAAAAGTGAAGGAAAAATTGATAAAAAATAAAAAAGTAAAACGCCTGAGGCTCTATAATTAAAAAAGGTGTTGGGAAGGGACTACACTTAAAAAAATGGCGGGAAAACGTCGCATTAAATAGCATAAGGTGCTACTATCAAAAAAAAAGGGCGGGAAAAGAAAAAGAAGTGAAAATTAAAAAATACTTTAAAATAAACCAAAAACACTAATTTATATATATAGTCATAATCAAACATTGCAAAAAAAGTGCGGGGGGGGGGGGGTGGAGAAAAAGAGGTGAAAATTAAAAAATACTTTAAAATAAACCAAAAACACAATCAAAAAAAATAAATAAATAACGCTATAAATCCAAGCATTATAATAGTAAATCTCAAAAAATTAAAAAATCAAAAACACTATAAATCCAAGCATTGTAATAGCAAATCTCAAAAAATTAAAAATGCTATAAATCTAAGCATTGTAATAGTAAATCTCAAAAAATTAAAAAATCAAAAACACTATAAATCCAAGCATTGTAATAGCAAATCTCAAAAAATCAAAAATGCTATAAATCCAAGCATTGATAGCAAATCTCAAAAAATTAAAAACACTATAAATCTAAGCATTCCAAGCATTGATAGCAAATCTCAAAAAATTAAAAACGCTATAAATCCAAGCATTGTAATAGTAAATCTCAAAAAATTAACGTATCTTATGGCATTTAAAAATAAATCATAAATGCTATTTGCAAAAAGAAAGCTTATTCCTGTCTTCAACAGTATATACTAAATCAGTATTTTAAAAAACAATATTTAAAAACTATAATGCTATAAATCAGACATTGTAACGTAACATTAAACAGCCTAAAATGCTACAATGGAAAAAAGTGCGGGAAAAGAAAAAAAAGCAAAAGAAGAAGCTAATATTGAAAATTAAAAAAAATTACACAATCCTTTAAAATAAATCAAAAACGGTAATTTATAGAGTGATAATCAAACATTGTAATTGTAAATCTCAAAAAAATTAACTTATGTTAAGGCATTTTTTTAAAAAAATCGTAAATGATATTTACAAAAACCCTTTAAAATATAGCGATCACTAGAAAAATAATAAATGCTATTTTAAAAAGCTCAGTCCGGTCTAGCAACGCTATATACTAAATCAGTATTATAATTTTAAAAAACAATATTTAAAAACTATAATGCTATAAATCAAACATTGGGTTGTAATGTCACATTAAATAGCCAAAGGTTATACTATGGAAAAAAAGTGCGGGAAAAGAAGAGGAGGTGAACATTGAAAATTAAAAAATACTTTAAGATAAACCAAAAATGCTAATGTATATAGTGATGAAAATCAAATATTGCAATCGTAAATCTCAAAAAATTAACGTGTGTTAAGGCATTTTTTAAAAAAAGTCGTAAAACCTAAATATATATACATAGTGATAATTAGAAAAAATGATAAATGCTTCTATCAAGATTACTCCGGTCTTTCAACAGTATATACTAAATCTCAAAAATCAGTATTATAATTTTAAAAAATTAAATTGGTAAATGTGAAATGGTGGGAACACCCATCACTTTCAACACTATCAACAAATAAAAAACCTAATTAACTTATTTTTAAAAATATAATATTTTACATTTGGCTTTGGGATTATCCCTCTAACTAAGAGTTATAATAATGAATCACAAATCTGAATAATAGACAGTTAGCATTTATTTAAGTAATTTTTTACCAATATTTTAAGAATTTTAAAAAAATTACCAACATTCTCAATCGGATGGATGGTCATCGCTCAGGCTAAATTTGGTTCTTCCTAGATCTCTTCATTACTGCAACAGCACAAGCCATCAACAAATTATACTTTTAAGATTTAGGTTTATTACTGTAAAGAAGATGCCAGTAAAATTAATTTATTCAGGAAATATCGCAGCTTGATATGGTCTCTTTCAAATTTATTTTTAAAACTGTGTATTTGGGTCTCACACAAATAAGAGCAGGTATGTATGACGTAAGATAATTTCCAAGAATTAGAGTTTGGGATGGGCCTTTCTCTTACTAAGATAAAAGTGTTAAGTTAAACTTTCAAATTTAAAAAAAAGCAACTGTAAACCAGCTAATGGACTTTTATGCCTCAAGCCTAACTAGTCATCAAATGCAAAAGAGGGGTAAAAATTTATAATAAATTAATGATTTAAAAATATAATCGCACTGTAACATATTATACGTCACAACTTGTACTCATATATATATATATGTGTATGCCGATACATGTATTACTTTTAAGATTTTAGTTTTAACACTTTAAAGACACAAGTAAAATTATTTGGTAATTTATTATAAAAAATATAAAAATAAATTAATGATTTAAAAATATAATCGCACTGTAACATATTACAAGTCACAACTTGTACTCATATATATTTATTCCGAAAATATTGCAAAAACAAAAAAGAGACCTTTTCATTAATATTAAAAAAAAAAAAAGAAATATAAAGGGTGTGTGTTCATGTGATCATATGATTTGAAAATGGGTATATGAATGACTAATAAAATATATTCTTTATATTCACTTATTGTTGCTAATTCTGTCTATCATTCCGTTTCACCTTTTAAGTATCATAGTAGGCCTGTTTGTCAAATTCAAACCCATCCCAGGCCACGTGTATAATCCTATAATAATGAACTTTGATGTATAATAACGTATGTTTACGTGTATGTGCGCACATCTAATATATAAATAAATATATTTATATATTAGATGTGTGCACATACACATACGTTATTATACATCAAAATACATTATTATAAGATTACATACGTAATGATGTTAGGCTTGAAGCATAAAAGTCCATTAGCTGGTTTACAGTTGTTGTTTTTTTTAAATTTGAAAGTTTAACTTAACACTTTTATCTTAGTAAGACAAAGGCCCATCCTAAACTCTAATTCTTGGAAATTATCTTACGTCATACATACCTGCTGTTATTTGTGTGAGACTTAAATACACAGTTTTAAAAATAAATTTGAAAGAGACCATATCAAGCTGCGATATTTCCTGAATAAATTAATTTTACTGGCATCTTCTTTACAGTAATAAACCTAAATCTTAAAAGTATAATTTGTTGATGGCTTGTGCTGTTGCAGTAATGAAGAGATCTAGGAAGAACCAAATTTAGCCTGAGCGATGACCATCCATCCGATTGAGAATGTTGGTAATTTTTTTTAAAATTCTTAAAATATTGGTAAAAAAATTACTTAAATAAATGCTAACTGTCTATTATTCAGATTTGTGATTCATTATTATAACTCTTAGTTAGAGGGATAATCCCAAAGCCAAATGTAAAATATTATATTTTTAAAAATAAGTTAATTAGGTTTTTTATTTGTTGATAGTGTTGAAAGTGATGGGTGTTCCCACCATTTCACATTTACCAATATAATTTTTTAAAATTATAATACTGATTTTTGAGATTTAGTATATACTGTTGAAAGACCGGAGTAATCTTGATAGAAGCATTTATCATTTTTTCTAATTATCACTATGTATATATATTTAGGTTTTACGACTTTTTTTAAAAAATGCCTTAACACACGTTAATTTTTTGAGATTTACGATTGCAATATTTGATTTTCATCACTATATACATTAGTATTTTTGGTTTATCTTAAAGTATTTTTTAATTTTCAATGTTCACCTCTTCTTCTTTTCCCCCACTTTTTTTCCATAGTATAATCTTTGGCTATTTAATGTGACATTACAACCCAATGTTTGATTTATAGCATTACAGTTTTCAAATATTGTTTTTTAAAATTATAATACTGATTTAGTATATAGCGTTGCTAGACTGGACTGAGCTTTTTAAAATAGCATTTATTATTTTTCTAGTGATCACTATATTTTAAAGGGTTTTTGTAAATATCATTTATGATTTTTTTTAAAAAAATGCCTTAACGTAAGTTAATTTTTTTGAGATTTACAATTACAATGTTTGATTATCACTATAAATTACCGTTTTTGATTTATTTTAAAGGATTGTGTAATTTTTTTTAATTTTCAATATTAGCTTCTTCTTTTGCTTTTTTTTCTTTTCCCGCACTTTTTTCCATTGTAGCATTTTAGGCTGTTTAATGTTACGTTACAATGTCTGATTTATAGCATTATAGTTTTTAAATATTGTTTTTTAAAATACTGATTTAGTATATACTGTTGAAGACAGGAATAAGCTTTCTTTTTTGCAAATAGCATTTATGATTTATTTTTAAATGCCGTAAGATACATTATTTTTTTGAGATTTACTATTACAATGCTTGGATTTATAGCGTTTTTAATTTTTTGAGATTTGCTATTACAATGCTTGGATTTATAGCATTTATGATTTTTTTAAAAAGATTGATGTAGATAACGTGTATTCAAGATCTTTACCGCCTTTTTGGTCTCGTGATTCCATTTCTATAAGTGAATGAAAATATAATTATTGCTTAAAATCTTTTCATCATTATTTTTTACCATTTTTAGCATTCAGATTTTATAAGTTGTAATCTTTTGGCATATACGATTTTGTGTTTTAATATTTTAATCACGTGATTTTTTTTTTTTTATTAAAATTGCTATTTTTGTGTTTTAATATTTTAATCACGTGATTTTTTTATGAAAATTGTGATTTTTGTGTTTTATTATAATCACGTGATTTTTTAATGAAAATTAAGATTTTTATGTTTTACCATTTTAGTCACGTGATTGACTAATATGAAAATTCCTATTTTTGTTTTTTTTTCCTACGAAAATGGCCATTTTGAGCGATGTCATTTATCAGTTGGATGTTTCAGCATGGTTTGGGTGGTTCTTGTAATTCAAAATGGCGGCCGTGAGCGCATACTAAATCGACACCGATTTTCTTTTATATAAGATATTTGATTGAGCCAAGATTTGATATTATTTATTACATTAATTACCTTATAGATCTCGTGTTTCTCTGCTGTGTCTCTGGGACCAGAATGAATGAAATTTCAGGTTATCATCAGAAGTGTTGTTAATAAAGTTATAGTTTTAGAGAAGAGCAAATAGGGCAGAATTCATGATTGCTCCTGACCTGTGTATCTCAGGCATGAGTGGATTTAGGGTACTTTTGCTTAGATTCTAAACCTTGTTAAATTAACATACAATTCTGACCCGTACAATATATATATATCACCTAAATATATAACAATTTTGAATAATGTTAATTTGAATCAATTATAAAAATAAATCAAACATTAAATGAATGCCTCTATCATAATTAATATCATTGTTGCTTAGAAATTAGTAATATCTTATTAGACATCACAACATAATTTCTGCTTAGGCACCATGATAGTGATTAATTTAATAATAAGGTTGATCTTAAAAGTCACTGCAGATTTAAAAGATAGAAACAATTCTTTTGTTAAATATTATATATATATATATTGTAACGTTTATTTATATACGTTGCAAATATATTGGCATTTGGTAAAAGCTAAAAAATAAAAGCAAATTTAGATTTTTTTTTTGACTAATTTTTTTTTAAAAAAATAACGTACAATTAAAGTTAAATTATTCTTTCATTTTTTTTTTATGTAATTAGAAATAAAAGTTAGAATTGGAGAGAACAAAAGACACAAATTACCAATCTAGATAAGAGAAAGTAAAAATATTTCAACTAATTAAAGATGGCAGAATTATGCTGAAAAAGATAGAGACTTTGTAACATAAATTTTGTAAAGAATATATAAGATTATCAACAAATATTTTGACAAACAAAAGATATGCACAGAAGTCGGAAAACTGGGCCTCTAGAGAGTATAAAAGGCAGATATCAGTTTGAAGAACGTTTTGGTTTAGCTGATATTCTTTTGGTTGGTTTTGGATTAGAGAATCCAGACCACTCTACAATGAAAAAGTTATTCATACGAGAGTAGACTGGAGCTTTAGCTGACATCATTACCAATGGACACCAGAGAAGCTTATGCGACTAGCCTATGGAACCAGCACCAAGATCAACTAATAATCAAAGGCTGTGAGCTCAATTCAACCCCGAAAAACTATGCATAGTTATCTACTACTGAATTCACAAAACTTACCGGTAAGTTATACTTCATTACTCCTGATTGTGACCAAATTAAACATTTTCAAACAATTTCGAAAAGTATGTTTAAACAATCCCGATAGAGACATTAATTTTCTTGTACAAGAGACATTCATTTTTTAAGGAAATTTCTAGAAGAAATTTAGATATGAACAGTAATTGTAAAATTGTTTTTTATTAATTGATTCACGTCTGAGTGGTGTTCTCTCTAATTGACTTGATAAGTAATTTATTTCAAATATTTTTTTAGTCTATTAGAATAAAAATATTTCTAATACCAATTTTCATTTGTGCGTTATTAATAGTAGTTATTATTTTTTATTATTAAATCTATTAGTAGTTTAATAAGATTTAAAAATGTAATTTACCTTTGCCAATATGTTTGAATAAGCCCAGGAATAATAATCTTAAAAAAATAATTCTCGTTACGGTATGATGTAATACCGATTAGTTTAAAAGTATTTTTTTTATATTTGTGAGATGTTATATGACGATTTCAGCAAATTCTTAGGAATTCTGGCACCCAGGCTAAATAAATTAAAAGCTGATTTCGTCAATAGCACAATTCTCAACAATTACTAGGCCGAGTTGATCAGGAAATATAGCTGTGTTTTTAGAATAGAAATATAACTTTCTTCTTTTTTGGCATAGCTTGATCAACTCACGTGCAGTTTATATTAGTGTGTAGAGGCCTAGAAATACAGAAAACGTTATAATATATATATATATAGTGTGTAGATTAAAAGTGATGTCTGTTTGTGCATTTGTTTATGATTAATATTAAGCCATAATGCTAAAGCTGTCAGTTTGGTGAAACAATGAGTTTCAAAATGTTGTGTGATTCTCAATAATAACTTGTAACTGAGAGATAATGTGAACACTAGAGGTAGGGTTTGGTGTAATTGTGAAATTTGTTCAGTTGACCTACTAGTTATCTAATTGACCATCAGTAAAAGGGCATTTTAGTTAAAGGTAAAATAAAATCATATACTTACAAAACTATCAGTAATAATCATTTGCATATTGACAAGGAATACGTTCTCCATAGTTTTCTGTGGAAGAGTAATTTTGTCTGTAGATGTCTGTTTATAGCTATTTATTTGTTTTTAAATAATATTACAATATATCAATGTTTCACATTAGACTGTGTATGATAAAAATCGGTTGAAATAAGATATATTACAGATACTATTTTTTTTTTTAGTAATAGTATAAAAAAATAAATTTTAAAAATTCTAATTTGATAAATATAAGAACTTTATATTAATTTTAAATTAAACTGGACGATTTTTTCTATTGATTTTCAATTTAATTATATTACCAAATATAAAATATATCACAAATAACTAATTTAATAAAAAAAAAATTCTTACTATGAGGAAAAATTATTAGCCAATTTACTGTTTTTTACATTATTCTTAATTTTATAATAATTGAAGAGTTTAAAGGACTAACTGCATAGAAGAATGATAAAAAAAAAGAAAATATCTCTTCACATATAGTCTTACAAAGAGATGCAATAACAAAAAATATTTAAACTAATCATATACTTATACTATTTAAGTTTTCCTTTCATTTAAAATTGTTCAAAATTGACTTAGTAAATCTATTTGGACCTAATCAAAATGGTACTATATATATAAAAATGTGTAACCATAAAACAATACAATACTAGATTAAATCCAAAATTTTACCAAAATCCTTACACAACCATGGTTTCATCTACTATGAATATACCTTCTCAAGTCAAAAATCAAACTAAAAGAAATAATATTTATATATACAAATAAACAAACCCTTCCCATAATTCATTTCAAACTCTACCTTCCCTTAATATCAAAAGAAGTCTTCATAAGATTTAATCTAGTATTGTATTGTTTTATAGTTATGAGGCAGTTTTGGTTTTGATATATATTATAACGGTCCGAAAGAAGGAAGTGTTCCCAGTCTTACCATATCTGCACTACAAGGACACCATCTAGGCCAATTGAACCTAGAAAATTTATATAGTAGGCAGATAAGTAAGTTAAGATTCACACTTTACATGTTTTATTCAGACCATCAGCCCATGCCACTAGCTCAGTGGAACAACAGAGATTTATATTTTATATATTTTTATCTAAGAATATTTCAATATTAAAAAATAATAGAAGCCACTGCCAGTAATAATACACAAACATTTATTTAAACATATATAAGATTTAAAATTATTTTAGTATCAGTTTTACATTTTAAAATTTAACTTACATTTTTAACTTTGATTTTAGATTTTAATTTATATTTTAACTTTTATAAGTTTGCACAGATGAGTTTAATATTTTTATTTAAGTGTCGAGTATAGATTGACTACATAGATTACACACTCAAGAACATTTCAAAATAAACATAAATGATCAAAATATAAAGTCATTGATGTAATTGCAGAGAGAATTCACAAGAAACCCAATGGCATTCATCATAAGATGCCGCATTGACACCAATAACTAAAAAGACATCCAAATAAATACATTTTAGATATTCAACGTAAGATATCATTATTTACCGAATGTCTATATATTTTAATCAAATATGAAAACAAAACATAATTAAACACGAACAAATCTATGCAAGTGTCTATGCCCAACTTAAATTTAATGCATTTAAACTATTTATACACTATTCATAAAAATAAAAAAAATAAAAATGGAAATGATTTTAAAAAAAAAATACATTCAATAAAATAATAAATAATTTAGTCAGATTGGAAATTCTTCTATTTAGAATATTGAAAAGTTTAGCATTTAGAGTTCTTTTTGTTTAGAAATGTTCATTAATTATATATTTTTTACGTTTAGAAAAGTTCATCTTTAAATCATTGCCATTTGGGTTCCAGTGTTAATTGTCCTGACATACTGGGGAGACAGATATGCTGTTGGCCATTTTATTGATTCATCCCGAGGTCTTTTACTTTAGCTGGTCCTCAATGTAGAAACAATTGGTCATTTCTCTTTCCCTTTTAGCAGAACTGAAGGGATTGAAGAGTGCATTTTTTCAATCCCTTCTCCTTCAACTCTGCAGTAACACATATCACCACTGGTGTCATACATATCTCCATCTCTTTCTTCACTTATTAACTTTTATTTCCAAACTTTTTCTATTTATATTAATTTTGCAGATTAACTCAACATTATGTCATGACGATGGTGATGGTCTTTTCATTGAGATCCGTTTCCCCGATGGATTTCTTTCATTGGCCATTCTGTTCCTATTGTTTTTCCTCTCCTATCTGACCTTTGATTATACATTATGAAATGCCCAAAAGCTAGTTCACTTGGACTAATTAAAATAATCATTTCCATTTTTCAATAACATTAATTAATTTCTTTATATAAACTTAGATATATTTTTATCTTTAAATCTTTACTGAAAATTTAGTTTTAAAATACTTTTTTTTTGTTCTTAATAAAGTTTTCGTTTAATAATTTTTTATCTGTGCGATTTTATATATTAGAATTTAGATGATTTTTAATTTTCAATTTTTAATTATTAAAAAAGAAGTTTTTATTTGCGAACTTTTACTTTTCATGTTTAATTAAAAAAAAAAAAAATGTAACAGCGTATGTGCCCGTTACAATATATATATATATATATATATGTTGATCATTCAAAATTTTATATACCACTGGCTTTTGTTTCAAATCTGTAAATCTATATTAGTAAGTAAAATTATGTTCTTACAATATTGATATAATTATAATCAGGTTTCACCATTATGATCCTATATTTCTGAACTCAATATAGATTTTAGTAATAATTAATATAGAAATTTTAAATGCAAGAGTTCAATGAGAAAGCTTAAAATGATTGTCCAGTTATATCTGCAAAAAACACAGTGATGTTTACTGATTGTATCTATTTTAGATTATTTCTACACTGAATGTAAAATATTAACAGTATCACATTTCCATGAAATGAGCAATAGATGTCTGATAACAACAATATTTAGGGAATATTTTGATCATTTTTCAAATAATAATGCAATAACTTTTAATAATATCATGTAGACACATTTGAACAAATATATTGGGTCTGTAGAAACCAAAATTGTTTTTTATCATCCACAAATTCTAAACACAAACTCTAAAAAGTTTTAAAACAAAATGATGATACATTAGTTCAATAATATTGAAATATTTTAGAAATGTATGGGTACATAAATTTAATCTGCTTAATGTTAAAGGTACATTTACTGTTCCAAATTCCAAAAATAAGGGAACTATCCCAAAATGCAATAATTATTGCATAATTTGAATAGTATTATCTACTACAGCAAAAGTACTTTTGAGGATTCTTTTGAATTGTTTGCTTCCAGTCATAAATGTAATGCAATAAAAGACTGAACATGGTTTTAAAGATTCAATAAGTATTATTTATATTCATAGTTTTTGTCACTTGTAAAATGAGAAGGTCAAGGTATTAGACAAACGTGTGAGCTTATTTGTATTAAACAGCTTTTATAAAATTGAATTAGAAAAAAAAAGTTAATACTAAAAATGAAAAATGTAAGCAGTTGCTATGGAAACTCCTGTTAAAGAAAAATGGATTCTCACTTTTATTTTGTTTTTGATTTATATATCAGTGGAACATTTTACAAATGGCTCAGTAAAGCAGGGATCAAAATGTGGTGGAATTTTGAATTTGAATCATTTAAAAACAACTAATTTATTCTTAAATTCTGAATTTACATTATAACGATGATAGCTACATTAAAAGATACTCTACAAAATATTCTTACTAATTTCAGTGCAACACTTAAAGACTTTCTTTATTTAATGTTCAAAAAATGAGGGTCAGTGAGGAAAGAACTTTTAGAGTGGACAGTTATCAGTTTGAAAGTGTAAATCAATTTAAACACCTTGGTAAATTCATAAATAAATAATGTATTTGAATGTTAATTTACAGCATAGACTCTAATATGTTGTTGCTTTGAATAAGTTAAAAGATGAAGCATTTTATTATAGGGAAATAACTACAACAACCAAATTAGATATATATATAGAATTGTTATTTTATCACATTTATTGCAGGACAGTAAGACTTGGGCATCATATCAACATAATATAAAAGGCAGTAAAAAATTTTTGTTTAAAAATGCCAATAAAAATGGTCAACTTTAATAGAAAAATCATGAGAATAATCATCATGGTCTTCAGATGAGTCCATTGTTGTTAAGTCATAACTTTGTTGCATTAGAAACATAGAAAAATGATCTATAAAAAGATTTCATCAAAAAGTCTGTTCCAGTGTATTTGAACATAGTTTCATTGGATAGGCTGACCCCATTTACATTATAAAAGGTAATCTTTAAGTCATTCTAAAGAAAGACATGTGAGAATATAATATAATAGATTTATTAACACATGACATTGAAGTCATTAAGAAAAAATGATGGAAAAAAGTTAATAGTTAGTATTGAAAACACCAAATTGACAGAATAAAGATGCAGTTGTTCCATATATGGACAAATTGGGTTTTGAATTGGTTTAAATAATCAATGCAAAATTTGTTTTCCATGTATTATATTTTATTTTTTCACATTGGAGTTGGAATGGGCATATTTAGTTTGAAAATGGCATTTACTTCTGATGATAATTATATAAAATATGATTTGTAGTCTTGCATAGAAACTTGGATTTCTACTGGTAGCATATAACTTTTACCCTCAAAATATATTATATTCATTTATAGAGCAAGGTACAAAATTGTGTATACATGCAATAGTTAGAGTTGCTGTAAACAATCACTGTCTGCAAAAGGTCTACAGGGATACAATCCAAATAGGATGGTTAGGAGGTAGGTCTTTCCATCCCTGTCATTATAGCAATAGGGGGGTGGGTGATAAGTCCTGATAAGGCCAGAGGCATTGTCCATAGGATGAAACAGAATGTCTTGAAACCTATACTTTTAGGTGATCCCAGGTCTGAATCATCACCTGTTCTGGGCAAGTCCTCTTGTCAATCTCCCTAGCCTTCTGTATGAAATTTATAAGGAGATCGTTGGGATTGTTGTCAATCCCATTTTCAAAAAATACTTTGCAATGTATAGTCCAAATCCCAAAGTTGACAAATGAAGCCAGCCAAATTTTGGCAAAAAGCCCCTTTTCAAAGGCCAGAGGAATCATTACACAAGCCAGGTCAGATACCGACATTTTCCTCAGAACCATGCCTCGGAGATGAGACCACAAATCACAATGGAACAGAATGTGGTCCATGATCTCTTCCTGCTTCCCGTACATTGGAGTGTATAACTTTTATAGCCTTATGTTTATAAGTTTGACAATGAAACATGTTTTATAAAAGAAGAATTAATTTCAATATATAATTGTTTGATTTATAGTTATGATAAACAGGACTTTTTAAAAAAGTATACTTAAACAAAAGCATATTGTTTAAAGTTTTTATTTTTGCATTATATAATTTTATATTAATAACATTATACATTAGTTTTTCTTAATTTTGGCTCACAATAGAGATATACACATGTAATGTGTTGCGTTATTTTTTCTTCAATAATTTCATCTTTTATAGTTTATTATTTTAATAAGGTGCCAATTAATTTTATATTTGACATTTTCTTACTTTAGATTATAGTTTGGAATTAATTGCATTTTTAACCATCAATCCAGTGATTGATAGCCTGAACGCTATTATCAATTTATTGCTTTCTGAAAATTACATCAATTGATGTGGTTGAATCACGGATGTAGTTTAATAAACACGTGGCTTCTGTGAATTACGATTAAGTATACAGAGAATTTCTAACTATTGTCCTGATTGAGGTAATTGATTCTAAACCAAAGAAAAACGATTAAATATTCTTCTCACTGTTTTCCAAGCTCTTTACATCATTTTAATAAGGATTCATGTTTCATGTAACCCTTTGACGGCTACAAGTACTTTATTTGCGAGACTTCAAAAATAAGCCTAAGCCTAATATATATATATATATAAATTTTTTAAAATTTATTTTGTCTTCAAAATTTAAATATAAATTACACGTTATAGTCAAAAAGGTGAAAGAAAAATAGAAATACATAAAAGTTAATAAGAGATAACATAATATTTTGAACCAAATACTTACTACTTTTAAATCTAAAGTAACAAGAGTATGCTAAAAAATAATGTAGAGTTTAAAATATTTCAAAAGTATAATAGCAAGATCATAAAAAAGTCAATTTATTCAACTTGTTGGATATGAGACTATAAATTCCATTATTGTAAAATAAACCTTCATTGGATTTGGTGTGTAAAACAGAATAAATGGAAGACTTCTTAAAAGGGTGTTTAATCATGACCTTGCATATGATTTTCATGGGAGAGGTAGACTCTACCTGTATCATAAGATTATCTTAAAGTCATTTTAGAGAAGTATGACATTGATTGTTTCCATTGAGAAGATGTAGCAAAAAATAGAAATATTTCAAACAGAGTAGATTTTGTTGAGAAAATAAAATTGCACACTATTGAACAATAGAAAAATAGACCAGTACATTCTATATATGGATGTATTTGTGTTTCGCAGTGCAGACATTGCAAAAGACATTTCTAGAGCAGTTTTTTTTATTTTATTCTGTTGGAATTGGAACGACCATTTATATAAAAAAAAGAAAATTAAGCAGAACATTTAAAAAAAAAAAAAGATTTTCGAAAATAACTAATCCCTTCTGCTAACAAGGAAATATTTTTCTATAACTTAAATGCTGTATGCTTAATGTTATATTTCATTAGTTTAATAACTATTTATAAGACAACTTATCAAAACAGAATTTTATCAATTCTGGATTAATTATTTTACTAAGAATATTTAAAATGAAGAAATTATTATTGATAAACATTTTTAACAAGCAGAATAAATTAAAGATTTTGCTTAAACTTCTGTGATTTTAAAACAATCATTTCCAATAAATATCAAAAATCATTTTATAAACATAATTAAAGAAATATCTAGAGCAGAGATAAAGTAAAAAGGCATTTATTTTACATAATAAAAATGCTTTAAATTCAATTTAAGTAAAACAATATTATTTTTAGTCATTAAAAATGAAAATTAATGAAGTTTTTTGCCACATAATTTATAATAAATTATAAAAAATCATATACAACAGCTATATAAATATATACATATATTAATCATAATTATAAATATGGTTGTATATATTGAAGTGGAATCTGAGATTCAGATTGTGCTTCACAGCCCACCTCAAATCTTCCGCTACCTAGCTAAATTCAAACCCTATTCTTGCATATATATTCCGTTCACTAACACATTTTTTGTCCTTTTTTTGATTATTATTAAGAAACATACTTATTAACGAAGATATATGCATAGATATCTGAATTTAAACACACAAAATAAAATTAACAAATATAGCATTTAAAAATACATATACGCAATAGGTAATGGGGGATTAATTATAACAAACTTATAATATCAAAATATATTATATTTTCTGTATTTTTTTATTTTATAAAATTTATAGTAATTATTTATTGATTGCAGCTCATATACATAGATATTGTAGAGACAAATGTACTGAGCAAATAATTACTAGAAAAAGTTCGTTATATGTCATTCTATAAAATTTTGTTTTTAAATTATTTTTGCTATTAAACTCTACTTTTCTTTTAAATCCAATATGGAAGATGCGATTGTAATTAGTCAAAATTAATTAAAGGTGAGAAACGTAATCTTGTATAATCTTCTAAAATAACTTTAATTAAAAGTTTCTCTAAAATCAAAATTAGAAACTAAACTAATTAATTTACTTTTGTCACAAACATTTTTTTTTTATCAAATTAATTTCAGTTTGAATACTTATCTAACAATGGCATCTTCCAGCACAATGGATAAAGATTATGTAAAAATTCTTTTGGAAATTAGATTAGAGAAAATGATTAGCAATGACCAATCAAGAAAGGATTCCACAAATACCAAGGCATGGCATAAAATGAATTAATTTTGGACAGAGGAACTAAGACAGACAATGAGAGCAGTTGCCAAGTAAATTTACATTCGTTTAATTTCAATGTGTCATGAGTAAATCCACTTCACCTTTCTCACCATTTGAGATGGCCTTCCCTGAAATCTGTGCCCATGGATCCCGATACTCATAGACTATAACTATATGCCTGTTAAATAATGAACTTACTATCTGCCTGAATAACTATGCTCTTCAAACTAGATGTAGTTCTCCGAGGGAAATCTGAATATCACCAAAAGAACAGCCAAGTTTGTACAGAGGTAACAATTTCAAGTGCTGCTAGACTCTTAAATTTACCTTGAATAATTTTTAAATCTCACCTATCTGTTTCTTTAAACATTTTGTAGAGCCTTTTTTTTTTGTAAAATTTAATATTAATTAGGAATTAATTTGTAAATTCTTACCTTTTAGTCAAGTGTACCTTGTTCTCTCTATATAACTTAGCAGTAATCTCTCCTACATTAAACCTGTCCTGAACACTTATTATTTCTTAATTTCATGTCTATGTGGCAATATTTTATTTTCATTATTATATTTTATATTTTCATTTACTAAATTATATGTCGATAATTTCCCCCAGAATCGCAAATGCTTACACTATCTCTTTTAATAAAAGAAAACCCTTTCTTACTTTTCAGAGGGTGATTAATCTAGTATTTTTTAAAACAAATTTGTTATTCTTATTATAGTGGGTGCCTGCAAGTCTGGGGAATAAAATCAGAATCTGATAATTATTGTACAATGTTATTTTCGAAAAAACTAAGCAAAAATCTGTTTTCTTAGAAATGTGTTTTTTTTTATATTAATTAAATAATAGTGCCAACTTCTAAAAACTTTAAATATATTTATACGAATTAAATTAATATTACTTTCGTGAAATCACTAACCACCACCGACTTTATATATATTTAATAATATGTAAAGTATTTATTTATTAAAGCATTCAAAACCAAAGATTTATATTAGTTATACATTGTGGGAAGTTTATGTGTAATTTAAAGTAATACAAAAAAGTAGGGGGAATCCTCTAGTTCTATGAGCTATTATATTAGCATTAAGGGTAATTCTTCCATATCCACATAGTAAATCAAATCATACCGGTACGCTGGGTTTTTATCAATAAAGATAGGCAATAATTCTTTATTTCTTAGTTTTAAGTATATATATTTATATTAATTCAAGTGTTATGTGTATACTGGCCTTAAGTTCTATATATATATATATATATATATATATATATAGAACTTAACAAAGTCTGCTTTAAGCAGCCATATATATATATATTGTGCCATTACAATTTAGTCACTAGATAAATTTATAGTAATGTGCATGTAGAAAAGGTAAACCAAAAATCATCACAATTTTATATAACCATAAAAGAAGCTGTAGGGCATCCAAGTTCAAACCCTACCAGATCAAAATCTTAAACACTTTAGACAGAGAATGGGTCAACAATTATATGCTTTATTTGTTTGTGTGTTGATAGAAAGGTAATACACACATTTAAACTATTTAATATTTAGTTTTTCTGTTAAAAAGCAAAGTTATAATGCATACATATAGGCAGTGTATGTGTAAGCTATTTAATTGTTTTATATTTCAAATATTCAACATTTTAACTTTCTTTAAAACTAACTTGTGCTTGATCAATTTTAATGTCTTATTCTATACTTTTATTTTGCTTTTCTTTAATTATAATTGGGATTTAAAAGTTACAGACTTAATTAAATAATTGGGTTATAATTACTAAGCTAGCAATTATATTATTTAATGTTAATTTATAAATGATTTGAAAGAATGAAGGATGTGTGTACATTACATACAGAAATTTACATTTCCTAAATATTGAAAAAAAAGGAAGGATTAAATCTGTCAAATTATTTTTTTTGTACAATTTTTTTTGTTAAAAGAGGAAATCTGTTTAATCAGATATCTATCTTTGTAGCAATTTTTTTTTTTTTTTTGATTGTTTGTTACTTTGGTAGCTCAATTTGGGTGGGAACTCTAATTTTGAAATTGTCTTATCTCAAGATCTAAAGAAGGAAGCTCAAAGATTTGAAATGTTACCTGGATGTTAAAAAGAAAAAAAAAAGAAAAGAAAGGAAATAAGGATTGAGACTATTTTTTTTTTTAAACAAAAGTGTCTGGAAAAAGGATTAAACTTTCCAGTTGAAAAATAATTTAGTTAAAAATAAATTAGAGATCTAATTAAAACAAATTTGTCCAAAAATAGCAAGTGACGCTATCTCTGATTGGTTAAGTTAGCTAGAAATTGGATATAAAAAGCTGTCTTGAATTATTATTAGGATTATTGTGATTGATTCAGATTATTAAACTATCAAATTGAATGTTGAAAATATAAGAAATGGCGGGCTAGAAAAATTATATGTATGTCCCATTTTTTGCTGACCATCTGGGGAAGCTGCACATCACATAGGAAAGAAAAGATGTGTCTAAAATAATATTCTACACCTTTCAACTGACCAGAGAAATAAGATGTTTTTAATAGAAGGAAGAAAGCATTCACCTGCATTCAAAGAAGATGAATTAATCTACTGATAAATATTAATCATCAAGTCCAATTAATTGTTACAACAACTGATTTTAAACTCAAGAAAATTTATAAATGTGAAAACAACTGCTGTACTTCATCCACATGCTTGACAGGAAGAGAAGAAAAATTAATATAATGATTTCCAAATTATCCACTAAAGCAAATAACCTCAATAGAGTCACCATCATCAAATAGTTATACACCTCAAGAAAGAGATTGTTCCCACATAAAACGGAAATGGTAGCTGCAGAACTATAGACAATATACAAGACAAGTTTGAACCCTTGGAAATTCGCCACAAACAAAAGATCGGTAATATGACTTTTTATATCTATTTTCTTTAATATCAGTCTTAATAAACATTTTAGCAATAAAGTGGTATATTTTATTTAAAGAACTTTTAAAGACTATTCAGATCGATTAAAAACAAGAATGTCTTACTAATAATAACTTTGAGCTTCATAAATGATCTTGAATGTATGAAAATTATTTGTTTATTAATTTTACAATATTAATGTGTAAAACAATTTTTTTTTATGGTGTTATGATTTTAGTTTTAACTAATATATTATTATTATTTTGGTTTTAAATAATATTTTGTTATTATGGGATAAAACATGCACATACATAATAATATTTTTATATGTGTATAATTGCGACTGAATGTGAAATAATAGGTGGTGTTAAAATATTAAATTATTTTGTCTTGAGAAAGTATAGATTTCAGCGCTTGGAAGGGAGGGGGGAGATAATGATTTAAAACTCTTTTCTAAAACTTGCTCTTTCAATTCTACTAACATTTTTTTTTTACATTCTATTTACATGTTAGATTTTTAAAGTATGTGTGTTAATGAGCAGATAATATTTTTTGTCTTGAAATACTTTTCATGGTCAATGTGACGTCCAACTTAATACAAAATACATTTGAAGGGAAAGGGGGAAGAACTTAAAATTAATCTGAGGATTGTTATATAATCAATTATTATTATTATTATTCATGTCAATTTTCATATTTATCTAGAAATTTTTATGTATATGTTAGAAATGTAGTAATAAATATTAGTTTGTTTTATTAAACGAGGCATATATATTTCATTAAGTGTAGTCTTGGTTAAGTGTGATTATTCATCATCATCAATGGTTGAATATTAGTTATTTAAGATATAAGTAAATATGCTAAAATTAAGCAATAATTATGA
This sequence comes from Epiperipatus broadwayi, assembly GCA_028023455.1. Lineage (NCBI taxonomy): Eukaryota > Metazoa > Onychophora > Udeonychophora > Euonychophora > Peripatidae > Epiperipatus > Epiperipatus broadwayi. The sequence goes on from JAQFVV010000207.1 coordinate 1,097,128, forward strand.
ATTTCTTTATAAAAATTAGTTTTATGTTTAGGCTTAGTCCTAGAGCTGTAGTTGAAACCCTTGTCATTATTGTTATTATTATCATCATCATCATCGTCATCAACGTTTTAATTAATGAGCTGTTTAACTGTTTAAAGGCCATAAATAAATATTGATTTTATAATATTTAGTGATCTCTTAGTATTATTATAACCACATCCCATCATCTATTTCATGCAAGGATGAGTGAATTGCCATCCTAAATTAGTTATATATAATCTGAGCTAGTGAACTTATAAAAAATATTGAAACACATTTGTTATGTTAAGATCTGAGAAATGATTTATGTTCAATGAACTCCACTGTGGTTTAAAGATGTTTTACTTTTACCTAACTATTAGTGCTTATAGTGATATGGCTCAAAAAGCAAAATCTCTCATTTTTATTAGAAATAAAGTACCAAAAAGGGATTCAAACCCAGTACATGTGAAAGGTTATTAGATATAACCGTGTCTAGATTCAGATAATCTAGTGGCACCCTGCTAGACCATATTCACTTAGTATTTGTTTAAACATGCACTTAACATCAAACCAAGAAATGAAAGTGGATAAGATCTACTGCCTGTATACCTGAGTTATATTTTATTGAATTACGAGTGTACTCACTTCACGTGATTTCCATATACCTGAGTTATAATAATTTGCTTATAATTCTTGATAGTGTTATATTTTGAACCTTTACTATAATTTTTGATATTTGGACTCCTTTACTTATGATCATTCTATGGACTACTCAGGTATGGTAATATCTTTTTTTTGATTCTTTAATTAGGTTACAATGGACACCCAACGTGGGGCCTGATATTTTACCATATACCTGAAAAAGAGAGTCTATAGAATGATGGGAGATGTGTGGTTAAAATTAGAGAAATTTTTTTTAGTAAAATTTTTTTTTCAGTAAAAATTTTTTTTGTCTTACAAAAATTTTCTTGGCCAAACAGTCTTATTTTAGATGATGATGTTTAATATGATTTAATTTTTCATTGATGATGATAAAATGGGTACAGCCATAAAACAGCTTTTTTTAAATTTTTTTATCAATTTTGAAAATAGAGATGAATATCACAACTTAAGACAAAGGTGAAATAAATAATAGATTTTTTTGTGGAACATTAAAATGATTTATTGCCAGATAGGATAGGCATAGTAATAGTGATGAATTATGGAATAGTAGTCTCATGTGTGTTTGGGGAGTTCATTTTGTAAAAAGTCTATGATTTTAGAGGTTTGATTGGATGGTTGATCGTTGGAGTTTGGTTGGTTAGATTGCAGTTTTGATGATGAGTGGAGAATTTTGTCATTGCCTTGAGAATGCTATGTATTTCGTGTAACTTATGAATGATCAAACCCATTCACTGCTCCAACCCAATTTATATGTTATCTTTATTTTATCATGAAGCAGTTAACAGCAGACCTGCCATGATACCAGCCTATAAGTCTCCAAGAGAGAGAGCACGGCATAGTTTTCCAATCAAGTTTATATGTTATTCTTATTTTATCATGAAGCAGTTAACAGTAGTCCTGCCATGATATCAGCCTACAAGTCTCCAAGAGAGAGAGCAAGGTTTCGTTTTTGTAGTCTATAATAAGCAGGGCATTCCTTGATACTTGCCACATAAGACTCCAAGAGAGAGAGCAAGGCATTGTTTATCTACTTTAGCCCCTAAGACTTAAAATACATCTTTTATTGCAACAGAGTTTGCTTCATTCAATCAAGGGTTGTGGTAGTTAATAGTGATCGAATTGGGATGATCTTCTGAGTGCTCGTGATGCATTGTGTGATTATAGTGTTGTGACTGAATTCTTTCATTTATCTCAAGATTGTGAACTGCTAGTCATTCTGTGGACTGTCAATATCTGTCGGATTTCTGGGAGAATGGATGAATGTATAATTTGGGCTATTACAGACAGACATGTACTATATAGATTGTTGTTGTGTAGTTCATTAAATAAGGATATTAAAAATTTTTTTTTGTTGTATTTGTAAATGCATAATAAGGTGAAAATCAAATCAGTCAGTTGGTCAGAATAGGTGTCAGACAGGGAGAAGATGTGTAGATTTTTGATGGTCAGGGAAGTACAGATGGGATATATATAGTTTTATAACATGAGTGAACTAAATTATAGTATGGAAGAGGTTATGGAAGAGGAAGGTGCCCCAATACCAGGAATCAGTGATCGTTTTCATACTGAAGAAAAGGATGGGGAGGTTTTCTTAAAACAAACACAAGAGGAAAGAGAGGAAGTAGAGGAAGATGCCTTTAATGTTAGTAGCAATAATACGGCCTCAAGTGTGGAAGTAGATGAGGAGCCGGAAGTTGGCCAGATTCAGATAGAAAATAAAGAACTCTCAGACATGAAATTAATGATAATGCAGATGTTCAAAAGTCTAAGAGAAGATAATAAGCAAGGGATGGTAAATCTAGAACAAAAGATAGAGAAAAATAATAAAAGTATGGTAAATCTAGAACAAAAGATAGAGAAAAATATAGAAAGTCTAAGAAAAGATAGTAAGCAAAATATAGAAAGTCTAAGAGAAGATAGTAAGCAAAGGATGGAAAATCTAGAACAAAAGATAGGTCAATCTATGGAGAAAAGTATAGAAGGTTTAAGGGTAAATCTAGAGAACTCTATTGACAATAACAACCAAATGATCATAGCTTTGGAAACTAGGATAGAAGGGTCCAATATAGAGTGTAAAAATAGGTTTGTGTCATTAGAGGAGAGGATAGAAGGAGTGTGTAGGTCTATGGAAGTCACCAAATAGGAGGGCTGTCAGGGACTATAGTCATTAAAGGCTCAAGTGGAGCAGTCTATCGAAGAAAATAAGAGAGAAATTGAGTTAGTTAGGAATGAGGTCCATGGTTTGGTCTCCCAATCCATATCAGAATGCATAGAAAAGAATGCCGAAATAACTTCTGCAGGAATTCATATTAGATCAGAGGAAGTAATAGCCAAAGTGGACTCATATAAGGAAGTCACTTTGGGCTGTGTAGATCAAACCATCACTATGCAAAATAGGTTTAGTGGCTTAGAAAAGGAAATACGAGAAGTTAAGGGAAGCATGGCCAATGAGTGTGTACAAATTGACCAAAATCTTAGGAAATAATTGGGGAAACAAATAGATAGCTTTAGGGAGGAGATAGTGAAAAGGGACAAGTCCAGTTCTTTAGAAGAGGGACCCAGAATGAATCAACATGAATTGGGTGTTATGTTGGGAAAGGTTGAGGAGAACCAGAAGGCCTATGTTGTGGAATACATAAACCCCAAGATGGATGATCTCTACCAGAAAATAGGGGAATTAAAAGATCGTATTAATGTAGGGCTGCAGGATCAGTCAAACCTAAATTCAAGGCAGAGCGATGGTAGCACCAGTCCAGATGACTGTAGGGATAGCTCAGAACAGAGTCAGTCAGAGAAAAGGATGCCTACTTTAGTTAACAATCCACAAGGTGAAAAAGAAGTAGAAAGGCCGATATTAGCCATAATACCAAATCTCCCAGTAAAGAAAGTAAGTGAGATGATGACCAAAGAGCAGATTGGGATAGATCATGAAGTGAAAAGAAGGAAAAGAGAGTTGGAGGAAAAACTTCATGCATCCGATAAGATGATTGATTTAAGAGAGGCAATAAGGGAGATGAAACCAGTTATTTTAGAAAGAGAGCAAAAGTTTCAACAGTCTGTAGTTCTCAATCTAGTCACTAACCAGCATGTGTGGTTTCAAAAATCTGTCTTCTCAAATAGATTGGAGATACCTTATATATGGTATAGAGAGACAATCTCTCTGAAAAATGTAAATGTCCAAATCTCTCTGAAAAATTCAACTGCTCTGGAAAAGTCAAAAATAAGTTATATCTGGTACAGAGAGGCAATCTCTCTGAAAAATGTAAATGTCCAGTGTGTATCAGACAGAGAATCAATCAATCTAAAAAATTTAAATGCTCTGGAAAAGTTAAATGTGCCTTATATATGGTACAAAGAGTCAACCTTTCTAGAAAATTTAAAAATAAATTGTATATGGCTCAGAGAATCAATCTCTCTGGAAGATTTAAGGATGAATGATATCTGGTATAGAAAGCCAACCTCTCTGGAAATCTTCAAAGTGCCTTATATATGGTACAGTGAGTCAATCTTTCTAGAAAGTTTAAAAATAAAGTATATATGGTATAGAGAGTCAATCTCTCTGAAAAACTTCAAGGCATATTACATAAGGTACCAAGAGTCCATATTTCTAAATGGAGTTTGTAAGAGGAGGTTATATAAAATAAATCCTCTGGATATGTTTTATAAATATCCAGTCAAGATGAAAAATGGAAATATTAAAAAGGGACTGGATGTACAGGTGCATTTTTATGCAGACCACATTATGATTTGAAAAGAAAAAGCCATTCCAAATTACTGAAAAAATAGGGGATAATGCCCTTATGCTTGCTGCTCTTGATGGGAATAAGGGGACCTATAATGCTAGGAGTTTGATCCCTTATACTTCAGCAGAATAGACTGGCAAAGATCTCCAAATAAATTACTTTTAGGTTTTCTAATGAAAAATATATTTACCAGTAGTTAATTTTTTTTATATATATTATAAGTGTTTATTATTATTAGTGTATTTACTAGTTAGGATTTTTTTTTTTAATATAGTTAAAACAAAAGTGCTGATGATTTTATCCGAAAAGGGAGAAAGTTGTGCCATTACAATTTAGTCACTAGATAAATTTATAGTAATGTGCATGTAGAAAAGGTAAACCAAAAATCATCATCACAATTTTATATAACCATAAAAGAAGCTGTAGGGCATCCAAGTTCAAACCCTACCAGATCAAAATCTTAAACACTTTAGACAGAGAATGGGTCAACAATTATATGCTTTATTTGTTTGTGTGTTGATAGAAAGGTAATACACACATTTAAACTATTTAATATTTAGTTTTTCTGTTAAAAAGCAAAGTTATAATGCATACATATAGGCAGTGTATGTGTAAGCTATTTAATTGTTTTATATTTCAAATATTCAACATTTTAACTTTCTTTAAAACTAACTTGTGCTTGATCAATTTTAATGTCTTATTCTATACTTTTATTTTGCTTTTCTTTAATTATAATTGGGATTTAAAAGATACAGACTTAATTAAATAATTGGGTTATAATTACTAAGCTAGCAATTATATTATTTAATGTTAGTTTATAAATGATTTGAAAGAATGAAGGATGTGTGTACATTACATACAGAAATTTACATTTCCTAAATATTGAAAGAAAAGGAAGGATTAAATCTGTCAAATTATTTTTTTTGTACAATTTTTTTTGTTAAAAGAGGAAATCTGTTTAATCAGATATCTATCTTTGTAGCAATTTTGTTTTTTTTTTTGATTGTTTGTTACTTTGGGAGCTCAATTTGGGTGGGAACTCTAATTTTGAAATTGTCTTATCTCAAGATCTAAAGAAGGAAGATCAAAGATTTGAAATGTTACCTGGATGTTAAAAAGAAAAAAAAAAGAAAAGAAAGGAAATAAGGATTGAGTCTATTTTTTTTTTAAACAAAAGTGTCTGGAAAAAGGATTAAACTTTCCAGTTGAAAAATAATTTAGTTAAAAATAAATTAGAGATCTAATTAAAACAAATTTGTCCAAAAATAGCAAGTGACGCTATCTCTGATTGGTTAAGTTAGCTAAAAATTGGATATAAAAAGCTGTCTTGAATTATTATTAGGATTATTGTGATTGATTCAGATTATTAAACTATCAAATTGAATGTTGAAAATATAAGAAATGGCGGGCTAGAAAAATTATATGTATGTCCCATTTTTTGCTGACCATCTGGGGAAGCTGCACATCACATAGGAAAGAAAAGATGTGTCTAAAATAATATTCTACACCTTTCAACTGACCAGAGAAATAAGATGTTTTTAATAGAAGGAAGAAAGCATTCACCTGCATTCAAAGAAGATGAATTAATCTACTGATAAATATTAATCATCAAGTCCAATTAATTGTTACAACAACTGATTTTAAACTCAAGAAAATTTATAAATGTGAAAACAACTGCTGTACTTCATCCACATACTTGACAGGAAGAGAAGAAAAATTAATATAATGATTTCCAAATTATCCACTAAAGCAAATAACCTCAATAGAGTCACCATCATCAAATAGTTATACACCTCAAGAAAGAGATTGTTCCCACATAAAACGGAAATGGTAGCTGCAGAACTATAGACAATATACAAGACAAGTTTGAACCCTTGGAAATTTGCCACAAACAAAAGATCGGTAATATGACTTTTTATATCTATTTTCTTTAATATCAGTCTTAATAAACATTTTAGCAATAAAGTGGTATATTTTATTTAAAGAACTTTTAAAGACTATTCAGATCGATTAAAAACAAGAATATCTTACTAATAATAACTTTGAGCTTCATAAATGATCTTGAATGTATGAAAATTATTTGTTTATTAATTTTACAATATTAATGTGTAAAACAATTTTTTTTATGGTGTTATGATTTTAGTTTTAACTAATATATTATTATTATTTTGGTTTTAAATAATATTTTGTTATTATGGGATAAAACATGCACATACATAATAATATTTTTATATGTGTATAATTGCGACTGAATGTGAAATAATAGGTGGTGTTAAAATATTAAATTATTTTGTCTTGAGAAAGTATAGATTTCAGTGCTTGGAAGCGAGGGGGGAGATAATGATTTAAAACTCTTTTCTAAAACTTGCTCTTTCAATTCTACTAACATTTTTTTTTACATTCTATTTACATGTTAGATTTTTAAAGTATGTGTGTTAATGAGCAGATAATATTTTTTGTCTTGAAATACTTTTCATGGTCAATGTGACATCCAACTTAATACAAAATACATTTGAAGGGAAAGGGGGGAGAACTTAAAATTAATCTGAGGATTGTTATATAATCAATTATTATTATTATTATTCATGTCAATTTTCATATTTATCTAGAAATTTTTATGTATATGTTAGAAATGTAGTAATAAATATTAGTTTGTTTTATTAAACGAGGCGTATATATTTCATTAAGTGTAGTCTTGGTTAAGTGTGATTATTCATCATCATCAATGGTTGAATATTAGTTATTTAAGATATAAGTAAATATGCTAAAATTAAGTAATAATTATGAATTTCTTTATAAAAATTAGTTTTATGTTTAGGCTTAGTCCTAGAGCTGTAGTTGAAACCCTTGTCATTATTGTTATTATTATCGTCATCAACATTTTAATTAATGAGCTGTTTAACTGTTTAAAGGCCATAAATAAATATTGATTTTATAATATTTAGTGATCTCTTAGTATTATTATAACCACATCCCATCATCTATTTCATGCAAGGATGAGTGAATTGCCATCCTAAATTAGTTATATATAATCTGAGCTAGTGAACTTATAAAAAATATTGAAACACATTTGTTATGTTAAGATCTGAGATATGATTTATGTTCAATGAACTCCACTGTGGTTTAAAGATCTTTTACTTTTACCTAACTATTAGTGCTTATAGTGATATGGCTCAAAAAGCAAAATCTCTCATTTTTATTAGAAATAAAGTACCAAAAAGGGATTCAAACCCAGTATATGTGAAAGGTTATTAGATATAACCGTGTCTAGATTCAGATAATCTAGTGGCGCCCTGCTAGACCATATTCACTTAGTATTTGTTTAAACATGTACTTAATATCAAACCAAGAAATGAAAGTGGATAAGATCTACTGCCTGTATACCTGAGTTATATTTTATTGAATTACGAGTGTAGTCACTTCACGTGATTTCCATATACCTGAGTTATAATAATTTGCTTATAATTCTTGATAGTGTTATATTTTGAACCTTTACTATAATTTTTGATATTTGGACTCCTTTACTTATTATCATTCTATGGACTACTCAGGTATGGTAATATCTTTTTTTTGATTCTTTAATTAGGTTACAATATATATATATATATATATATATATATATATATAATATATATATATATATATATATATATATTTGTGCTTCATTTATTTTCTTCCAATTTCAAGGACAAGGTGTGTAAACCCCTTGGGATTCTTCAGCACTAGATATTATTGCATAGGGTTTGCTCTGGCAAAAGTCCAGCCTATGGCAATTCAATAAAGTGCATTCTTCATTGTTTATGACCCAACCCTGCCAATGTTTGCAGAGAGTCACCTTCTTTAGCTGTAATTTGAAGCACCTTTTTGGATCTTGGAATAGATCTCTCCATTGCCATCATGCATGTACCGCTCTCCCATATTTAATTCTCATTAAAGCCTACCAATGCTCCTAAATTGTACTGTTATTATTATGCTAAATGGATTGCCATTTTTATATTTTCATTCATGCTATGTATTGGGTTATGAGACATCACAAAAGATTAGCTGTGGGATGAACATTTTTAGACACGAACTTCAGTAATGGCATCAACACATTTTTGGTAGAACTTACAATGTAAAACCACTGTAACAAAGGTACATACAGTCACATATCAAATATATTTAATGTATTGTGTAAATAAATGTTAAGTGTAAACAAACTGGTTAGTAATTGTATTAATTTGGATGTCAACATAACACAATAATTGGCGATAAAGATGAGATATTAAATGAACATGCGAAACTTACAAGAGCAACACTGTATAAAAAATATATACAAGGCAACTAAAATACGTAAATGTGCAATTCATCTCACTTAAATAAAAAAAAATGTTCAGATAAAATTTAGATTTGTCAACTTATACCATGTAATGCCTACAATTGGATCTCTCACGTCATTCAACATCAACTCACCACACCTGTGGGATACATATGCATCACAAGTGGATTTTTTTGCGAAGCAAATAACATAAATTCTAATGACAAGAAGCATGCAACTCTTCTTGCTGCATGTGATCTAAAAACATTAAGCATTCTGTGCTCCCTTATATCTCCAGCATTGCCTCAGGAAAAATCATATCAAGACATCATTAAAATACTAAAACAGTATTTTAACCCACAGCTATCCATCATATACCAGCGCTTTCAATTTTATTACCACTGGCAATGAGAGGGAGAAAGTGTGAGCACATTCTTGGCAGACCTCCAACATCTAACATAGGGTTGTGAATTCGGACCTGCACTTACAGAGCATCTTCAGAACCAATTCGTCTGTGGACTCCATGATGAGACAACACAATGTAAACTACTAACAGAAGAAAACTTAACCTTGGAAATGGCGGTTCAGCGTAGCTTAGCCGTGGAGGCAGCATCAATACAGGTGCATGAAATCCATACCACAAGCTCATCTACAACAACCATTGACCTTATTCAATGGAACAGACCAACAGTTCACTGTAATAATCTTCTGTGGTCACTAACACTCTCTCAAACACTGGCATGCAAAAGAAACAATGAAACCTCTTGGTCAGGAATTACTACTTGTGATGGATGCAGCGGTCAGCATTACCAAGTGGAATGTCCTTTTAAAAGAACCAAATGCCATTTCTGTCAGAGAATGGGACACCTACAGTGTGTTTGCCAGGCAAAGCAATAAAATATTTCGAGGACACCTAACCAGTGCATGGTGGTGACTGAATTGGAAGATGAAGTTGTAAATCACATCCATGAAGTTCACCACAATGGCTCGACATGTAAAGCTATCACACATATATACATATAAGTCAGGGAATGCAAAATGGAGGTTGACTCGGGGTCACAATATTCCATAATGTCATATGATGCATTCACAGACATATGTAAGGAACTGATACCTAAATTACAACCAGTCAATATCATACTAAGAGACTTTCAACATCATACAATAGCATTTAAAGGGCAATGCATAGTACCTATGCAATATGGAAAAAACACATGCCACTTATGATTGTTGGTAGCAGAAAGTCCATGCACAAGTCTATTGGGCCATGAATGGTTCAGACCTCTGGGTATTACACTATCAGGAGTTCATAGTATTACTGAACCATTCATCCAAGATGTCATTAGCAAGTATCCACAAGTATTCAACCCATCAATAGGAACTTATAAGGGGCCAGCCATTTTACTGCCAGTGGATCCAACTTATCCTCCAATTAGAATGAGAGCCTGGCCATTACTTCTTGCCATGAAAAATAAGGTAGATTTTGCATTACAGATACTGCTCTGGGAAGGAATTATTGAGCCAGAGAACAACCCAATATGGACCACACTGGTGGTACCAATCTTCAAGCCTACAGGAGTGAGATTATGTGGTGACTACAAGGTGACTGTCAACAAGGACCTCGAGAATCACACATACTTGATACCTGCAGTCCACCATCTTTTGGCATCTTTTTCACCTAGCTCTGTTTTCACAAAAATAGATTTGGCCAAGGCTTATCTTCAACTCCCAGTTGATGAGGCATCAGCAAATATACAAGCAATCATCACTCATCAAGGAGCTTTTTGTGTGAAATGCTTACAATATGGAATATGTGTGGCACCTGGGATATTTCAATGTGTCGTAGACAATTTTCTGGGAGACATCCCTGGAGTTTACCCATACTTTGACAATATCTTAATCTGTGCCACGTCGAAGAGTGACTTATGTGCAAAAATACACACAGAGTTGGTGACTTATGTGCAAAAATACACACAGAGTTGGAAAGACTGTCATGCAGTGGATTGAGGGCAAACAAGGAAAAATGTGTCTTTGGAGTAAACACTGTGGATTTCCTGGAATACAAAATTGATAATAAGGTCCTCCATCCATCACCAAGAAAAGTGGAGGCAATTAGAAATGCCCAATCCCCAAGGAACAAAAGAAAACTGAAAGCATTTCTGGGACTCTTAAACTTCTACAATAATTTTCTTCTGGGCCAAGAAACCATAGCCAAACCCCTACATCGCTTACTACAAACAAACGTCACATGGACCTGGACAATGAGTCATGAAAAGATAATTTAAAAAACTTAAGGAGGCATTGACTGCTAATAGTGTATTGGTGCCATTCGATCCTAACCAGGAGGTCCAGCTTACATGTGACGCTTCACCATATGGAGTGGGGGCAGTACTAAGTATATGATTGCCCAATGGATCAACTGCCCCAGTTGCTTTCACCTCACACTTTATCTAAAGCTGAAAGGAACTATGCACAAATAGACAGGGAAGCTTTGGTGATAATATTTGGAGTTAAACCTTTCCATTGTAATGGGATATATATATGCGTTACATTCAAATTTAATAATTTTTTTTATATCTAATACAGAATTAAAAACAAACTGTCAAAATGCACAAATAACAAATTATTAATTTATTAATATGTTAGATTGATTAAGTATTAAAATAAGCTTTAAAAAAATAAATAAATTATAGAATCGTAGCAAAGATTCTAATCTTTAAATAAAATATATAATAAAAAGCCTTTTGATTTTAATAATAGCAAAGATTTTTTTAATTATAAAGAAATTACAAACAGATCCTTAAGGCAAAATCACAATTAAAGAAATGATTACAAAATAGATAAGAGTTCCCGCCCAAATATATGGACACAGACCTCAGTGGAAAAATTTACTTAGCCATAAACCCAAAATCTACTTGGCCACAAACTGAATTAACCAATAAAATATAAATAATGAAATATGTTTGATGAATCCGTGCATTCCAGAGATAAGGTGCCTGGGGAGTATAAAAGGAAAAACCAAAACAATAATTAAGGAGTTGGAGAGAATCAGAAAATTAAAATTTTAAATTCAATTGTTTTTGTTGAAAGCAGAAATTTTTTTAAAAGCTATTGTCACCATCACTAAGAATGTAGACAGTGTCAACGGGCTTTCTTCGGTGTGGCTGTCCAAAGGTAGCTTTCCTATTCATGGATCCCAGGACCAAACCACTGGTACCGTCTTCAGAAAAGATGGTAAATGCGTCTTCATAAATCATCATCATCCGCAAGAAAGGGCCCTTGTGTAAATTAGATCTTCGTCATGAAGGAATAAGCACAGGACAAAAAAGAGGTATAAATTTATAAATGATCAACTTTAAATATAAACTCTCTTAAGCTTAAAATCTTTTGGATTTTATTTGTGTCTAAAAAAATGAACTATAAACTTTCTTTCCTGAATAAACCTGAACTTTCTGTATCTTTTATAAACTTGGCAATTTTAAAACTCTGATCTAAAGTTAAAACGTAATCTCTTCAAAATGTATTTTATTTTTGTTTATTCATGCTAAAAAGATCTGTTTGTAATAGGGTAGGAGTTTGCGATTGTTAAAAGGTTTGCGATTGTTAAACTTAAATATTAAAAATAGAAACACATCGTTATTTGTGCATTATTAAATTTAAAAAGAAAAGCAGGTTATATAAATTTGCAGTAAAAAAATAAGTTAAAATATAAATGTTATCTTAAAAATGATTTTAAAACCTTAATTAAACTAAAGATTTTTGTTTTGAATTAAATTAATAAAATGATTTAAATGTTAGTTGAGTGTAGATAGCTGCTAGACTAGTTTAAATATGTTACTTTTAAAGAGAGTTTTGATTTCGGAATATTTGTTTCATAATTGTGTCAATGCTGGTGGAGAGATATATGGACATTTATATCAATGTAATGTGAAGTGTGTTAGCACCTAGGGCTATGAGACCAACTGAATGCATGACCCCAAAGAGAGGTAGTCATATCATTGAAATGGATGCAGAGGTATTTTCTGCCCCATTGACCCATTCCAGTTCTATGGATTGAGAAGATAAGTCGGCAAGATAAGACCACTCTCTCATCCATACGCAGTGTTTTTCTCTTATTATTACATACATGATTCCTTCGCCAGATAGAAGCACATTCCTATACTGGTTGAAGCTCATGTTTTCTCCAATAATATCACATTGTTCAGATGCACATTCCTGTCGCATGATTCTATGCTAACATGTTCATATTGCATTGGTTGCTGATATATATCTGGAAGCGAGCATTGGTGTGACTGCAAACTTATAGTCCGGAATCAATTGTTTGAAAGTCTTTTAGGTGTGTGGTCTGGGTAGCTCATCTATACTCAACATTTCTAAAATTTAAAATTAAAAGTTAAAAACAAATAAAATAATAATGAAACAGAATAAAACAAATTTCTTCCTGTGTTATAAAAATTATTTTTTTAAAAGTTTGTGCATTGTTAATTATATACGTAAATAAAATCTTTTTTGTGTGTTATTAATACTGACAATGATTGTCTTTATTATTATTTATTATTAAAAATATATTTTACTAAATATATAAGTTTCTGTGTCTACTTGAGCTAGTGACTTGGGCTGGTGGTCGAGGTCTTAACAGCATGTATCTGTCGACTTTATAAATTTTCTAGGTTCAAAGTAGCCTAGTGGCATTCTGTCGGCAGATGCGGTAAGACTGGATATTTGATCTTCATCCCAGTCCATTATACCATCATTTCCAAAGTTTGGAATCAAATTCAAAATAAATACAGATCATCAACCACTGCTAGGCATATTTACTTCAGATAAGCCAACACCCATAATATTATCACCCAGAATGCAAAGATGGGCACACACATTAAATGCTTATTTTTTTTAAGCTGGAATACAAACTAGGAAGGAAGATTGCAAATGCAGATGCCCACTTCCGTCAACCGAAAATGAAGGCCCTAAATTTGGTGGTGTCCTGTTTTTGGAAGAATTGGAGTTTCCCCCTGTGATGGCAGAACAAGTGGCACAAGCGACATGCAGAGACTTTTTGTTAGCAACTGTAAAAAACTATATTCTCACCACTTGGCCAAACAAAGCCACAGACATGAAAATGCAACCTTTTTTTAATAGACATAATGAACTCTCTACACACAAGAATTGTCTACTGTGGGGTCTCGCATCATCATATTTTCATCACTACAAAAATTCATTCTAAATGAACTTCACATGGGTCACTCAGGCATCATAAGAACTAAGGCATTGGCAAGATCATATGTATGGTGGCCATTGATGGACCAAGACATAGAACATCTTGTGGGAAAATGCATGCATTGCCAAGTCATAAGGCATGCATGTCCCCACACTCTGACACACCACTGGGAGGCATCATCGACACCATGGTCTCAATTACACTTGGATTTTGCAGGCACTATTGATTGACAGATGCTCCTCATTGTTGTGGATGCATACTCAAAGTGGGTAGAGGTGCAGAGAATGCAAACAATGACTTCAAGTGCAACAGTTGCGGCACTGCGAGAATTATTTTCCACTCATGGAATACCAGAATGTGTGGTATCCGATAATAGACCACAATTCGCATCATCAGAATTCTCAACTTTCCTCATCAGTAATAGAGTCTGACACGCATGTGTTACACCCTACCACCCAGCAAGTAATGGTCTTGCGGAGAGGGCCATACAGTCAGTAAAAGAGAGCCTGAGACGTGACACATGTGGAAATTGGAACCAGCATTTAGCTCGATACCTTTTAACTCAACACATCACACCAGCTACAGGATTAAGCCCAGCTGAAATGCTTTTCAACAGATATCTTCATACATGCTTGGATTTCATACATCTGGATAGAGTCCCAAGAGCCACACCAAATACACAGAGAATACGTGAATTTCAACCAGATGATGCAGTATTTGCATGAGCCACTGGTAGGGGCTCCTCTTGGACTTTTGCCACAGTAGAACAGCAAACATGCCCTTTGTCATATGAAGTTCGGATGACTCAGGGGTGCAACACAAGCACATAGATCAATTGTGAGCAAGAATGACTGTCACTGACCCATCCAGCTCAACCCCGGCAAAGGAACTGATTGATGCTTCAAAAACACTACCTTTAGCAGCAGCAGAAACCACAGATAACACCAACCCAGCACCACTCTGCCAACCATCTCCAAAACCATACAAGGAACACCCTTCATGTCAATGTCAACATCCGGCCTATTTCGAGGACTATGAAGTCTCATTCTTAGGGGGAAGGGTGTTATGTATTGGGTTATGAGATGTCACAAAATATTAGCTGTGGGATGAACATTTTCAGTCACGAACTTCAGTAATGGCATCAACACATTTTTGGTAGAACTTACAATGTAAAACTGCTGTAACGAAGGTACATACAGCCACATATCAAATTTATTTAATGTATTGTATAAATAAATGTTAAGTGTAAACAAACTGATTAGCAATTGTATTAATTTGGATGTGGACATAACAATTTACACTTTCATATATGATATTTCTGCCACAATTATTATTTCCTAAATTAGCTTCCCACATACGTTCTTATTTCACAAATGCGAATACTATTTTATTACTTAAACATAATTACTGTTTGCCATCAAACTCAATAAACTTATGGATTGGTTGAGTGCTGTTGTTTTATTAATGATGGATTTAAAGAACTTTAAATAACCATAATCCAGCGCTATTGAAAATCTTAGGTATTCCATACAATCTGTAAATTATTGACATAAAAATAGCCGCACTAGAACAAAGCCATAAATTATTTGTTATTTCTGATTAAATATGTTCATTTTATAGCATTGTAAGAGAGGTTAATGTCATCTAAGGGAGATAAATACCCATTTTATTTACATTTTAACACAAATAACATTTGCAATCATATATATATATCTCAAGTCAACTTAATAAATCTTATATGTATTTCTAAATATCTAAGTCATTGTTTTATTTATTGAATAGTAATAAGATCAATGTTATATAAAAGGTTTCATTTACTAGATGATCGAATCTTGCTAACATATACATGAATATTTTCAAATTAAGAGTCTTTTTGTGTCATGACTTTGTGATGCCAGTGGGGAGAAATAAATTAGATCAGTATCATCGGAATTGTTGCTCATAAGTTGGTAGATCTGGAAAATAGGCAAATAGGGTAGAGTTCATGAGTGTTCCTGACTTATGTATCTTGCGCATGATTGGACTCAAGGTACTTTTGCCTAGATGCTAGATCTTGTTATACAAACAGACAAAACCGACTGGTACAATGTAAAGTTGCACAGGATATGTTTTATTTATTCTGTACTAATTATGTCATATAATCAATTTGAAATTTATTGAATCTCTGTATTATAATTTTATTTTTTTATTCATGTTTTATTTTGCTATTGTTGTTACTTTATTCTATCTGTAATAATTAGCTAATAAAAGGTTTTAGAGATTGAAATTGATTTTGAATGTTCAGTTAGATTTATAATAGCTAAGTTAAGAGTTAAAGTTCATTCTTTTATTGCTCTTTGTGATATCTTAGGAATTTTCATCTACACTTTGTTGGTGGAAGTATTCTGTTTGTATCATTAATCTTGGAGATGGGTGCAGCAGCAGCAATTGTTCTTAAGATATGCAGCATCTCTCCAGATGAAACATCAGTGCAACAGTTATTACATGAACATCTTCCATCCCTATATTGGCTGGGTGCTCTCAACAGGTAGGATGGAGATGGAAATTATCATTCTCTGGGCCTGTAGAACAGCAACTTCCACCTGTATTACTCAGTCATATTAAAAATTAAACTACATTGATTCTGTTAGCAGACACTTTTAAAATTTAGCAGAGTGTTTCATTCACTTGGAAAAATTGGCCTGCTTATCTTCCATTAAATTATATTTTTAATAACAAATTTTTTTTTCAGCAAAACAAGTCATTAACACCTTTAAATTTTACATTTTTAAATACCAAAATAACTCCTGTCTTTAGTCTTATTCCTTGAATAGGATGTTTTCTAAGATTTGGTCATTTACTTTCTACAAGATTTCAGCAATTGATATGGTTGGTTAGGTTTTATATAGGAGATAAAATATATTTCAGATTTATTGCTTTAATTCATCACACCATCCCCAAAACAGATTCAGATCACATGATACTTTTAATGAGTGATTTAAAAATAAGTACAGATTTTAAAATATAAGTATTGACAAAAACAAAATATGTCTACTATATATGTATTACAGTAATATATATATATGCAATTTAAGCAAATTGAAATGTAAATTGAATTAATTTTATGTTAAATGATACATTGCTTTTAATAAATATATTACTGTAATCTATATATATATAATAGTTAGGTTATAGACATTTATGCTTGCATATATATATATAAAATACATATTTTGCGGGTTCATCCGTGTTAAAAACTTTTAATATCAATTTACTGACGTTTCGACTTGGTCACACAAGCCATCCAAGTCGAAACGTCAGTAAATTGATATTAAAAGTTTTTAACACGGATGAACCCGCAAAATATGTATTTTATATATTTAACCCGTGCAAATCTTCGTTTTAACATATATATATATATACGATCATACCCATATAGACATATTTTGAGGTAGTTGTAGGTTAAACCTGGCACAGAAGGAATTGTAGAATATAACTAGATGAAATGGATGTGACAGTGTAAATATTCCATTTCAATATATATATAGACATATTAGTTTTCAATGTTCTATGACATAAAAAAATTCAATTTTACATTAAAAATTAATTTGAAAATAAGTAGAAAAAATATTGTTACAGGTTGTAATGTCTAGACACTTTTATATCAACCATTACAATAAAAGAAAAATATGCAGTCAAAGACTATAATATATTTGTCAAGCGTTGTTAGCTAAGAGGTCATCACAGCAACCTTGCAAGCAAGTAGTTGGTTGCAGATGGTTCTGGGTTCGCCTCCTGGCTGATGCTCTGACATATGGAAAGAAAAGACTTTAATATTTGTAATACAATGTTTTATGAAAACATTTGATTTATACGTATACTTTATAGCTAACACATATTTAACTACAAATTATTTTCAAAACAAATAATAACTGAAAGCATTGATGATATCGTCTCATGTGTGAGTATAGTTATATTAGCCATCATGATGTGGCAGAAGCTTATGTATCTAACAAAGTAGTCTAGTCATCCATAGACTGTGTAAAAATACATTTTAATTTTAATCTATTTCAACAATCAAAAGCAAATAGAGGTGAATCTATGCTAAAAAAAATCATTCTCAAATTAATATAGCAAAAAAATATAAAAACTGACTTATTAAAATTTACATCAGCTTATTTATTATTAATTTTCAACTGAGTAAAAATTATTTAAACAAAAAGTTTGCACCTTTTCAATATATATTAACAGTTTAAATGTTAAGAGAAAACAACATTGAGCTGATATTATATTATACAGTATCACTAAATGGTCAGATAAGACATTATTTATATTAAATAGTCAAAATAAGAGTCATAGATCACATGACCCTATCTCTTAAGCTTGTAAGTTATAAACAGTGAGGATTGCCAATTCCTCTACAAGATTTATGATAAACGCTTAGCCAAAGCCAGCACTTAAAATATATCTGTCAAGAACCCCTCCCCAAACCCCTGACAATGGTTTTGTGCTTTGGCACTCTTCAGAGAGGTGTCAGAGTAGGTTCAGATAATACCAACCCAGTCTGTCAAATGTACAATGCAATCCGCTTTTTATAATCAAGTAAATGTAAGCACTTAATGAAATTAATTACTATTCATTAATAAATTGTGTAACATTTTATATTTAATTTTGTTTAAACTATTAAAATGAGTATTCTGCCATTTTCAAAAACCTAGTGAAACTAATGAAGATAGGTCACTTTTAGACAATATTTTCTGGGTCCTCCCACTTCTGTGATGAGCTGGAGACTTCCTAAATAAGGCTGCTTAAGCAAATACAATCTTTGCCAGCCAAACCTTTGTCTCACTTAAATACAATTCCAGATGAACTCATTAATTATTATACTACCTTAAGGAAATATCATAAGTAAGGATTGCCAACACCTGTCACTATCATTCACTTTCTTAATTTTCAATGCTGGAGCTAAAAAATAAAATGGAAAAAAAGAAATATTGAAGTAAAATATAGTGTTTGGGTAAAGGATGGAAATGTATATTTGTGCAAACACAGAATTCCATTGTCAAAGTTATTATAAGATATCCTATGGAATGAAAGACTCACTCACAATAGCTGTTCTCTACAATAACTTAAAATAATTGATGAAGAAATACAGAGAGACAGGGAAAATGTATTACAGTAATACCTAGGTATTGATGAACTAACATCCTATGTTGCAAGATAGTTGGAGTCATTAGGTGGATATTGTTTATTTGATATTCGTAGTTGGCCTTCATATCTAAAAGCTATTCCAACATCCACCACCAATGGAGTTCATAGATAGTCTAAGTGCAATGCCCAACACCCTTTGATAACTACCTTTAATGAATTAAATAGTAATTTGAATTATAAGAACCTTTATTATTTTACTATTAATACAAATTTCTTAATACTATATGTAGCATATAATAATCTATAATATATAAAATTATAATAAAAGATCAAATATGATCTGCAAACACTCTACAGCTACAAATTTCTTTTCAGACTAGAGAATGCATAGGTTGGAAATTTCTTTTCTTTTGTAGTGGTACATTTTCAGAGTTAAATTGCTCTCTAGACTAAACTTCTTTTTATTTTATATTAATAGACTTTACTAGTGTGTTTTTGTCTTTCTTGTGGAATAATTACTGTATTTTGTTTCAATTCAAATAATTTCTCATAAACAAAGGATATTTTTTAACAAAATAATCTACTGATAATAATTTTTCTTCAAAGTCAATTTTTAGAAAATTAAGACAAATCCTATTAATATCTTCTGCTCAAACCAGATTTAGCACTCAAAGAAAATATAAGCAAATAAATATGAAGTCAGTTACTTAAAATTTAAAAAAATATTTGATCACATATTGACTGGTTGATTTGGAAATGATTATATATTTATAGTTCTGTTACAATTTGCATCACCTGTATATTCACCATTGCTCCAAAATGCACAAAGTTTTAGACACTGGAAGCTATACTTTTAACACAGCATGGAAAGTTGCTGTTTATTTTTTATTTATTGTACTTTTAGAAAAAAAAAAGTATTTCACTGCATTGAAGCTTCATAAATAAGATTATTGCAGAAAACATTTTCATGTAATGTATACTATGGTAAGGATATCTTTTATTTTTTCAAGTAATATTTTTTTTCTACATTATTGAAACATGTAACATAAGTTTGATCCCATGTCATTTTTGTAATTTCAAGATTATTATTTCATTAGAGGAAAATTTCTCCAAGTTTATTGCAGTTTCTTTTATATCATCTATATATCTCATTTTGCAGTCTATTTCTGCCTTTGTGGGATTTAGATTAAAGTACAATTTTTATCTATTATTATTTCTTTTATTCAAACAGGCAAAACTCACTATAAGTATTGCCACTCACTGCAAGCTAGAGTAATCAATGGATGTCAGAAGGCTTGTGCAGAAAATTTCCATCTAGTGCCTGCTCATCCAACATCCCCAGACGAGTTTTTGGCTTGTGGTCTTCGTCAGTGAGGTTATAAGCAAGCATAAGAAATGGTGATCACGTGATCGTTTCTTTTAGCTTTACGTCCAACCCAGATACATGTCACTCTCTTAATTCTTTTGTTGATATTACTTGTTTTTTTCTCTCTCCTAAATATTTTACTTCATTCCATTTTGTTATTTTCTATCTACATCTCTCAATATTTTGTTGAATAGCGCTCAGAATTTTACTCTTTTGTTAAATGTCCAAATCTTTATCTGAATTATTCTAGATATAAGAAGTCTCTCTTTTATAGAACAATAATAATATTTATTTAGCAATTTATTAACTCTGCTTATGGAAATCTTTTCTAAAAGACAGGGGTTCTCTAAATGATCTGGAATAATAAATTATATATTTTGGGAGAAAAAATAAACAACAGATCCGCTTATATAAATGCAATAAGAAAAACATATTTTCTTTGATTATATTAATTTATAGTATTAACCAACGCATCGCAGAAGAAAAGAACAGTTCTTTTGAATGATTTTTTTTTTGTTCTAATAAGCCGACTAAATGTTTCTAGGTTTAGTTTTAAAATCCTGCTGTGAATTTAATTAAATATTCTCAACATTTTATTATTATTATTATTATTATTATAAACTTTTTATAACGAATTGCATTTTTATTATTATTAGAGCGATAAGAATAAAATTAATAATTCCATATTTGTGATCAAAAAATATTCTGAATTTAGTAAGAGATTACAATAATCATTTGCTATTCAATAAGACCTGTTAATTAACCCCTCTTAAGCAAACTCGGCGAGATGTCTTAATACCCTAAACATACACCTGCTTGCGTGTAATGTTTGGAAAATAAACTAAATTAATATATTTAAAAGATTTTGCACACTCATATATATATATATTACTATATCCCAACTTACTGACAATAAAAAAATTTTAAAACCCATACATATATATATATATAAAATTTAATTGGGTATCTACCTCACTAAAACCCTACATGGTTGTTAAACAACTTTTTCTGCTTTATTAGTATTATTTTTCAATATATGTAAAAGCAAATTATTCATATTTTAATTACTTTTTACAATAGTCTCTTTCTTATTTACCTTTTATTTATACCTCATTTTGATTTTTCAATCTTCTTTTTTTTTTTTTGAGGTTCTCAGATCACTTACTTGTTTAATGATTAACAACAGGACCAAATGAAACCAATAGAAAAAAATAAAATTAAATACAAATCAAAATTAACTAATATAACATATAAGAATGACCAAACAAGAATAAACTTACATACCTTAAACAATCTTTTAAAAAAGGAATCAAAAAAGGGTATGACAAATTGGATGTATCAAACTTATACACATTTAATAATGCTTACAAGAAGGAAATATAGACGAAAACAAAAAAAAAATGATAAAAGTAATATTTGCATTCATATGATAATATAAAAAATAATTGAGAATTGATTAAATGCAAAGAAGTTTTTGATAAAGAATTGTAACTAAAAAAAAAAAAATCAGAGAAACATTTTATTGACAAAAAGTAAAAAAAATATGACAATAATAATAGTATTGCATAAAATAATATACTATAAATATTACCAACACATGGCTGAATATATGTGAAAAAAGCGAACAATCCCCAAGATATGTTTTTGCAGAACCAGCCATCATTAGTTGGTCCATCCCTCATCGTTATAATTTAGTATCTATCTATTGCAAACTAAATGTTGAATGTATTTATTTTATTAATATTGTTTAGGATAAATGATAAAGGTTAATTTCTAAACATTTTATTAGATTATAAATTTTTGCTTAATTTTGAACCCCTATATAAACGTTAAACTCAATTGAAGATTAATATATTAATTACTAAATTTTACCATGAATCCTATTCACAAAACATTTTTCACTTTTTATCTAATCATATATTTATTACATAACAAAATCTAAAATTCAATAAATTCTTAAAACATATGAATAAAGAGATAACAGATAACAACCATTCAATTGGAAATCATCACCAAACTACCTTTTGAACCAGCTTTGTCTATTGATCCAGATATTCACATCATTGTCACAGTTAGCCACAAATTATTACAATTCAATGTGTAAGGCTGGTTTTACTTGAATGTATGTTTTGACATCATTGTCTAAGGTAAATATGGTAAACATTTTTATTAATTAGTTTATTAGACTGTAAAGTATTTAATTTTTATCACAAATATAAACTTTAAATTCAATTAAAGTTTGACATATCAAATGTTAAGTCAGAAAACAAATATTATTCATTTGACTCAATACTTTTCTACACATTGTGGTATATTAAACTCACAATAAAATTTTAAAAACTTTATACACACTTCAGATGGAAATAAAACCAACTAACTCCTTCTTTTTAAAACTTGTTTTTTATATGACTATTACATGAAAAAAAATGCAATGTTTTGACTATTTTATATAGTCTTTTTCAAGGCACATTTAAGATGCTATAAGAATAAAGAAAGAAGAAGAAACAAATGAATTCTAAAGTCAACTTCTGGCAAAAATACTTTTCTTCAATTGGAAAAAGTTCTTACTATCAAATGTCTACATCCTAATAGCTTAATACTTATTCCTAGCAATAAGCATAATATGATTTTGATTAAGAAATGACTAAATAATTTGAGTAACAGTTTTTATGAAGTACTGAAAGTGTTGAAGGCATTTTTGTCTTTCCCTTACTCTCTTCCATTATCAGTAGCACTAATTTTCCAATTTCATGTTCATTTGGTAGTAAAAATTACAATCTGAATATATTTTGATTTATTAATTATAATAAAACATTTCAGAATTGCAGAAAAATATTGCTGGCAGTAAGACTGATTGATAGATTATTTAGTCTAAAGCTTTAGGATAATGCTCAAGCTCTTATGGTTTGTATTTTTACAGAAAGAAAAATAGCATATATTACATAGTTTTTTTTAAAGATTTAAGATTATTTCTGAAAAATATTTGTATAATATTTATTGAATAATAATTACACTATGATTTGATTCAAAAAAAATTTTTTTTTCAAAAGAGAAGTCAATAAAAGCTTTTCAATTGGTTTTGCCTCCATAAATATTGAGTAGAAGATTTTGTAATATTTTAATAATTATTAGTTATAAGTATGCAACTTTTTTTTTTTCACATTAAATAGTGAAGCTATGATTTTACTCTAATTTATAATAGCTTTGCTAAGCGCTTTCGAGATTTCATGTTTGAATCTCATACTCATAGCTTTGTAACTAACGATTGTTATGATTTTGCAAATGCGTTTGAATTTTTAATTAGTCCATTGCTTAGAGAGAGCAAAACATGCCTCTCCTCTATTAATGGCATTAATGTCATTTGCTATATAGAAAGCTTCTTTAACATTTCTTTTGGCATCATTTTTTTCTGTACAAGTTATTTGGGCAGAACTAGGTTCAAATACATGGCCCATAGCTGCTTAGTGGTCCCAGAATACTGAAGATCCTTCATTTTTATTTTTAATCCTATTGTAGACATACCTATGTTGATAAATTCTTGTGTTCAGGTTAGCCCGAGTTTCACCATAATATGATGCATGGCAGCCTAATTGAGGGCATGCCATTTTATAGACCACACGAGGGGCTTGATCTCTATATGTTTTATCTTTAGCATTATTTATCAGCTGGTTAGTGTTGGGAGGTGTTCTGAAACTAAATTTAAAATTGTTAGCCAATGTTTTTGCAATATTTGGTGTTACGTTAGGTACAAAAGGAATTGTTAGGTATTTCATATTGTCTTTAGGCAACTTATTTCTTAGTTTTATATAAAATATTTTTATTTTCTGATTGATTGTATTAGGTTTGAAGCCTATGTTAGTCATTTCCTTTGTATATTTGTCTATATTGTTTTTCCTATCCACTATATATTTACATAATTGGTGATTTCTAAAAAGGAACGCATTCATACCTGCCCATTTATATGTGTTGGGGGTGTTAGATTTTGGATTTGTGTAACCTCATATGTGCAGTGGTTTAATCATCATTTTATAATCCAAGTGTGTATTTTCTCTTTTTATTAACAAGTCTAGGTATTTTATTTCTTGTTCCTTGTTTTCCTCTCTTCTACTAAGAGTTAATTCTGAGATGGCTTGAAATTCATTTTGTATGTTAATAGTGGTGGAAGGTTTTGCTGCAATAAAAATGTCATCAACATATCAAGAGTATATGAAAGTGCAATTTTAAATTTTACAGTAAAATTTCATGGCTGGTTAGACAATAATTTGAACATGTTCAATTAACATATATTTTATTCATTTATTTATTTTTATTGTTAATTCTCTAATTGTCCAATAATTTTTTATAGCTCAAATACAGATCCAGAATACTAAAACCATCAGCACACCATATGTAAACAAACTATAGCATAAAATGAGACCACCATTTCTTTGGTTTATAAGAATACCATTTATTGATGTGCTAACATGTAGAACATTAGTTTTTATATACTAGCATAATATCAGGATATCTATAAGCTATTCTAAAATCCATATAACTAATAAGAGGAACAGAGTGAGCCTAAACAACCTCTAAATACCAAATTAATTTTCAGCTAATAGATGTAAATATAACTTTTTGTCAGATCAAATATAGATGAAATTAATGTAGAAGCATTGAAAATCCTGTGAGGTATATGTAAACTAATCATCAAGAAACATTAGAGAATGAGTCTACATACATTTTAACATTAATTTTATTGTTTTTAAACTATCAAAAAGTTCTATATACATTTATTAACTGAAGATTAATTTGATATTTTGGAGTTGTTATATATAAGGGCTCAGTCTTCCCTTCTGATTGATTATAGTGGTTTCAGAATAGCTAATCATTATCATGAAATCATATATATATATATGAAAAATATATAAATTTCAGTTAATCACGTAACCTGCTATCACTTGTTATTTATGTTATATTAATTCTAATATTTTCACAGATAAATAAAAGAATGATTTTAGATTTCATCATACACATGATTTGAGAAAGAAGAAGCTTTGAGAAAAGTACTTGAAATTATACAGCAACATCGGCTAATTAGCTATTATCTTTTTATTACATGGCAGCACCTGGAAATCTCATGGCATCCAACAAGTAGTAGTGTGTGTGCATGTTTATATATAAACTGGAAATGAAAAGTAGAAATGAACATAAATAATTTTTGTTGATATTTTCTATATTATACTGCAATAACAATTAAGAAATAAATAATTTTGAATTTGAAATTTTTTTATTATAAATTAAACATTTAAAAAAGGTCTAATTAATATTTTATTAATTCTGATATTGAAATTAAAACAAGCATGTTTTTATGTTACAATAGATTTACTGATATTTATAAAATCCCATTATCTATTTTGATTAGTAAAATTTTTTTTATTAATGCTTATATAACATATTTTGATAAAATTTTATGAAGTTGTTATTCAAAGGATTAAGTTTAAATGAAAAGAGTCATTAACATTTTTACAATCAAGATATGAGAAAACTTATTTTCAATTATTTTATTTTTTCTTCCCACCCTTGACTATAAAAGGTTAGAAAACATTAGAGGGGGATTTTCCTAGCATATTACAGATTAGAACAGAACTACCATGAAATCATAACTAAAGGCAATACAGTAGATCCAGATGCTGCCACTAGTTCACTACAGTGGGGTTTGGATTTGCATACAAGGAAAGGGTCAGCTTCCAGTGTTTTACAGCCCACATGTATACTAAAATGACTGGCTTTCCTAATGTCTATTCAATTATAAATTAAATGTAGCCAATTGGATGCCTTATTACTGGATTATACTTTTCCAGTGATAACAGTAAGCCAGTCTACTGTTTAGAATGGTGCAGCTTATCCAGAGAGTCCATAAACTTGCTGAAAATACATTTATACATATACTGTTTTATTTGAATGCAGTGATCACATATAGGAGTATTGTATTATATATAAAGTACAGCTGGTGAGTAGTGTTATATACATATTGAAAATGTTAGTATTTCAAATAATTTCTTAAATTTGTAAATCACTATGTGATAGCTTATTTTTTGTATATGAATCAAAATTAGAAGACTTAATTTATATTCATATAACCATATTCTGCAGACCTTAACTTCATTTTATTGCTATTAATAAATTGATATTTTATTCTTAGAATTATTCCAGTGAATTTACTAATCCTGAATACATTTAAATTATTATAAATTATTACAAATGTATTATATATCTTGTTCACAATAATAGTTATAGATATTTTGTTCTCTGAGCTAGATTCTGCATAAGAGTCTATTATTTAAAAGGGTTTATGTTTAGTTTTTATTGATAGTTGTTAGTGATCCTGGATTGACAATGGTAATATCCTATAAGGTCCATGAACTACATTTTATTTAGTTTAATATTTATTAGAAATTAATTTCAAAGCTCTGGCCAGTACATTAAAAATACTAAGTGGTGATGGTCAGCATGTTGTTTTTATTGTTTATTCTTATAAATTAGCACCTAACTTTGTCATCCAAATTAATGGGTAAATAAGCTGTCTTCATCTGGCAAGGGCTAAATAAATAAACTGGTCTATAGTAGACCCATTACAAATTCAATCACAAGATTGGCTGCTGATTTATTTTTATTATTGATCATTCATGATGCTGAATGAGTGTTTTGTTGGTTACATGATGTTATAACTGAAGAAAAAATAGTGGATCCAGCTGCTGCTATTAGTTCAATACAGTAGAGTTTGGATTCACATGGGAAAAATGGGTCAACTTCTAGTGTTTGATAGCCCACATGTGTACTAAAATGGCTGCCTTGCCTGCAGTTTTATCTAATTCTAGACTAAACAGAACTGATGTAATATCATCAGTTATCAGTTTATACTTTTCCAAATAATGACAATAAGCCAGTCTATGTTTAAAAAGGAGCAGCTTACCAAGAGAGTCCATCAGATTTCAGAATACTGTTTTATCTGTATGGAGAGGGGAACAACTAGGAGTACTGTGTTATATATATAAAGTACAGTTGGTGAATCATGTTATATATACTGTGAACAATGTCTCAAATAATTTCTTGAATTTGTAAATTACAATGTGATAGATTATTTTTTGTATATTAATCAAAATCAGAAAGTTTAATTTAGATGTGTACAGGGATATTATGAAGACCTTAATTTCATATTTTTATTGTTAATAAATCGGGATCTCATTGTTAAAATTACTTCAGTAAATTTACCCAATCCTGAATAAATTAAAAATATTATAAATTATTGTAAATGTTGCATGATATCTCTTGGTCACAATCAAAGTCATAGAACCTTAGTTTTTTGAGCTACATTTGTACATAATGATCTGGTATATAAAATGGTTTATATTTAGTGTTATGGATGTCTGGTTTCTAATGATCCTCAATTAATGCAAAGGGGATATTTTTAAAGTTTATACAATACATTTTGTTGAGTTTAGTATTTATTAGAAATGAAGTTTAAAACTTTGGCCAATATCTTAAAAGTTCTATATGGCCAGAACATTGATGATGGTCATCAAATTTTATTATCCCAGCATTATTGTTTTTATTGTTATGTATTCTTATGCATTAGCATTTAAGTTTGTGCATCCAAATTAACATTTAAATTTTCTGCTTCCAGCTGGCAATGCTAAATAAATAGTCTGATCTATAATAGACCCATTTCAAATGTTGATTTATTTTTATTGTTGATCATTCATGATGATGAATGAGTGTTCTTATTGGTAATGTGAGTGCACATATAGTTAACATACTTAGTTAGCTTTGCTGATCTCTCAAAATCATTTCTCATGCTCATTACTTTTATGTTTAGTTTTAAATTTTGTAGTAATTTAAAGTTGATGATGACTATTTTCCATCAACCAGGTTAATTCCCTGTCAGTCCATATCATTACACATGACTACCCAAATGTGGGTGATGATGATCACATACTGGTGGCCATCACTACATAATTGCCACTTAACTTGATCTCAAATAATCATATAAGAAAAAAATGCATGCATTTTATGTAGAATTTTAAAGTACTACTGTGAGATATATTACAAAAATATTGATGATTATAAATTGTAAAAGAGTAGTACCAGTGATTATTCAAAACATTCACACCAAAAGAGTTGAACAAAAAATCTTTGATTTTGAAGATTAGATGGGTTTTTTGACTATCGAAGTTTGTTTAGTTGTGCTTTCAGTTTTGCTGCTGGATGGAGGATTTTATCATTGACTTGAGAACACAATATTTTTTTGCAACTCTGAAAAGTGTTCTATCTCATGAATTTCTCCAACATACTTTCTGATTTCCTATTGTTTATCATGGTACAGTTAATGTGCTTTTATCATAATACCAGCCTTTAAGTCTTTAAAAAAAGAGCAAGGTATCATTCTATATTTTTCAGCACCTAAGACTCAAAGGATCAAGATATACATTTGTATTTTTAAGCCCCTAAAATTCAAAGGAGCAGGGCTTTTCAAAGAGTATTGCATTTTTATTTCATATTAAAGGTTGTGGTAGCTTGTAGTGTCTAAGTTGAGATAGTGTTCTTGCAGTTCATAGACCATTGTATATTTATACTCCAGTGGCTGAATTCTTTTTTTATCTCAGAAATTTAATTTCTTACACATTCTGTTACTTATCAGATGCCTGTCAAATCTCTAAAAATACTGATGAGTACATATATAAATTATGCTATGTGTATTAGGTTGTCACTAAATGGTATGCTTATATATAATCAAAGCTAATGTTTAGGAGGGTCCATTCTATTTCTAACATTTATTGAGAGTTAGTTTCCATCTAGCTTGCTGGAGATTTCCAATACTTAATGAATTAATTTCATCTGTATTCAACCTATCAAAAAAGTTATATTTACATCTATTAACTGAGGCATTAATTATTAAAAACAAGGCTCAACCTTTCCTTTTAATTAGTTATTTCAGAGTAGCTTGTATCTGTTCTAAAATGACATTAGTATATAAAAATCATGGTCTGCATGTTAGTACATTAGTAAAGAGTTTGCTTACATATCATCAAATCTAAAGTATAGTTGGGTTAATTTTATATTTATATTTTTTGATGGTTAATTTATATATATCTTGTAAGGAGGCGTTACTACATTTACATTAATTTAATTGTATTTCAGTTTATTACATTTTGCCATATTTGCAATCTTGACATATCTTTGAGTATATTTTTTATTTGTAAACTATATTTCTAATAAAACTAGTATAATTTATTGATAAATAGTATAGAATAATGGTTTAATATTAAATTTTTTTTTGATTCAAATAGCTGCTAGAATATTACACCAAAAATGTTAATATGTGAAAGGATTTGACTAATATACAACAATTGTATTTAAAAACGTAAAACGAGAAGATTAAACTAATTCAGAATGGTAACCCAATTATTTCAATAGAACTTAAGATAAACGAATTCTCATTTATTACAGATCAACATTGCATTTTTTTAAACAGAAAACAATTTTATTTTAATTCCCCATTTGGCTAAATTCACTGTGTAAAATATGAAATATATATATATATTTCCATTAGACCATAACAAAAATATAAGGAATATATATATATATATATATCTAAATTGTATGCTATATTTAATTTTTTTAAACTGAAAGTTTAGTAATTGTTATTTATATTTTGTTACATTCTGATGCTTTTTAAATGATTATATATCCATTATGTATATTGTTAAAAGGAGGTTGCCTTAACAATATTGATATTGAGATTCTCTAAGTATTGACTGGATATATCCAATTTAGTAAAGCCATAATTATGAGGGTCAATGATGTCACATGATAATTTAACACTGCATTGGGCAATACCTGAGTCAATTATTCTCATGAAGTCACATAACTGCATAATATACTCAAGGCATTAATCAAAACCTTCATTAATTACTTGAAATTGAAAATACAGCTAAACAAACTTGAATAATCAAAATATATTCCAACCTCAGTATACAACAAAGATTTGGTGTTTACATCTTATGAATCATTATATCACATATCCTTTGATCATATGTTTTACAATTTCAATTATCATTTTACTATCCTTTTAATTATGAATTATTTACTTGCTTTTTCAATATCTCAGTGTTATATGGCTCTTTTATATTATTTCTATACTATAATGAGAAAGCAATTCATATAGTTCAGCATGAATATTGTCATAATTTGTTTCTTGAATCTCCACTGGTTTGATCACTACTTTGAATATAGGCCAGGAAAGATGCAGATGGCCAGCCACATGACTTCTTTTTCAGGTTCTGATGATGGTTTGTTTATGTAGCAGCTTTCACTTCTTCATGAGACTGGGGGGTATGAAGCCCAAAATGTTTAAAGCTTTACTTCAGTTTATTCATGTCTAGCCAGAGAAGGTATTTTCTTTGATTCAAACAAGTCGTCAAAATTTCCGATGCAAAAATCTATAATATGAACATATAACAGTATAACAATTTGGCACATTTTTATGTCATTTTTTTTCTTTTTCCAGGAAGTTCTAATCTCAAGAATCTTAGCTATATTTTTGTATTCTAGCATGTTGTATCTGAGGTCCTGCTTCTCTTCAAAAAAGAACAAAAAACATCTTTTAGTACCTTTTTTCTTTTGTCTGAGCAAAAAATTTCAGTCAACACCTTTTGGAAAAAATTTAGAACAATGCCTTCCTTAAAAGAATTCACAGATAACAATCTGTTTAGTTTCTCTTTTATTTTTATAAACATATTTCTTCAATGAGGATTGCCAATTCCTCTACAAGCTTTATGATAAATGCTTAGCCAGAGCCAGCACTTAAAATATGTTTGGCTCTGGCTAAGCATTTATCATAAAGCTTGTAGAGGAATTGGCAATCCTCATTGTTTATAACTTACAAGCTTAAGAGATAGGGTCATGTGATCTATGACTCTTATTTTTGAATATTCCTTCATTTTCTTAATTTTATCAAAATTAAAATATGGCATTTAGTCATTAAAATAATGCATATAATATATGCTTTCTAAATTATTCCTGCCATTCACTTGCCTATTCAATAATACATATGCATACATGTTTCATCAATATAAATGAGCACAAACCTCTATTATCCCCATTTTAACTTTTTATTTAATTATTTTAAGAAGAACACAAAAAATTGAATATATATAACATATAATCAGTACCAATATTTATACATATGTGTGTAAATATAACATACCTTTTTTGGAACAGGGTTTAATCCCAGTCCTGCTACAATACCCCTCATTTACAAGCCTTCAAACCCATGACTTAACCTTAAGCAATAAAATGAATAATAGTGACAAAAATATCTTAATAACATCAATTTTATTTAACTTTCCATCTAGCAGCTTTAAAAACAAAGGAATAAATATACCTATCAACCTAACAATACACTATGGGTCTGACCACCAATCACACCCACATGATGTGCTACCCACAATATACAGCCAACTGTACTCTGATTTATTTTGGTTACATGACCCTTCTTCTCCCCCCAAAAAAAATAACATAAGTGGAAAGTGTTTCCTAATCACACTCTGCTGCTTCCAAGTCTTAAGGGTGTGGTCAATTTAGATCAATACCCAACTATTATTCTGAGATTCCAGGTTAGGTAAAAATTGCCCAAGACCCTACTCATTCTTGGAGTCTTATGGATAGAATGATATGTGAATACCATGCTCTCTTTGTAATTTTACAGGTTTTGAGTTAAAAGCAGCTTTCATTGTCTACATCATATATTAGATAAGTTGTCAGGCTGTATTGACCATGTTGGTAATAAGCAGCAGCTATGCACAGTATATAACACACTATATACCCAAACAGCAGTCAAACCCACCATCCACTATCAAAACTAAGAGATTGTCTACCTCCCAAAGCTCCACAGCCACAACTTACCTGACTCTCTAAGCTTATAACTACAAAAAAGACTTCATTTTTTATCTACTAGGCTTTATATAATTGCCTCTATAATAAATATGATAAATATTAAACCCATATCCCCCCAAAAAAATTCAGAATATATGCTCATTAACATGTTTTTCTTTTTGTTACCTCATGTTGGTTGATTTATTGTCCATATTTTGGTAACTTGACCTTTTCCCCTGATCATGGGTCAACCTAAACAACTGTTGTCATTCTTCACTTTCACAATGCCATTTCTGTATTGATTCATAGTCTTGTTTTCTATGATTCTTTCATTTCCACTTTAGGCCCCAATCCTTTTCATTGAATCTTCCCACAGCTAATTTGCTTATGATAACTATTTTTCTTTTTCAGACATTGGATTGATGCCAAAATACCACTGTAAACTTTTTAGATGTTCAACTAAAGCTTCTATCATCTGACTGACAAACACTCATTTCTTTAAGAACTTGTTTATGTTAATGTTGGCTGGTGATTATTTTGTTGTGGATTTTCACCCTTCTGCTATTATTAAGCATTTTTTAAAAATATTCTTCTCTTCACTCTCATCCTTGCTTCTGTCTATACTTTCTTCTTTCACTGCACCACTGTCTATCTCTTCCCCTTGATTACACTCTCCTTCCATCTCTAATCTCTGCTCTATCTTTTGAAACCTTTTTTCAAATTTATCTTTTATTTCCTGAAGCCTTGATTTTATTTTTTATCTAATTCTACTAACTTTCTCATAATAGCTTTCATTATGCTAGTTACCCTTCCTTTTGTGTCTTTTATTGGTTCATTTCCTTTTATCTATGTCTAATAATAAATATGCTAGACTAAATTCCCAAGCCCTGCAGTACTGTGCTATATATCATAATTTTTCTATATTCTGACTATTCTCCCTACCATCTGTATATCTTATACCTTGATTCTAATTCAACAACAACAATTTCACTTTTCTTTAATGTAAATATTCTACCACTCTTTATTACAATTATTTTTTGACTCTTATTTCCTGACCCTTTTTGAGTACCCACAGTTGTGAGGCCATTGTAATGCATTGTGGCTTTCTCCATTACTATTTAAGTATTTTAAACTAACACTAGATTACAAAGCATTTCTTTAATATATTAAGGAATATAACAATTTTATTATTATTATTATTATTATTATTAAGAACTCTGATCTAAATATTTATTATTTTCTGCCCAGCTAATTTAAGGACATCAGTCTATTCTGATTCCAAGTACCAAACCTATGTGTTGATAGGAATTATACTGGAAGGAATGAAAAAAGCAATCAGGGATAATTTAGAATTGCCTGGTCACTGGCTAGCTCACTCAGGATGGGAAGTACTGAGACTGGAAAATATATATTTGGGTAAGACAGTAGGATCAGATTAATTAACTAATGAAATGACTAGCATGTGCATATATCTTTAACTAAATAGTTAATACATAAAAAAATCTAAATGTTCTCAAATATTCAATAAAACATACATGAAATAATGGAATAAGAATATTTGAAAGTGCTCAGGTATTTAATAAAACATTTACATATATACATATATTTGTACAGACAAGCAAATAAAATAATAAAATGTTTAATCATTTTAAGTACCTCATAATTGTTCTGAAGGTGAGAAAGCTGATTGAAATATAGTTAAATGAAAGTCTCTAAATATCACTGAAAAATGGGCATTTAACATATTTCGGAAAATAAAATGTATGTGTTACCTTGAATTCCCCAAGGAAGGTAACTTATGCAGATTCTTGATGAAAATGAATTCATATGGCACACTATGGCCATGGAAATGATTCAGCATGGATATCATCATAATTTGTTTCTCAAATCTCCACTGGTTTTATCACTACTTTGGATATAGGCAGGAAAAAAAGCAAAAGGCTGGTCACGGCTTTTCGGGTTCTGGTGATGGTTTATTCATGTAACAGCTTTGCTTCTTCATGAAGCTTTACCCCAGCTTATTCATCTCTAGCTGGGAAATATATTTTCTTTGATTCAAACAAGTCTTCATAATTTCCGATGCAAGAAATCTATAATATGAACATATAACAGTATAGCAATTTGACACTTCAAAACTTAAATCCAAATTCAAAATGTCTCCTGATATTTTTCTATTTATATCATTTTTTCCCCCAAAAACTTCTAATCTCAAGAATCTTAGCTATTTTTCTGTATCCTAGCACATGGTATCTAAGGTCTTGCTACTCTTCAAAAAAGAGCAAAAAAAACCCCTTTTAGCATCTTTTATCTTTTGTCTAAGCAAAAAATTTTGTCTAATACCTTTTGGAAATAACTTAAATCAATGCCTTTGTTAAAAGCATTCACAGATAACAATCTGTTTGATTTCTCTTTTATTTTTATTTTCATTAACATCTTTCTACATTTTTTTAATTCTTTTATTTTTAACCAAATTAATATGGCATTTAGACATTATAATAACACATATAATATATGCTTTCTAAATGATTCCTTCTGTTGCTCTTGCCTACACAATAATACATACACACACATGTTTTACCAATATAAATAAACACACTCCTCCTCCCATACCTGTTTTAACTCTTTATTTAATTATTTTAAGAACAATACACAAAATCAAATATATACAACATATAGTCAGTACCAATATTTATACATATGTATGTGAATTCAACATGCCTTTCTTTGGAACACAGTCTAATCCTAGCCCTGTTATAATATATATATATTTCATATGATGGAATTAAAACCCATTATGTTGCCTTTATAAAATACTTTAATATAAAAATACTTGAATATAAAAATATAAACAAATATTACAGACAACAATATTTGAATTAGTAAATAATAAATTTATTTACATCAAATCGATTTTCGTTCAAAATGAACCTTCTCAATATTAATGAACCTTTTTCAATATTAAGAAAACTGCTATATTGAAGATATACCATCTGATTTCTTTCAACTCTACAGACATTTAGTGTGATCAGTGTCTTCTGATTGTTGGTAGTAAATTTTATAAACTGTGTTCTTGATTTGTCATAATTTTATGAAAGCTTTATTATTAAAATTAAAAGATAGAAAGTGTCTGAATTTTGCTCCAAGAATCCGTAAAGTTGATTTGTAAGTCATCAATTAAACATTAAAAATTTTAATAATTTTTAAAATTTAATTTGAACAATAAGTGTATACTAACTTAATATAAATCACGTGACTTTTTAATTTATTCTAACATCTTGAGAAGGTTCATTTTGAATGAAAATCGATTTGATGTAAATAAATTTATTATTTACTAATTCAAATATTGTTGTCTATAATATTTGTTTATATTTTTATATTTAAGTATTTTTATATTATATATATATTTAAAGCAGTCAAACTGATATTCAGATTGAGCTTCACAGCCCACTCAGAATCTCCTACCACCAAACCATATTCAAACTCTATCCTTATGCATATATACACATTTATTAATACATTTTTTTTGGTTAATTATAAAAAATAATTATTGATGTGGATATTTAATAATATCTTAATTTAAATATTCTAAATGAATAAATATTTTATATTATATTATTAGTATATGTGCATAATGGATACATATATATCATAGGTGAGGGGAGATTGTGTATAAAGTGTTTATAATATTAATTTATAGTAATTTGAATTTTTAAAATTATGCAAAATTTTATTATTTATTTTAAAAATGATGGTCAAAAAGGCTGATGCAGTCCTGTCAAATATTCGTGAATGCAATTAAGCCAATTAACCAGAAATCCATTCATCCAAATTAAAATGTTATAATTTTATAACAGAAATGTAAAATCCATTAGACAAAATTTTATCCACTTCAAATTTGTTTTAAAATCTCAGATTACATTTTAAAACAATCATTCGAACAATTCTTAGTATTATTGCATTGTGTTTAAAACTTATAAGAACAAAGGTATGCATCCGGTATGCAACTTGCAGATCGATAACATAGATAAATTGCCTGAGGTTAACCAGCTAAAAGTATTCCAGAACAATTAAAAAATCATATAAATAGTGTTGGATTTGAACACCCCAGGAGAGCAAATAATTTGAGCAGACCAATGGCCAACAAAATACACACTTGTTGTGCCTTTAATCATTGTATCACGAGTAGATCAACTTTACCTTTTTCACCATTCCAGAATGCTGTCTTTCCTGACATTACTGCCCAGGATCCAGATACTCATGAACTGTTACTGTGAATCTATATACTGAATAATGAAAGTGCCACTTGCCTGACTAAATGAATAAAACTAGATCTAGACTACGAGGGACAGTTTCAAACCTAAGAATCGCCATCAATATTGAACAAGATAACCAATCCATGTTGCTGCTATAGCTCATAAGTTTACATTTATAATATAAATTTAAAACTGTATTTCTTGTTTAATCATTCTTTAAGTATAACATAATCCTTTTTTAGCTGATCTGAAGATCAGAAATATCTAACTAGTATAATTTGTAAAATCTTACCTTATTGTTAAAAATATGTTCAACTCTCCATAAACTCTCTTAATCTTTCTTCTATCACTGAGCCTCTAGTAAATAATTCTTATTTCACTTTTGTGCAGCAGCAATATTTTGTATTTTAATTATTTTATTTTGTATTTTAAATAATATGTCAATAACTTTCTAAAGTTGCAAGAATGTTCACTCATTTTTTAAATCCCCCTCTTTTCTTTTCATGTGGAGATCAGTTTAGTTTCTTTTGATTAAAACAAATTTATTTCAATTACAGTAGATGCTCGCAGATTTGGGGAAAACAACTTAATTATATTATAGTGTATTTATCGATAAACAGAGTAGAAATATATTTTTCTAAGAAATTTTTTTTTCTTTAAAATAATAGCGCTAATTCTAAAAGTTCAAATCTGTTTTATGTGAAATTAAATCAATATTTTATTTTATAAAATCAATAACCACCACCTAACTTCTATATATATAATGATGTATACTATATTATCAAAGCACTTAGAACCAAATTTTTATGTTTTAACGTTCGTGGAAAGTTCTATAAATAAATTAATGTAACAGAAAAAGGGGATTTCTATTTCAATATTTTATCATATTATTAATGAATTTAAACTCTTTTTTATTGTTTAATATTCTAATCATACCATAACACTGGATATTCCTAATATATAGTTATTAATTAATTAAGTTTTATTTTAAAAGTTTTACATGTATATGCTTCCAAGCATTGTGTGCATAGTGGCCTTCTCATTCGTTATATATATATATATATATATATATATATATATATATATATATATATATATATATATATATATATTTGTGCTTCACTCTACTCAGGCATATTGAAAAAACCGAACCTCATCTTGTATCTCCCAAGTCCAAGAAACAGGCTCTTAACCCCCTTTGGGACTTATTTGGTCACTTGAGTGAGCTCTATATGGGATCACTCTGGGAAAAAACTCAGCCCATTAAAACTCACAGCAGACTGTTCTTCATTAATTAACTGATTCTGCCAAAGTCTGTAGAAATAAATTGATCTTTTCTTCAATGAATTTTCAGAAGCACCTTTCTAGGATCCATGACTGGATCACATAAGTATGCCACCATGGATGCACCAACCTTTTGTTCTAGTTCCAAATAAAATCTATGAATATCCATAAGCCGTAATATTATGATCCTACTAAGCAGATTTCTTATGATATTTTTTTTTATGCATGCATCATTTTGTGACACAATTAGATACGTTCTAGATTAGCTTTCCCTCGCACATTTTCTTATTCAGTATAAACTGAGATTGTTCCACTTATTAATGTAAAGTGTATTTTATAATAAAGTTATTAATTCTAAATACTCGGGTCAAGTGATACATTTTGTTCTTTCTAGCGATGGACTTCAGATTCATTTACATATTTGAATAGCACTATTAAAAACTGTATTTGCAAATATTATTGTTTATCGAGTATTGACATATAAATCAGCTGCACTAAAAATAATAAAACAATGAATCTATTTGTAACTTTTTAAATTATAAAAGTAAATCCTGTGTTATATAATACAAAGAGGTCAGTGAAGACTAACAGAGAAATATAATAACTCATTTATATTTTATTTAAATTAATAAATCTTATATATATTGTAGCCCTTGGATTTTCCCAAGGCTCCATTTTTTTGATTGACTATGTAAAATAATGTTTAACAAAAATTTTCCTCATAGTTTGTATATTTTTTTAATTCAATAGACAAACTTTTTAGCCAAGGCTAGGTTTGAACCCATATTCATTGGAATTGCGTACGTTTTACTTGGTAGGAAATCCAAACATTTGTCATTAAAAGATTTTTAGGCAAAAGATTGTTTGATTTAATATTGATTTATGGGGCCAATTTAATATTACTGATTATTTATTAAATAGACAATATTTATATATCATTTAATAGTTGGAGTGCAAAAAAGAGAGGGGGGATGTACGATTTTTAAAACTACTTTAGAGAGTAAAAATAGATAGCCATAGTTTTACACAGACAAGTTAAAATTAAACAGTTCATGAAATTAAAATTATAAATTGTAAAAAAAAAATAATAATTAAGGATTAAAATATTGAACAATCAGTATAATTAAAGAATGGTATATGTGAAACATGTGTGTGTATTTAATCTAGTTGTGGATTTTAATTATAAACTTCACAATTAAATAATAGTTATTCTGTGTCTCTCATGAAGAAGTACTCTAAAAAAGAAATTAATTTGTTTTAATAGTCTATTCATAGCAGCCAAAATTTCAGTCAAGATTCTGGGTTTGAAGTTGGGCTACTATACATTTTTTATTATTATAATAGAAAAAGTAAAAGGGGGGGAGAGCTTTCTGTTATTTATTCTGAGAAAAGAGCTTTCTGTCATTTGTTCTTTGGCATGATTTTCACGAGTGTAGAATTACTAAAGTAATTACTAAAGTGATATCTATAATGATAAGAATTTAAGTTTAGAATTAATTGGTGATTATCTATTGGAATGCAGATATAAATGCGGCATGTGTTTTTTTTGAGAGAGAGTAGAACTTTAAAATGATAAAAAAGAAAAAGAAATGATAGGCAATTAATTGCAAAAACACTGACCAGAGACATTCAGAATGGTCAATGTAATATCATGCTGAGGGAAGGGGAATGAGATGCCAGACACTATAAGAGCTCTGCTCCTTTGTAGATGATAGCTGGTGGCTAGTTTTATTTCAATCTCTCACAAGTTTTCTCATTATATTTAGAGAGATCTTGGCTAAAAAAGTTAAAAAAAAAACATTTTTTTAAGAAAAGAAAATCGTTTATTATTATTATTTTGTCTATCTCTTGAAAAAATGAACTTTGCCAAATTTAATAATATGGAAAAAGCAATGACTTTCGAGTAAAGTTTAAATTAGGTATCCATCAAATCCCTGGAAATTAATCAACATCATAATTGTCTCTACTAATTTATCAGAAATCAGCAAAAGGTAAAAATTTAAACTACAGAAATAAGAAAATCTAAATTTTGATTTTGCATATAAGGCTTTAAATCTGAACACTATAATTTCATATAAAGCATTAAATATGAATATTAATTGAACTAAGAAAAATGCAACAAGAAGTGGACTCATATATTTAAAAAATTAAAACCAGTTCTACTCAACTGTAATCCACAGAAATCAAAATGAGAAAATCTTCACAGCAGTTTAAAAACTTTATATATTTGGGCATAGGAATCGAACTCTATCATAAGCACTCTTTCTACATAATGTCATATGTGTAAACAAACTGGCCAAAGAAAGGAAAACAGGAAAAATGGAAACTAGAAATCTAAAGGACATTCCTGGAGAACTATTTAAGTATATTTTTATTATTATTGCTATTCTTGTAGAACCTTTAATTTAAAAAAAAAGGAAAGAAAAATAATTTATTTATATTATTTATCATATATATCCATTTAAAATTAATCCATGTATGTGCTTACTAAATACTTTCATTATTATTATTTTGGGGGTAGATAAAATTAATATCAAGTCATTTTGTATGTACCTATTAAATGCTTTCATTATTATTATTATTATTATTATTATTATTATTATTATTATTATTATTATTATTATTATTATTATTATTATTATTATTATTATTATTATTATTATTATTATTATTATTATTATTATTATTATTATTATTATTATTATTATTATTATTATTATTATTATTATTATTATTATTATTATTATTATTATTATTATTATTATTATTATTATTATTATTATTATTTTGGGGGTAGATAAAATTAACATCAAGTCATTTTGTATGTGCCTGTTGAATGCTTTTATGAGTATTATCATTTAGGGATAAATGAAATTAATGCCAAATTATTTCGTATGTGCCTTGTTTTAAATGCTTTACTTTTTTTTATGATAACAGTGAGAGTTATTGTTGTGGGAAATGTTTTTTGAATCGAATCAGGGATTTTTGTCAGGTGCTTAGATCTAATGCTATGTTTTATGAAGGTTGCAAGATTGTTGGGCTAAAATATCATCATTATCTTATAAAAGTGCAGAGAAGTAGTTTTGAAATTTTAATGCACATTTATTATTATTATTATTATTATTATTATTATTATTATCACCATCATCATAAAATTAAATAAAGTTAAAGCTAGATGCAAGCTAATTAAGGCTTGGAAATATTATTGGCTCATGTTCTAGTGTATTATTTCACAAGAGTAATGTAGATATGAAAGTTTTAATTGGACAAATTGATGTTAAACCTGTATATATGTGGGTGGACAATGAGTCCCCACCAAGCCAGTGGAGTCATAGTTTAGCTTGCTCCCCAAGATATTTATACTATATTTATAAAGTATTTAAACACAGTGGAAGATTTTTCCCACTTAGTTGTTCTGTACACCGTGAGACGATTTCTTTGTTGAGGGCCAGAGGTTGATTGGTAAACCCAAGTCTCTTTATATGACTAGCGATAAAAATCCTACCATATCTCAACCTTAGTGAAAAGGTTTTCTTTTATTCAGGTCACTGCCTGCCTCATGTTAATGTTGATATTCCTTATGGGTGTATGAAATCTAGCTATTACTAAGCATTACTTGTAAATGTTGTATACAGGATTACAAACTCAATTTGATGTCAGAATGAGTGTGGGTATTGTGTATGTGATTGGTGTACTTGAACATTGTTTTGTTGATACATTTTAATTTATCAATAAGAGCCAAGAGTAATAACATCAATAAATATTCAACTTAAGGGTTAAATAAAACCTACGAATGTGTAAGCAATGTGTATCTGAAATTATTTAATAAATATATCCGCAGCCAGCTGAGAACTTCACTGGAAAGGTAATATGGCTAATAATATTATTATTGTCATAAGAACATGAATATAGTGGTTATGCACATATGATGATGATTTAGCTAAATACTGATTCGTTGACATTTGAAAGTAATCAAAATTAACTTAGTCCCACCATACATAAAATATCTCTATTGTTTAGCATAGGGCAAGGAATATTAGATTAAAATCATTAAATAAAATTATTAAATTTTATTATTAGCAGCATTACCCTTGGAAGCAAATCAGCAACTAAAAGCATTAAACATTGGGGGGAGGAATTTAATGCTCACTATATCTGGGATAAAAATGAGAACAAAAGTATAATAGATGTACAAGTATATAATATTTAACTGTCTTATGTTAATATTACTTCATGGTAATTGTGGTTCCCTAACAATTAAAAATGAATACTTATATTTTAAAACCTTTTGATATTATTTATTGATTTAGGGATATTTATGTGTTTACATTTTTTCATATATATCATAATATGGTTGTAGAACAGGGAAAAGCCATGTGAGTCATCAAGTGAATGTATATATTATGTATTGAATTGTAGTATGTCAATAAAATTTATTATTTGTTTTAAATAAAATTTGTGTATGTCTCAATGTTTTGTGGGTTATTATAATCTAGACATCTTAAATCCAATCATACATCAATATATTATTATTAATAGTTAAATCATCATTTTCATAAATAATATCCGATAAAATTTATTTAAAATGGTTAATTTTCCAAGCTTATGAAGCACGACAATACTCCAAATTACCTAATAATTGAATATAGTTGAAATATAAATTGTAAATAGTGATAGTGGATGCAGGGGGTGGGCATAAAATCCTTTCTCCATCCGTTGTATTCCAACACCTCTCTAGACGCACTTCTTTATAATTTTACTTTAATTGTGAATATGTTTATAATGTTATTTTCTAAAAGATTTGATAAGCTTAAATTATTCGAGCTTTAATGTAAATAAACATTAAACTACATTAAAGACAGCCCAAGATCACCTTGGAGATAATCATGAGAGGAGTGTTTATCACCAATAATTTATCGCAGTTTGTTTAAACCCCACACCTAATTGTTCTAAAAACCCTGGAAAAAGATTGTAATGGGAGAAATAAGCTAGCATAATGGAAAATTTAATAGTAAAAGAGATAATGGTGTAATAGACCTATGGATGTGAGGATGATGGAGGGGTGATCGGGAAGGTGGAGATGGATATAGAACTATTTGTAATCGGAACAAAATTTGAATTGTGACTTTGTTGATGGTGAATGGAAGAGTGTGCTGAGAATGATGAAGAATTTCCAAAAATATTAATATTATCAATGTTAATGCATTCTCAGTGTTCTATTAATAGATTGATTATTTATTAACCCATTCATTAAATATTATTGCTGAAATTTATTGATAAGTTATTGAAATGAGGTTTAACCTCCATATTTTGTTAAAGTTGCAATTTGGTGCCCTGGCAAATAAGATTATAGATGTTCTGTACCATCATCATCATCCCAGTAGGCTTTAGAAATAGTGTTGGCTGGAAATGATGAAGCATCCATCGATCTATCCTTAAAACATTACAATTGGCATGCAACTTAGCCACAATGGTTTGAATGCCATATAGATTTAAATATAAGTTATAATTAATGCATAGTGTGATCACCCGAGCTGAAATAAAGAAATATTACAATTGATCCACAATGAGGATGTGCGACCATTTGATTAAAGTTATAATTAGCTTAAACTGTCCGATAATATAAGTTAGAATAGCCCACAATGTGGAAGGCTCATTTTCATTAGTTATATTTGGCCCACAACATGGAAAGCTCCATTTTCATTGGTTATATTTGGCTACAACATGGAGGCTATATAAAATAAGTTGCAGCTGACTCTCCGTAATTTCATTTTCATTTGTTATAATATATATACCACAACCCTCAGAATCATTGTTTCTTTTATTTAAAATATATTTTGATTAATAAATTATGCTTGCTCTGACTATATGATCTCCTGCTAATCCTATATATATATATATATATATAATTAACGTGAAAGGTACGATCTTTAAATGATCAAACATATTTTCTCTAATAAAGGGTTCCATTATATACTATCATTCCAATTAGTCTCTTTGTGTCTCCACTTTGCAATGCCAGAAGAGAGAGATAAATTAGATTGGTATCATCAGGATTGTTGCTCATAAGTTGGTAGATCTGGAAAATAGGCAAATAGGACAGAGTTCATGAGTGTTCCTGACTTATGTATCTTGTGCATGATTGGACTTGTGGTACTTTTGCCTAGATGCTAGATCTTGTTATATGAACAAACAAAACTGACCGGTACAATATATATATATATATATATATATATATATATATAACTAATGGAAAAGGGCCAAATGAGACTATGCTAAATAAGAATAGACTCACATATATCAAGAGCCATTTTTCTATATCACTAAAAATAAAAACTACTATTTATTTTGAATAGCCATGTGGACCTCTAAATATACTAGAATCTGTAAGATGACAATGTATCTTTATAATTTTATTAATATTATCTCAGGGCATTCTCCTACATACATCAAGTATATAAATGTATATATAATGTATGACTAATCCTTCTAATACAACTTCATATGTGTTATTTAATTTTGCTAGCAAGTTAGCTCATAACTCTCAGGCTGCATTGTGTTTAGATCAAACAATTAACTAAATGCTTTTAATGAAATATAATAATTACTATACTGAAAATTATTATTCTCAACTATTTTTAAAATGATCTATTTTTGATATGATTATATAAAAATGGGATTTTATTGTATCTACTCATATCTCTACAAATTCAATATTAAAATGGAAATGGTGCAAATAAATTCAGTAATTACTTTTTTAAATAATGTGTACTGTGACCAACCATATTT
Organism: Epiperipatus broadwayi; assembly: GCA_028023455.1. Taxonomy (NCBI): domain Eukaryota; kingdom Metazoa; phylum Onychophora; class Udeonychophora; order Euonychophora; family Peripatidae; genus Epiperipatus; species Epiperipatus broadwayi. Next base: position 1,141,784 of record JAQFVV010000207.1, read on the forward strand.
ATTTATAAGATGTGTAGATAATAATGATCTCTTTTTATTCAATTACAAACAACCATCTTATTGAAAATATAACAATTAATTTATTAACTATAAACAAACTAATCACAATAACAATGAGTATTAATGATAAATAAAATACAGGAATGTTTTATTGCATAGTTAACTGTATAAATAATAATAATCACAATAATAAGACACTCTTCTAATATGGATGACTTATTGCTTATTCCTCAGTGACTGAGTAAAACATTTACCCAATTTATATTATTATTAATATGTATAAAATGTGCTGAGACCTACCTGAATCTTATAGGTGCTGGTGGCATGACACAATATAACTTTTAAGTTTATAATAGGGATATAAAGTTAACTCTACATTGTTAGAAGTTGACCTTAACTAAGCAATATTTGTGGTATAACAATGCTACAAGGAAAATTTAATATACTATATACTTTTCATTAACTCATATGATTACTTCTTGGCAAAATAAAAAGAGTAATCTTATAATTATTTAATAGACAACTCTAGATACCTTTTATTATAGAAAATATGAGATTAATTTAAGGTATCAATAAAACATATAAGATTAACTATTTACTTGTATTTATTATATTTTACATTAGCTTAAAGTTTGACACGACTGATCTCCAGAGCATTATAGAATTACAAACATGCATTTATACCCAATTTCGCTGATAATTACAATGTATCACATGTATTATCCATATATTATCTTTTTGGAAAACTTTTAAATAACAATACTAATAATAACTTTAAAATATTAAAACAAATTAACTAACTGTAGGATCAGGATAAAATTATAATCCACAGTCTTTAAACAAATATCTGAGAAATATCCAGTTACACATAAAATATTTTCCATTGGCTAAATATTATTTGGTATTTTATAATATAATGCACTATGATGAATTTGGCACACTTAGCCTATAAGAACATAATTTATATTGAAGTCTAAAGTTTTATAACAGAAATTCACTAATATTAAATTTTCAGAAGCATTCAACAAGTTATCAATTATTTATTCATAGTTATAGTTTTCATACATTATAATGTCGCTTGGTGTATTTATGAAGATATAAATGTTCATGAAGATATATTGATGAGTATAAATCCATTGTTTTTTGTATGACCATGTTCACTTTAGTATCAACTAAAATTTTAATCAGTAGGTACAATTAGGTTTTAACTGAATATCAAGGACTTAATCAGATTTTGATCAATATAATATGCAGAGATTCATTGATACATTGCCTCAAGTCAATTTTATATTATTCATGTAAAGTTCAGGTCATTTTCAGAAATGTAATATAAAAGTATTGATCAATCCATACACCTAAATTCATTTTATAAGTTCCATTTATTGTTTTAAGTAGTTTTCACAAATATTAAATGAAACAATGCATTAATATAAAAATTGTCATGAATTTTATACTATTTAGTAGAAGTAAATATAATTTTAAGCAAGTGATTCATCTTTAAAGAAGAGAGAAATAATTACTGAAGTGTTATCATCAGTAACATCCCATAAGCTACTTCAACTTCAAAAGTTCCTAGTTGTGTCAATTGAATCAAAATATAAAAATTTCATACTGAATGATAAATTTTGTTAATAATTTACTTTCACCTTTCACAATGACAAAAGGACCATTTCCCATTAATGGTCTAATGGATGCCTAATTGGTTGTTTACCCAGACATCATTTTAATGCAGTATGACAACATGGTTAATTTTGATTTTAAATCCTATGTAGTTTTTTTGCAAACAACTTAGTAAATGACTATACAATTCTTCACAAGTGATTGCATTTATATCTTTTGCCATTTGTTTAGTGATATCAGTTTCTCGTACAAAATATTTTACTTTTTGGATTTTTACAGTAATAATATTCTGCTTTGGTTGCTAGGAAATTATCAAAGGCAGATGAGATTTGAATCTTTTAAGACTTTTAATTATCACATTTAAGACAAAATTGTTTAAAATGATAGTTAATAATATTTTGAATACATTAATTAACAATAAAATAAAATATACAATTATTTATTTTATAAATAAAATGACTTATATGAAATGATTTTTTAAAATTTTATTTACTATTAATGTTTTCAATTTTAATTAATAAGAAACCCATTTATTTAACACTAAAAATAAATCTATATAAAAATTTTATAATCATATCTTTTTCAAATTTCCATTTTAAATCATAAACATTCATGCACTCTCACACACATGTTTAAGTATAAGGGTAAAAGTTACTATCCTTATTAGGTGTGTAATATTGGTTCAGCAGTCATAATGCAAATTACTATTGTATTAATATTATTTTTAAATACTTTATTTTATTGTAGTTAGTATAATCCCTGTTTTCCCTTCTAACATGTTTTTATGTGTGTGTGTGTGTGTGTGTTTATCTTATGTTTGAAACATTGTAATTGATAAAATTTGTATGAAAGATGTCTTGGGTAATTTTAATAATTTATTCTAATAGGTAAATATATATGAAAAAAATTGAATATCATAATAGTAATAAACATTAATATTTCCATTATTTAATAAGCAAATAATTTTTTTTAGATTTTATAGATATGATTATTGATTTACACATTAATATATAGTTTTATATTTTACCGTTCTCTCCCAAAAAGAAGAAATTCTTAGCTTAGATATTTTATAAATGTAACTAAAGTCGTTGATGTACAGACAAATATTAGTATATTAAGATTATTAATTTTTAAATATTAAAATTAGATTTTTGTATCTAATAATAGGTTGTTTTAAGAGAAATATATGACTGAGTTATCCCTTTTTAAGTATATACTTTATAATTTTGCAATATAGAACCATTGAAATCATTTAACTAAAATATCTTTAACATATTGCTTACCATTTTACTAAATCTTTAATTATCTTTACCAATATGTATTTCTTATCTAGGTTTATATCTGTAAATCACTTTAGAGTATATATATATGTTTTTTTTTTCTAAATGTGGCATGAACCTTATTCTTCAAGCATTGTAGATACCTTGTATTCCCTCTGGGGTTGCTAGCAAAAAGGCATTTTCTTCTATTTTGCTTTTGATTTGGAAAGGTCCCTCATAGAAGTTGAAGAACATTTTAAATATATGCATTTGTAGGTTTCTAATCTAAATGGTGCTTACTAATACATAGTCTTCAACTTTAAATGTTTTGTTACTAGATTCATTATTTGCATTTACATCTTATCTTTTTCATGTTTACCATGGTCTGATTAATATCAGTTTTATGATTGATTTACTCAACTATAATTGGTAGTGGAGTCTTTATTAATCATGGCTCATTTTGTCTAAATTGTAACCAAATGGTTGTGAATTTTGTGGACTCATTTTGAGTTATATTGATATAATTAGTTATCTTTTTTATTAAATCAATTTTTATGGCTGTCTTCATAAGTAGACTCACAAAAGTCTCCATAGTTCTATCATGAATCTTTCATATGCAGTGAACTGGATATTTCATTTAGAACTCATTTATATGTTTAATATTTTAGTTTTCCATATGTTAGATATACAAAGATTAGCATGATTCATTAATATTGACTTTCAATTTTCTATTAGATGAAAGTAATAATTTATTAAGCATCATATAAACTTTATTGGCACCAAAAATAGTGGAAGATTAGGCTTCTACATATTTCAAAAATGCATCAGATATTACAAGGATTAATGTGTATCTATTAAATGGTGGGAGAGATCCAGAGAAATAAATAGCTAGGAGTTCATTAGGTTTATTTGGCAAGATTGGTTGGAGTTTTCCCACATATGACCTGTTAGCATAATTTGATTAAAGGCATATCTCACAATATTTGAGGTGGGTTTGTTAAAGATGTACTCATGCTGACTAATAAAACTACTTCTTTAAAATATATTGAATTTTCTTAGGACCTTAATATTTATATAATAAATGAATGTAAAATATTTCTTTTCTTCTAAGCCCAGTAGAAATGATTTTCCAGAATAGATTATTGAATTTTGCTTGTATTATACATCAATATGCTTTATAGTATTTTGCACCTTTGAATTACTTTATTGGCTGATTTATTGGTACTGACAGATACTGATTGACTGGATAAGAAGGTAATGTAATGGTCATATCTGTACATTCTTGCAACAAAACCCAGAGTTTTAGCAAATCATCTCAAAAGCTTATCAAAATGACATTGTTGAGACCCAGAATTCAATCTCACCTCAGTTACTTTACCAATGCTCAAAGATTTACTACGTTACAGATGACATATATGAGGCTACACTAGTATTTCCTTAATTTGCATGCAGGGAATAACACATCAGTGGAACATAAGACTATGATGTAAATTGGCATATTTAACAGTATAGCTATATAGATGTGATCCAACCAACAGACATTACTTAATTTAGACTGTGATTCATAAATATTCAAATAACAACTAATTAATGAATAATGAGCAAAAACTGAGACACTAAGCAGAATTATATTTTAAGTAAATTTAATAAAAGCCAAAATTTAAGTAATGAAATAAAACAATTAAACCACACAAATTTGTTTCACCCACAGGTGATGACATTTTAACAAGTTACAGGCTGTTTAATATTCAGATTGAGTATTTTATCTGACTCACAGGTGATGATGATTTAACAAGTTACAGACTGTTTAATTTACAGATTTAGTATTTTATCTCATTTGCAGGTGATGATGATTTATAATTTACCAAGTTACATTTTCATGAGACTTATTATTACAGCACTACAGATTTATTTCAAGTTTAGTTCATGATTACCTATGCTTTATTTATGCTATGTTTTTGGGACTTAGATTTGCTTTAGTTAATCTGCAGAAGTGATCATCATTAATCATAACTAATATTTTACTTAATCAGTACACATTTCTCTATATAGATTATAAGCTTACAAAATTAGATTCTGTTTCAGATCAAAGTTGAAATATAAATTATTATGCAGGGATGAACTGATGGTGGGTAGTAAGACTTCAGACCCTAAGGCATTTATAAAATATATAATCTGAGGCTGTGCATCTCAAATGTGTACTTGATTGTAGGATTCGTTACCATGTAACCAGGTCTTTTCTACCATACCCATTGCTGTGAAAGAGACTTTTTAGTCTGATGATTGAACAGCTTATCAAGATATCTGGGTGCTTGTGATCCAGTCCTAAGTGGAGTAATGGGGTGGTCCTTAAAACCAAAGCCCATTGTGAAAAGAGAACTGTCTGATCTAAGATGATGGGATGGCTATTAAAACCAGAAGCCCATTCAAGAGATAATATACAGCAATAAGTATATGCATATATGTCTTCCTAAGGACACATTTGCCCCACTGTCTACATTATTATATAACAAAATTCAGATGAAAAACACCACTGTAAATCAGTTCATAAATTAGCATTTATAATTACGCTATTAAAGAAATATAATGAATCTAATTTATTAAGCTATCTATATAGGCTTTTATATATATCTAAGGAGGGCTACAGCATATTTTGGGAGAATTATAAGATTAAATTCTGGCTTTATGCTGCATTTAGTCACTTCAGCTAAATATTAACCACATATTTTATTTAACACAAACCTATTTTTAAGCATTTATAATCACTTAATTAGATATCTAAACCAAGCTTTATTTTACTCATTTCAGGAAGAAGTTTTGTTTGTGTGCTAATAAATGAAAAATTATATATGTGTGAGAACATTTAATCATTTCTCACTAGTTAATTTAAAAATGAGTAAACTCTATTCTGAATGAACACAGCATAAATATACAAACAAATAATTGAAAATCACATTGGCATAGACTTAACTACCAGAAAGCACATAAAATTATAGATAAGATTTCACACAAGTGAAATCTATGTTTTGGCTTTACTTTGCTTAGTTAAAAGAAATGAAATTAAGATAAATTAAATTATATTAAATTATCAAATTAAATCAGGATACATTAGTTTAACTCAGCTTGAATCAGATTAAATCAAATTAAGTCAAATTAAATCAGGCAAGAATTACAGATCAAATAGGAAAATAAAATTTACATTTTAGTTTAAGAATTAATATTTGAAAGTTTAAAGTACATTAGTTTAAATTATGTTGGCCATTTATGGTAATTTTAGCGAGCTTTGATAAGTTATATGATTCAGTTTAAATGTTCATTTTAAATTTGCAGAAGTGTTACCACTTTTTCTTTTCTCCAGCATGGTTATTCAATGTTGGTCTTGAATATCAGGCCATTGGGCATCATGTTCCCACATACCTTTGGGAGCAAGAAAGCAAGTCCGTTTGCCTTTCTAGCCCATCATCTTCAGTATTAACAATTTTACAACTTTAGCAATAAGAATGATTATAGGAAGCTTAATCTTAATCTTAATACTTGCAAAATGGCTGCAACAAGCTTTTATACTAACCTCCCCCCTCTTTTACATTAATCACTTATGTTTTCTTTTACATTAACTACGTGTGTTTTTTTAGTTTTTAATTTCAGATCCGATTTCCTAATTAGTTAGCTATATTTTTGGCAAACCCAGGGATTCCTCCTGTGTTATTGATTTTCTTACAGGGGGTCCATTGGTTTTGGTCAAGTTAATTTACTCCACCTTATTTTAAAATCTGTTTTTATTCTTAACTTTTTAAATAGGTCAAAATATAGCAAGATGGATCAATTTTATTAAATAATTTCTTTACAAAAAACAAATCTGAAACATGGCAAACCTTTATTATATATATATGTAACATATTTAGACATAATTTAACTTTATATCCAGAAATATTATAATTTCTAATATTAAATTTATAAGAATATTTAAATAAAAAAACCTATAATGTTTTAAATTTATAGCAGTATTTCTTCTCTGCATATATATATATATAGGTTTTAGTTACACATATGTCAAGATTTACATGTATTTAGCAAACAGTAATATATGTGTGCATATAAGTTGATTTATTATACATATACATACACTTTCCACATTGTATGCTATAATATATGCACACATACATAACTATGATTATTAATTTTAAAAATTACTCTGATATATGAGGATTTGGGTATATGGGTATATAAACAAAAGTACTACTATAGCATATAGTAGGTGAAACAGTAGGATAGACAGACCTGACTGTTTCAGTAATAACACAACTTAAGTTTAAATCTTTTGATTGCAACACAGAAAAATTCTTGAAATCATTCTTTACAGTATCATCAACCATAAAATTAAAACAGATTATATTCTCAGTGTTTGGATGTGTACTTTTATCTTCTATTAGATGACGTCTGCTACAACATTGTGTTTATTCCCATGATATTCAACTTTGAAGATAAATTGTTGTAGGAACACACCTTATCTTATGAGATGTTCAGTTTTCAAGTAGCCTTTATTCAGAAATTCTAAGCTACTGCAGCTCATGAGAACAATTTTATTTGGCTTCAGTTGAAATTGGAATAATTTCTAAAATGCCCATATAATGAAGTTCAGAACCTTTCAAACGACAACTAAAAGATATAGGATTTATGGTTTCTGTTGATTGCCAACTCGCTATAGCACAAGTTCTATCTCAAAACCATTGCTTTTGCTTTGTATATAAAAACATTATTATGTCACAAAATTACTTTTACCGTTTACAAACATGTAGCTTTTATATGGTTAAATTTCTGTCAGGGATTGTCATCCCATTTCCATTTTTCATCCTTTTTTAACTAGGATAAATGCATAATGTTGTAAGAAAATTTTGATAAAATTTGTGATAAAAGTTACATAATCTCAAGAATGATCACAACTGCTTTTTATTTTTAGATGTAAAGAATTTTTGAATGGCTATTTTTTGTCAGGAGAGGTTTAATCTCATGGACTTCTACCATATTCCCAAGGAAATCTGTTTCTTCACAATTATATTGCAATTGTTCAAATTTATTTTAATAGTGTTAATTTTGCATTCTTTAAAAACATTTCTAAATGTTTTATGTGCTTTTCTATATTTTTGAAGCAATCATGAACACACCTAAGTATTATTCCTTTTAATTATTCAGGTAAGACTGTCTAAATATGGAATTAAGCCTACCCTGTTGTTGATCAAACCAAATAAAATTCTCTCAAAATGTAGAAGTGTCTTTTATATCAAAAGTCTCTTTGATAAGGTTGAAGTGCGATCTGCCAATCACTGGATACCAAAATCCTACTATGTCTTAAATTCAGGAGTATTTTATATTAAAAGTAATATGGTATTTATAGTGTTTTGCAAAATATTTTGAAAAAATTATTTTTGATGAGAACATTTATGATGACATTGTGATTTTATTAGAAAATATGTTTTTAAAGAAAACAATTCAAAAGAAAGTGATAATGAATGTTTGAAGAATTAGTATAAGTCACAATTTTTAAGACAACTTTCAAATATTATTATGAAAATATCATGTACCTTATTTTTTCACATAGATAAAATACCATGAAATGTAATAAAGCAAAAAGAAAAATTAGTCTTTACCATTAAAAATTTAAAAAAAATAGGCATTTAACATTTTTTAACATTATCATTTTCTATATTTTAATACATAAATTTTATTCATTTTTAATATTAAAACAGATTCATTACATTACATATAAAATTTCCAATAAAATGGCATATAACACTACTTATCAATGACAACTTATTAATACAAATTTATAAAAATCAAGAAGTAAATCTATTACATGTAAAGTGGCATTTTTCAATATTTTAAAAGAAAAATCAGTTTTTGATTAGTTAGCCAAGTGCACTGAAAACTTTTTATCTCCTTTATAAAAGCACAATCTTTGAATTTTTTGAATTGAATTTTTTCTAAAAGATGATTGATATTCACATATTTTAGTAAAAATTAACATCTATCAAAACACATTTTACTTCATGTTTTTGCTTCCAAATGTACAGAAAACAATACAGAAGAGTCATAAATGACTACTAAAGGTCCATGAGAGAAAAGCTAATGTAGCATCTATTTATGCATTTACAATATTTTGTACTTCATCTGAATTAAATACTGGTAAAGTAAACAATTATATCCAACAAAAAAATACAAAAGTTGTATTTTTTTATATTTTTTGAATTCAATATTAAAACAAACTTTGATTATTTGTGCATCTTATTAATTCAATAAATCATCTTATAATTAAAATTGTATGGGTATGTCAAATACTTTCTAAAATAGAAGATACCAAATTAGACTTCACTGCAAATTTAAAACATACAGACTTTTTTCATTTGGTCAGATGTTGTTCTTTTTTAATGATTTCTAATTATTTAAATATTTTTTTTTCTCTAAAAGATGATTTTCACTAAAAGCACAAACATCTGTCATGTTATGGCTAATACTTTAATTATAGACTGACACCTAGCGGTGTCAACTGAGATTAGCGAGCATGCAACATCGCTCTTATGTTAGAGAATGCAAGTAGTTAATAAAGTTTGATAGTTATTTTAACTGTGTGTATTTATTAATTTAGATATTACAGATAAGAACATAACATGGTGTCCGGAGTGAATTAATGAAATAATAGTAAAAAAAAAATTCTCAAGTCTATAAAACAGTGAGTATTTAAATATTGATAAAAATAATTTTTATAGCAAATTTTTTTTTCATATCATATTTGCCAAAATACAAAATGGTGTCACAATTCCATCAATTCTACAATATCAAACCGCTATCTATAAAAGGAAATATGTCAGTCAAATGGACTGAATGGAAATAATTATTCCTAAATTTCCTAGAAGCAACAGAAAATGATATGAAATCAGATAAAGTAAAATTAGGAATATTATGTCATCTCATTGGAAAAGAAGGAAGAGATGTAATAAAAACAGTAGACCACACGAATCCAGAAGATAAAACAAAATGGCTACCCATCTTAAACCAAATGGATAAATATTTTAACACCATGAAAACAACATTATATGGCAGAATAAAAGCATATACAATGGATCCGCATGAGGGAGAATCGATTGATCACTTTCTTACTCTTTTAAAAGTTGTAGTTGAAAAAGCTGACTTCAGGGATCGAAAACAAAATATCCTCCATGATAGAATTATAATGGTACAAAAAGAAGAAGGACTAAAAGATAGATTATTTGAAAAAGGGAATATTACACTAAAAAAAGCACTGGAAATAATACATGGACATGAAACTAGAAAGCTCAAAAATGAATTACTGGGAAAGTCTGAACTATGTATTAATGTAATAGTGAAAAATACAACAACAAACATACACAATTGTCAAAAGTGCAACAGTAATCAACCAAAATGTGAGTGTCCTGCATTTGGTAATGCTCAAACACAAGTCATAAAAATATTAATAGAAATGGACATTATGTGAACGAAGTACATGATACTACGACATCGGATTCATCATATACCAGTGATGTTGAAAACACAATTGCATACATCAGACGTGTAGACTCAACTCATTTGTTTAATGGCTAGTATGAACAGATTTTATTAGACAACAATAAAGTAAAAATAAAAATAGACACAGGAGCTGATGTAAACATTGTCTAAAAAAGTGCTTAATACTATTCATCCACAACCAATAATATAGAAAACAAAGAAGAAATTACATGCTTTTGGAGGATCATTTCTTACCCCAATAGGAAAAGCAAAACTTCAATGCAAAATAAACAAAGATCTGCATAATTTACATTTTATAATAATAAAAGAAGACGAACCAACACTTCTTAGTGGCCGTGATTGTGAGTTATTAGGTTTAATTAAATGCAACAAAATTATAGTAAAAAAATAACGATGAAAAATAACAAAAGTAAAAATGATCAAATTATATCCAACAACAACAAAGATAAAATAACAAAGAGCAGAAAAAATAATAAAAGTATTAAAACACAGGAAGTAAAAGAAAATGAAAACTTCAAGTCTATATATGAGAAATACAAAAATGTTTTTCAAAGTGTGGGTTATGAAGGTGAACACTACCTCACAGTAGATCCAACATTTAAACCAGTTGTCCATGCACCAAGATTAATTCCACTAAGTATACATGAACAATTACATGAGGAATTAAAAAAATTGGAAGATATTCATTTACAATATGAAATATTAAAGAAATTGGGTGAAGAACAGTCCAATTAATTTAAAAAAAAGAAGAGAGAAGACCAAAAATATTTTTTAGCAAAGAAAGAAGAAGGACAAAAAAATCCCTAATTAAAAAGCTGAAATTTTAAAATTAGAAAATAAAATTCAAGCGTTAAAAAGATACAAAATTAATGAAAATAATCAAAAGCAAGTTGATGTTAAAAAAACTGAAGATAATGCCAGGCTAGCTATTCACAATAAAGAATTACTTGAAAAGGAATGTAATGTGTTAAGAATCAAAGTTCACAAACATCAATCTAGTATAGAAGCATTAAAGAAAGAAAAAAGTTTGAATTCTGAATTACAACAACAGATTCAACAGCTTAAAGTTGATCTTCACAGTTTATCAGTTGTTCATCAGGATTTGCAATTACAAAATAGTAAATTAAAATCTTCAATTGATTTATTAACAAATGAAATGAAAGTTGCCAAAGCTGATTTTATCAAAATGAACACAGCTGAAAGATTCACAACAACTCCATAGACACAAGAACTGGATGAGGAAACTCAGTTGCCTGTATTTGAAACAAAAAAATCACCACCACCATCATCAAGTGATAATGGCATAGCAGTAAGGAGAATACCAGTCAAACATTCTGAGATGAGAGAAAAATCAAACCAAAGAAGCAGGCTTCCAGTATATTTAAAAGACTACGTTTGTAAATAATAATAAAAAAGAGTTGTCATGTTATGGCTAATACTTTAATTACGAACTGATGCTTATCAGTGACAAATGAGATTAGTGAGTGTGTGACATCAGTCTTATGTTAGAGAATGCGAGTAGTTAATAAAGTTTGATAATTATCTTAACTGTGTATATTTATTAATTTAGATATTACGGCCAAGAAAATAACATCAAACTTAGATTTCATCCATTCTTCACTGTCAGCATTGCTCTTTCTTAATAAACTGAAGAATTTCATATTCTTCTATTTATTAAAAAAACATTTAAATATTCATTTTTATTATTGCATATCTTTTTCATATGCTACCATTACTATTTTATACAAGATGATGAAGTGCTCTTAAATTCCCAACCATTGGTTATTGATTACTGAAATTCACAAAAGTACATTGTGGAATAGAAAGAATATAATTATTCTTGGAAGCATATGCAAAGTCATATATTATTGGTAATATTACCATTCACATCACATGATCACCATTTCTTATGCATGCTCATAACTGTTACTAAAACAGGCAAAACTCTCCATATAGTTCTGCCACTCAGTGCAAGCCAGAGTAATCAATGGATGCCAGCAAACTTGTGCATAAAATTCCTACTCATCCAATATCTCCAGACTAGTTTCTAGCTTGTGGATTTCATCAATGAGGAGCCTTGGATCTGAGAATACTGCACCTAGATTTTAGGAGCCTTTTGGCATCCATTGATTACTCTGGCTTGCACTGAGTCACACTACTGGATAGAGAGCTTTTCCTGTTTTAATATTACTATTATTATAACTAATATTATGATTATTTTTGTATTAAATTAATAATTAACCAGAACATTTAAAAACTACCTTCTGTAGAATTTTTCACAATTGTTGAAAAAAAAAAAATTATTTAAATAAAACTATTTTTTTACTATGAGAAGATTTTGTCCCAAATTTTCTTAGAACTTGGTTCATTATTGCTTATATCTCTTTAGGTACAAGCATAATTATTGCCTATCTAGTCCACAAAATCCATTTCATTTTTGCTTTTACAAAGCTGAGAGATTTCATATTCTCACATATAACAAAAATGACCAGAAATATAACTGAATGACATTTTATTGCAAGGGATGAAATATAATTTCACAGGCTTTTATTGATATATTTAATGCAGTGATGGGCCCAAAAGAAGACTTCTCTTGAAATACTTAAATCCTGAACCACATTAAATGATTAATGGCAGAAAAAAAAATTTAAAAGGCGTAATGAGAAGAAACAAAAGAGTATTATTGAATATTTAAAAAGACAATATTTTAGTCTATGAATGTTAATGGGGGTTTTATTTTGAACTAATTCCATTAAAATTCAGAACATCTAAGAAGGATCATTAACATTACAACTATTGGAAATGCCTTTGAGAAAATTTTTGTAACTTACATTTGGTCTATTTCTCCCACAAAAATCCATGTTCAAATTCATTAGAAAATTGAAAATTCTTTTTAGATGTCTTGTATTGTTTTTTTCTTCCCTACATACTATCAAACAAGTTGATAAAGACATTGATTGGTCTGATCTTGCCATTGTATTTTTAAAACATTACACAGAATATTAATAAAACTTCCTGGATGCTTTTATTTTATATCAGTAGGGTGTCCAATCTCATATTCATTCCAGAAATCAAGTAAGATAATAGTTGTATTTGCATCTAATTTACTTGTGATAGATATTTCATTATCAAGATATTATGCTTCCTTTTTGGAACACAACTGAATTTAAAAAATCCAAGTTTAATTTGCTATTTACTAAACCGACATTGAAACTTACTTTCATTCTTAAGTTTTGGGCCATTAACACACAATTTTCATTTAAAAAATAAAATTCAAAAATTTTAAGTGTTTTGTCAATCATAGATGGAAAACAATTTTCAGCATCTTGGTTACCATAACAACGCAGATTAGTTATATTCCACTAGTACATATTTAAGGAGAAAAGCAGATTTAGATGTTCATTACTGCATACATTTCTATATTGAAATACTGCATTTAAAACATTTAAAGACAGTGTATTTTATTACTATCATTTAATTTTGTTCATATAATTATATTCTGCAAATCATATTGCATGGAAGTAAAATATAGACCCGTAACAATAAAATAGATACTGAAAAAGCATTTAATGCTCCTCTGTAATATTTTTAAATATCATAATCAATAATAAATTGTCTAAAAATATTCTTTAGCAAACTTGAGTAAATTATTTATGTCGGGGTGCGATATCGTAGTTATTTGAAAAGCACAATGAGTTTTCATATAGCGACTAACTTGAAAATACATAAAGTTACATATATGTATCAAAAGTCACTCTAGAAATAATGAAGCAGAATAAGTAAATTGTGCAAAGTGCAAGTTAATCTGGATATCCTAATTGACACAAGTACAATAATAAAATATTTAGACAAATTAACAGGGTTGTTAAAAATATCTGCAAAACTGTATAGAAGAGAGAAAAGAAAGAAAAAGGCATTCAAAGCTAGTTCGACTAAGCCAGAGACCATTGAGTGAGTAGTAAGGGGTTTGCTAAACCCGATGTCGGTGAACAGCGAATGTTAATGAAAAAACGCTATGCAGAAAGTTAATAAAATGAAATGAAGGACTTTTAATAAAGTATAGTGATAGAATCAAACTCTAGAAAGATCTGTTTCACGTGAATTCAATGAAAACTGATTATATTATAGAATTCAACCACAAGTCGCTAGTTGAACGTACTATTATATTACTATTCATATATAGTCTGAGTAATAAACTTGTTTTTTTTTTCATATGTCATAGCATCGGCCGGGACACGAACCCACAACCGTCTGCAACCAACTACTTGCAAGACATCTGCGATGACCTCTCGGCTAACAACGCTTGACGTAATAAACTTGGTAAGTTATTAAAAACCTTTTTTGTGTTAATTTGTAAAAATAATTAACGAATATATGACTACTTAGATTACAGTCTGAGCCCATATATATCAGAGTTACAATTATAGAAGAAGTTGAAACATAAAAGAGAGTATCGCAATATGTGAAATAAGCAGTTAAAAAACAGAATAGAGATCAACGTTTATTGCATACATACGAATACATTGGTAATTGACAGTCTGATTTCTTCAGTCGTCTTCATTAGTTCTGTGTTATTTATCACTTATTTTTTTGTACAATTGGGATGACCCTATTTATGGTTGATAATAATGACTTTTACAATTACTTTATTACCAAACAGCAGTTAACCCTTTTTGAGCGGCTACTGGGTTTTTTAAAAGAGATAAATACAATCCTCCTAGCACTGATCAATGTCCCAATTAATACTGTTTACTATTAGTATAAAATTTAAATTAATTGACATAATGATGCTGTTGATATTAAAATTAGTTTCATTTTACTAATTATCTTAATTATTAGCAGTCAAGGTGATTAACGTCCTTCTCTTTATAAGTCAAAGAATCTCGCACTAGAACTCAAGTCAGAGGAGAAGAATTTAAATCAAATTTGACAGTTGTCGTTAAATGTTAGCAGAATTTTTTTTTTTGAAATCGCTTTACATTTACAAGGGGAAAAAAAACCCTATTACAAGTATCTCTAAAACGAATAAATATAGAAACATATAAATAGAAAAAGTCATTTGCGATTCTATAATTTAAAACCTTCAGAAAATATTAAAATCATTAGGCATTAAAAGATACGAAATATGTTTTATTTCAATTTTGTTAATCTATTTTTCAGGTAATTATTAATATGAAAATTATTTTTTATACATCTGATTGCCTAAAAAATCTCTATAGTCAATATATTGTAACAGAAGCAAAGCTGCACGGTCAAAAAAACAAAAAGAAGAAATTATTATAACAGATTGGTTAATAAGTTTATATATCACCATATGTGCGCGCGCGCATTTTAATATATATATGCGTAATTACATTATATTGCTTCAAGAATTAAAGGGAAATAGAGCTATAGAGTTAATCATATTATTAAGTGTTTAATAAAAGAATATTAATGCATAGACTTTATAATATTATCAAGATGGTAATTTGTATAAAGGGGAAAAAGAAAAATTCCTTAGCGCTACAAATGAATTTGAACTGTATAGTTTATGAAAATGTAACATAGTTTGCAACTCTTTCAGATTCGTCTAAAGGTTAAGGGTTCATTGAAATATAATTTGCCTTTTCTTATATATGCTGAATTTATTAAAAAATATAAAGCACTAAAATTGAGAAAGATAGAGAACAAATTTCAAAGTTCAGTCATGATGCTTTTTGAATTCCTATGTTTACCATAAAAAAAAAAAAAAAAAACCTATTTTTTTTTATTATATAATTATTTATAAGTTAATTTCATGAATGAAGAAAATATTATGAGAAAACATGTGAGAAAAATATATATTAAATCAAGTCATTAAATCTAGATAAATGTTTATCTTGATATAAATAAATACAGACTTGATTATATGTTAGGTATTTAAAAAACACGTTATGAGAACATATAAATAGATTCGAAAAGAAAATGGGTGGGCATAGTTTAAACTAAGTATTGGCTCAAACCGTATTCAGTGCAGAGTAATTCAATGAAGATAAGCGGAACTGTCAGTTAAAACAGACTCCCTCAAAATAGCTTTAAATAGCTGTGCCTTGCTGACTATTTTAAAGTATTTGTCAATAGTTAATCCATTTCAGCAAATATAAAACCATTAACTAATGGAGGACTATTTACTATGTGTAGCTAATATAACTGAAAACACTTAGTTGACTGATCTGAATGTACAATCATATCCTAAGATGGATGTGAAGTTGCATAGAATAGATGTTGCCTGCTTTAGAAAAGAAAACTATGTCATAAGGAATGAAATGAACTCTGGCATAATACTTACTGTATGCAATATCTGTTGTCACTAAAGTCTGAAGAGGACAATCACAATCAGAACTGGATTTTTAAAAATTTGCAGAAAATAATAGTTTGAAACCTGAAAACTTTTGAGACAACTTCAATATGGTAAGATATTATCTTTATCTATAAATATAAATATTTACAATTTTTGTTTTATTTTCAATAGTTTGTATTGTATTCATTGTATTTATATGGCAGAAATTGCAAAAATATATGCAGCAATTTTATATTTTATTTAGTTGTTGTAAATAAATCATGGGTTATTTTTTTATTAACCAATTTATTTTGTTTTTGCTTTTTAAATTCATTTCAAGCATTTATGTTTGGTAACCCTGAAAGGGATAATAATTTAAAATGATAATGATGAGTTGTATTAGTATTTCTAGAAGTAAACTTTCATTTAGAAGTTTGGTGCCTGAATATTAATTTTAAGTGGAATCTACAAAAATAAATTAAAATTATTTTTGGAATAATTACCCTTAATCTTCAATGTTAGGTCATTTGATCATTATCATCATCATCATCATGAAAATAGTGGTTACATTAAATGTATTTATTTGATTTTGTAACCATTTCTAATAAAATATACTATACTTTAATCTGTTACAATATATACCAGGGCATTGAAAACTTCAACTCTGATGAAAAGGTAAATAAAGATGATCAAAAGTATATAAACATATCTCTGCTCAGAACAACTCTGGGAGGTCATGCTGCAAAGAAAAGTAGGAAAAGTGTTTAACCAAAAACCCTGGATTCTATATTGCAATTCTTAACACACTACATAAGTGTTGACAAGTATTTAAAATTATATGTATCTGATAAATCATTTATCAAGACTCAAATACTATGACTAATACTATAATGTTTACATTAATTTATTTATACCTAACTTGCTATTTAGAAATGATGCTTGATAGGTGTAAGGTGTATAAGCCCAGGAAATCTCATTCATCTTTGTTCATTTTTTCAATAAGTCTATATGTATTAATGAAAACCAAGTCATATATCATATGACCTATTTAGCTTGTATTTACAAATATAATACAACAAGCATAATAATAGTTCTAAACAAGCATTTATATTTTTTCACGATAAATGCTGCACAAGAATGAATTTTAAATGTCTATCTACAATTATCTCTATTCCCAAACCAGTTTCGGACTAATGACTCTCATCATTGAGGAGTTGACACTAGATCCAAAATGCAAACTCAAGCCTACCATTTATCTAATACCAAACTATTGAAATGGTATTATTTAGCCATCATCCTGTTTCATCTACTATGTTCCATAGTAGTATCTTTTCCCCAGTTTGAACTCTCCCAAGTCCATATATTAACTGAAATTTTTTATTAATAATGTATAATAAGGTGGATTTGTGAATGTGTGCATCTATATAGGTATCATCATCATCCTTATCAAACATTATCAATCCACTGCAGGATGAAGGTCTCTCCAAGTTTAATCCAGCTTCTTCGATCTTTAGCTTCTCTTCTCCACATCACCCCTGCACACTTTCTTATTTCATCCATCCATCTCACATGTGGTCTCTTTCTGGGTCTTTTACAATCTCTTGGAATCCAGTTTAAAATTTCAATTGTCCATCTATTATCATCTCTTCTAGCAATATGTCCAGCCCAACTCCAATCTTTTAATTTTTTCAATGAGGTCAGTAACACCTGTTTGTTCTCTTACCCATACATTGCGTTTTCGATCTCTTCTTGTTACTCCCAACATACATCTCTCCATACTTCTTTGAGTGGTCTGAAGTCTCTGTATTGCTCTTTTATTGAGTGTCCAAGTCTCAGATCCATAAGTAAGAACTGGTAAAACACATTTGTTAAAAACCTTCCTTTTCAAACACATAGGCATATTTCCTTTTAGTATCAAGTTATTTCTACCAAAAGCACTCCAGCCAAGTTTAATTCTATGATTAATTTCCTCCATTATGTTTCCATCTGTATTAATAATCTGACCAAGGTATTTGTAACCATTAACTTCTTTTAATTCATCATAATCAATCTTTATTTTCATATTTTGAGCAAATCGATTAAACATTACTTTAGTCTTTTTAACATTTATCTTTAGTCCTACTTTCCTACTTTCATCTGATAACTCCTGCAACATTTCCTGCAGCTCTGAAGCATTAATTGCAAAAACAACTACATCATCTGTGAAATCTAAATGACTTAAATAATCTCCATTTACTTTCACTCCTTTAGTTTCCCATTTTAATCCTCAAAATACTTCTTGCAGCACTGCTGTAAAAAGTTTTGGAGATATGGAGTCACCTTGTCTTACACCTTTCTCAATGTTGACTTTCCCAGTATCATTATGTAATCTAATTGTTGCTGTTGCATTTTTATAAATATTCTTTAAAATATGACAATATCCTGGATCTATACCTTGATGATCCAATGCTTTAATCACTGAAGAAATGTTTATAGAATCAAATGCCTTTTCATAATCTACAAATCCAAAACATAATGACAACTCATATTCATTTGTTCTTTCTATAACTTCTCTCAATACCTGAATATGATCTACTGTACTAAAACCACTTTTAAATCCAGCTTGTTCTCTTGGTTGGTGGAAATCCAATGTTCTCTGTAGACGAGTTGTAATTATCTTGGTAAAAATTTTATATAAAACTGATAAAAGGCTGATAGGTCTGTAATTTCTAATATCTTCTTTATCACCTTTTTTAAATATTAATATTATTACTGCATTCTTCCAATCATCCGGTACATCTTTATCATTTAGACATTTAGTATATAACTTTGCTAGAAAAATTTCTGTTTCTTCACCTGCTTCTTTTAATATATCAATTATAATTCCATCATTACCTGGAGCCTTTCCTTTCTTCATACATTTAATTGCATTTCTCACTTCTTCATTTAAAATTCTGGGCAATTCAGAAGATGTAATAGATATAGGAGGTACTTGTTCTTTATTACTATATAATTCTTGATAAAAATTTCCTACCAATTTCATGATGTCATCTCTCTTTTTAGTAATAATTCCATCTTTTTTTTCTTATTGCAGATATAAATTTCCTACCAATACCAAAATGTTGTTTTACATTCTTAAGACCTTTATTTTCTTCTACAGCTTTTCTTGCTAGTTCTCAGTTATACTTTCTTATATCATTTTCAACTCTTTTCCACACCATTTTACAAAATTCGAGATATTCAATTCTTTTTAATGCATCATTTTTGTATATCTTCATATTTCTTCTTTTCTTCATAAATTCTCTAGTCTCAGTAGAAATTTTATTGGACAATTGCTGCTTTTTTCTACCAGCTATCTTTGCTGCAGTTTTTAAAAGTGTATCAGTTATTTTCATATTAATGTCATTCAAATCTGAATCATGTTCAAAATCTACTAATACATGAAACCGATTTGTAAGTTCTAATTTAAATTCATTAGAATGTTTCTGAAGATTAGGAATATCAACTGTAAATATTGTTTTTCTTAACAATTTTTGTCTTTCTAGTTTTACATTAATGCGTATCTTGCACCTTACTAATCAATGATCACTTCCTGTGTTAAATCTATTAAGAACATTACAATCTTGAAATATGTATTTCCTGTTAGTCAAAATATATTAGCTGTAATAATTATACATTAGCTGTAATAATTATATGCATATGTTTAATATACTTATATTAAATTATAAATTTAAAAATTGTAATTAAATTAAGTTGTGTGAACATTATTATATGTGTGTAAACACCTACATATAAATATGTGAAAAAAGCCGTAATGTCATAGATTTAAAAAAGCATTACAACTCTTTTAAATTAGTATAAATTTGAATTATTCTAAGCTAAAAACTCATTATTTAAGTGCATTTGTATATAAATTTCAATTCCTGGGATATTCTCTCACACACATATATAGAAATGTTTACAGAACCTAAAGTATTTTAAAAAAAAAGTTATCTGTTTTTACAAAAAAGCTGTAAATTTTTCGAAAAACCATCTGTAAGCAATTAATAAAACTTGGAATTGAAATTTTAAATGTATTTTAAAAATAAAAAAAATAAGAACAAAGAATGACCTGGTCAACGATCATTATTTTAACAAAGAAATGATCAAATGTTTTATTTTTGTGGATTTTAAATTATTGATTAGAATTTAAAAATTTTTTGTAGAAACTTGTAAACAGGGTTTTCAAGTTACAGATTTTTTTTGCATAAATAAGCCTAAATTTTAAGTACAGAACTTCTGCTTTTGTTTTTTTTTCACTCAGACAGTAGGATATTGCAATTTCTGCCAGTTACTATGACTGACTAGAAAATGAAGCTTGGTGATTAAAGGTATACTATTTGCTGGCTCTCCTTTTGAGAGTTCGGTCTGTGGAAATTGAAGAATGGGGAGATTAGTAGATTTCTAAGAAGACATGATAAATGGATCAGTAGTACCATGAATAATGGTGCTACAGCCACAGAGAAACCTCAGCAAAGAAGATGTGGTAACAATTTTCCCTGCAGAGCTCTTTAACAATAATTATAATAAATTATTTCAATCTTAAGCCAGCTACTAATGTTAATTGTGCATGAACTTCTAAACTGTAATAATTTTCTAATAATTAAAGCTAATTTAAATCTGTAAAATATAATTTAGAATTCTGATAAAATAATATCTGTAAACCTTGCCTATTTTATATAAATGAAGTCTAAACTCTAAATTCTTTTTAAATAATGTATATTTTATATAAATGAAGTTTAAAACTCTAAATACCTGTTAAATAATAACTGTGTTCAGTTATTATTTTATTGTTTGCTAATCTGCAGTCATGCCTTTTATATTTAGTTTATTTTATATTGTTTCCTAAACAATGCTATGCCCAGTTCAGAATGGAGATTGATTCTATGAATAAAACATAAGCAGAGATGATTAGATGCTGTCATAATTCATTAATGTTGCTCTTTAGCAAACACACATAAATTGGTGCTGATTTAGTACATGCTCACAGCCATTTTGAATTATAAGATCCACCCAAAACCCATGCTGACACATCCAACTGATAAATGGCATTGATCAATCTATATGTTGTTGCAATCCAACCATTCGTTACAAAATTGTTATTTTCATAAAAAAAAAAAAAAAACATTTTCATAGTTATAAGAAATCTAATCACATGATTAAAATATTAAAACACAAAATTTGCAATTTTTATCAAAAATCAAAAAAAAAAAAAAACAATTTTTGCAGCTATAAGAAATCTAATCATGTGATCCAATGATTCATTACAAAATTGCCATTTTCCTCAAAAATTAAAAAAAAAAACAATCACGTAGTTAAAATATTAAAACACAAAATTGGTATGATCAGACTTTTTCATCAATATTATAAAATTACCATTTGTTCAATTTTCATAGTTATAAGAAATGTAATGAAATCAATTTTAAGCAATAATTACATTTTCATACAGTTATAATTATAGAATCATTCATCATCTAAATTTACATCTACCTTTAAAAAAAATCAAATTTAAGTTTATTAATTTTTTAAACTATCTACACATGGCAATCAAAAGGATATGCCCTTATGTGCCAAAAGATTATAACTTATAAAATATGAATGTTAAAAAATAATGACAGTGCAAAGACAGATTGCTAGCTTAAATTTAAGTTTTCTAGTTTATCAAGCATTTTTGGTAATAAAAAAAAACAATTTTCATAGTTATAAAAAATGTAATCATGTGATTAAAAAGTAAAATGCAATTTTGCAAATATTTGAAATTAATTTTAAGCAATAATTAGATTTTCATACAGTTATACTTAAGGAATCATGTGACAAAAAGGTACACAAACATCTTAACTTCAGATTTGTTATCTAAATTTACAACAACTTTTAAAAAAATCAAATTTTTAGTTTATTAAACCATCTATTCATGACAATCAAAAGGATATGTCCGTATGAATTTAGAGTACTTAAACAAAAAAAAGTAAAGGAAAAAATTTAAAAAAATATTAATTAAAAACTAACATATTCAATAAATGTAAAATTGATAGAATTCAAAACTGCAGTGACTTCACTCTAAATATTAAATGTTTATAACTTCTAAACTATGAATGTTATTAAAAATCTGAATTTCCAAATAATGGAATCTACTCTTAATCACATGAGATCCATATGAGTTCTAGAAATAGATAATTTGCATCAATACATCGAACTCCTGAAATCGATACAAGTCTAGTTATTTACATGCAAGTGACTTTATCATCAACAAATGAATACAGAAACATGTTTAAAGAAAATAAATATATTTTATTATTGAAGTAGTTAATTATCAAAATGTAAATATAAATAATTGAAAATCAATATGTTCATTTATATTTTAATCAAAAATGCAGTATTTTCAATAATATTTTAATATTCAAACAAAATAAGTAATAGCTAAACCCAAATACATTACTTACAAGTAACTGCCTTTCATAAATACTGCGAAAAGGGTAAAATGGCGGATTTTACAACCAATTTTTCCCCCGTACTGTTTCAAAAATTTAATTATAAGCAATATTTAAGTAATCGACAAACAAATAATAGGCAATAATAGGTAAAAAAAATAATTTTTTTTTTTCCATGGTATTTAATAAATCCAAATTGATTATATTTAGGAAAAATTGATGTCAAATATTTACTACAAGTAACTGTCTTTCACAAATGCTGCGATGCTCAACAACGTAAAATGGCTGATTTTACAATCAATTTTTAGCCGTAATGTTTCCAGAATATTATTATAAACAATTTTTCAGTAATTGTGAAATAAAGCTACAATAACAGGTAAAAAATCATATTTTTTGTTGGAGGATGGTATTTAAAAAAAAAAAAAAAAGCAAAAAAAATATTATCAAAATTTTAACTATAAACAATTTCTTTTTTCAGTTACTGCGATAATGAAAAAGGAAAAATGATGCCACGACAAGCAATTTTCCCCATACCGTTTATGAAACAAAATTACAAAACTAAAAAGGTATATTAAATAAATTGTACTTACAAATAAAAGTCACTGTGGTGAACTGAATTCAACCGCTTCATCTTCAGAAGATGGTAAGTCCCACAATTTTATATCCGACATTTTCTCGTAAGTTGTTGATTAGTAATAAATTAGTAATAAAAATAACACGGCAATCAAAATGTAAATTAGTAATAAAAATCAAAATTTGAAATTAGTAATAAAAATAATAAATAGCAATAATTAAAAATCACAGAAATTAGTAATCCAAATCTCAGCAATGAAAATGTAAAATAAGCAATAATTTCTCAATTAGCAAAATGTAAAATGAAAATCTCACAAAATGGCGTATAACAGACAATAGAAAAAACACCTCTTGCTTGCAATATGACAGCAGGTAAAAGACAGGTATTTACCACAATTCACCGCAATATTACATAATCTCGTTGTTGACCACGAAAATACCTTAATCACTTCTATCGATTAGGCATGCCAATGTTTCAGTTGCCATGACATTGTTTTGGTTGATCGTTGATCTTATCTACCGGCGGCCTGTGTAGTATGTCATAGCTTAATTAATACTCAAGTACCTAAAAAAGTAATGAATCAGATTTATCTCTTGGGTTACACTTAATTTGATTCCTTCATTTTTTAAAAATTCTTTAGGTTTTTAAAAACTGCTGCTTCTCTTGTATTTCCAATTTAAAATAATGCTTTGAGATGATAATTGTCAAAGAAAAGGTCCATGTCAAAATACATATGCTAAAAATTAAAAGGAATAGTAACATAAATGAAGAAAAATTTGTTTATTATTTTAAATGTAAAAGTTATTTATTTTTAAATAAGGTAAACACTAACCCTTTAGATGTTGATGGCTTTCAATCATTCAGCCAAAAGAATTGGACAGCAATTACTGCCATGCTGTGTTTGGCAATGGGATTAATATTCTCAGTGCCAAGCAGTAGTAAATTGAGTATGAGTGACTTGCTGTCTGCCTTTATATTCTTTTCATAAAAATACAATACAGCACTTGGCACCAAGTGCATACTATATCGGCACCCAGAACTTTTTAACCACAATATTTTTAGTTTAATTTTTTTTATCAAAATACACAGAAAAAATCTTATTCTTTTATAATAGATTCTAAATTAATCAATCTTTTTTAAAAAAATACAATTGAAATTAAAAGAAAAATTCCGATCAAGTGTTATGGATCTAATTAAATGAAAGCATTCCATGCCTGTTTTTTAATTATCTAAAATAGTTATAAACAAAAAAAAAATAAGATAAGGTATGGTCTTTTTATTTATCTTTAAATAATGTAAATTAATTAAATAGTTATTTTATTTATACTGGAAATAAAAAATTATATTACTCTTTTTTTCTTTACTTAATATTATAAAACAGCTATATTTTTCACGACATAAAAATATGTCCACATAATTTATATTATTTTATAATTGTATTTAAACCCATAAAATACAATTGTTGTATTTTATAATAGAAAAAATAATTCAATCATTTTTACAATTAAAGTTTGCAATGACGTATATAAAAATCATTTTCACAATTCCTCATTGCCATTATGTTAACTTATACTTTTAAATGATTTGATTTGTAAATAGTTATTTACTGAGGCATTTGTAATGTTGGCAATTTGGTATCATTACTTCTATGACGTATTACTTTAATGACATATTATTCTTAATTTGCTATATGTCTCCAAATGATATCTGGACAAAGTAATTGATAAAACTTGTCTGTCAATCCCATGGAGGCATTATGTTAAACATATCACAAACTTAGAATAATATGTCACTGAAGTAATACTTCACGCCATATACAATATTAAACTTCAAATCTAAAAAAATTGATATATATTTATTATGACAAAAGGAAAAACTACTTTATTATACCAAATAAAAAGAGCCATTCTTACCCTTCCAATCTAAAAAAATTGATATATATTTATTATGACAAAAGGAAAAACTACATTATTATACCAAATAAAAAGAGCCATTCTTACCCTTCCCACATAATATACTTAGTGCCTTTGCAAACACACTACATGGACAATACTAAACATGAATTCTAAAAATAAAACTCATCATATTTTCGATGATGGGGAAATATATTCATTATGGAAAAAACAAAAATATCAATAAGAACTCTAAATCTTTAAATGGTGAACTATAACACAAAGTTTTATTTTATGTTTCAAAAGTGAACTTTATTCACACAAATTATAAATACATGTGGGAATTCTTTTGCATACATATTTTTACAAGGTTATAAAACAGAAAGAACAATTATTTGAGCATGAGCAGACAGTGGATTAAACAAACAAAAAAAGGGAGGAATATATATATATATGAAAAACAAAATATTATTACATATTGAGGGGGATCCACTGTCTTCAGTATCCTATGCTATAGTACCCTTAGGGTGATTTGTGATGGCTTAAGCATTATAGATTTTATTGACTATTATTATTTTACTACAATATCGACTATTGTGATAATCACAGTAACCGACTAAAACTGAAATCTATTCACAGTTTTGTTATAGTTGTTGCCATGATTCTTTGTAATCAATTTTTACCTGCATTACCTGTTAAAAAAGTGTGATCTTACAGTTCTGTTAAATGTCCTTTATTGTGAATCGAGGGTTGAAGGACATAGGGTATTAATGTAATGTTCTATTGAGTGTTTAGCAGATGGCAATTTAGCCTTGAATGTTCAATTGGTTCATGTTTGTGAGGCTAACCAATGTTGGCAGATTATGCAGTCAGAGTCTTTGATTTCTCTTAATAATTTGAGGAACAGTTCTTCCAGATTATGGTTCATTTCTTTGTCAAACACAATTTTGTTACACACCAACCATATTGTGAAATTTACAAAGATGGCTAGTCTGATGTTTCCATACAGGCTGCTTTTAATTGCTTTTTCAATATTAATGCATGCGATTTTGTATTTTTGATCCTCATTAGTGCTTTGTGGTGAAGGTTGTTCCATGTTGTGCATTGATTAAGGATATGATTTATAGACTCATTCTATTTATTGCACAATGGGCAGATAGGATCTATACTATATCCTTTTTTATAATAAAGAAAAGCACTGATCGGCAAGGTTCTGAGGTTGACCTTGACCATGAAGTCAATTAGTTTTGATTAGTTTGATATGTTTGGTTAATTTCATGAGACTGGGTATTCCTATTGCAAGCAGGTATTCAACATTGGATACATTATCATGCGTCATATTATATATGTCCCAATATTTAAGTTTGGAACTGAAGAGTGAATTTGAAATGCTAATGTTTTCCAAAATCAATGTAACTTGTTATTGAAACCATGTTTGTTTGGGGGGGGGGGTGTCAGTCAGTTGACTCAAACCTTTATCAGTGGTATGGGACTTTCCATTTTAGGTTTTGCATTGAATTGATTTACTAACATGTTATATGTTCATTGCATTAAAAAGGTAGGAATTGAATGCAATCCAAGACCATTTTGAGCTTTGGGTCTTTGAAGAAGGTTGAGGCTAATCACCAGGGATTCCCCCCTCCAACATAGCCTTCTGCATTGTGTTTCAGCATTTTAGATGAATACCTTTGTTGAGGAAAAACTAGCTAGGAAATAGGTTATTTTTGGAAGAACTGCTGCATTCAGTAGGGTGACCTTTACTAACAGAGAAAGGTGGATTTTAGATAGTGATGTGATGGTGTTTGATATTTTCTTTAGTAATGTCTCTTCAAGCTTGTTCCTCATAATAAAAGGGGGTGATGCCATTTTGAAGCCTAGGAATTTCTGAGAGGGAGCTTTGAATCTTTCTGTGATCTGTTTCTTTATCTTGATTAGCTATATGGCTGATTTAACCTCATTTACTCTTAGACCAAATTCACAAGTGAAGTGGTCCAAGATTTTCTCTAGCCTAGCAAACTAATCCTGTGATGAGAGAAACACCACCACATCATCCATGTAGGTTATGTGATGTATGCTCTCTTTCAGCAATGGTATGGCAATTCCAGGGAGGGATATTTCTATGCTCAACAGCAATGGGTTAACATAGGCAGCAAAAAGGAGGGTACTTAGTGGTGAGCCCTGTGGGATGGAACACTGGGCTGAAATCCTGGAGCAACTCAACCATCCAAAGAGAGAAAAACCTCTCTATTTTGGAGGTTTTCCATCATTTGGAGATATGCCCTAGGTACTTGGAGATCATCCAGTACACATAGAAAACTGTAAGATAAAGCTTTGTCTTTATCTAAAAATGGAGAACTGTAACTTTAACATTATATTTTAAGTACTATTTTTTAAAAAAGCAGGAATATAAACAGTTTTAGCTGTAAATGTGTATATAAATTTTTAGCAAAAAAAAAAAGAAACCTGTAGGAACTTTTACTTGTAAATATATTTTTTTAAAAAAAGCATTACAAATGATGCAAAAGATGTATATAGAGTGGAATAAAAGCCATTGAAGCAGACTGAATCATTTAATAAGTTCTAAAAAGGATAAGAAATTTCACCTCCACATGAATTCAGCCAAATGGGAATTGGATG
Organism: Epiperipatus broadwayi; assembly: GCA_028023455.1. Classification (NCBI taxonomy): domain Eukaryota; kingdom Metazoa; phylum Onychophora; class Udeonychophora; order Euonychophora; family Peripatidae; genus Epiperipatus; species Epiperipatus broadwayi. The sequence goes on from JAQFVV010000207.1 coordinate 1,170,049, forward strand.
TTGGTATGGGATTTCTTTTTGTATTTTATTTTGTCATTTGACTAAAACCAATGTCTTTCAATATTTTGTGTCAAAACAGCAGTTTCTGGATCGACAAAGTCATGGCCATAATTAACTCTAAAGGAGTCATTCCTCACAGCTTGCAGTTCCTTTGTTGGATAGGCTTTCCAGCAATCAGAATAAATTGAAGACCTTTCTTTACCATTTACATTGGATGGTTTGCATAAGAATGGTCACTATCCTGTCTTAGATTTTCATTATGTTTATCTCTCTACACAATACACCAAAGATCCAATAAGTCTTCTGCAAACCTGTTTTTTCTTTTTTATAAAAAAGCTTTTATCAATTTCCACAATTTTAACCAGACCTCCAATTTTGTGTTTATATATGACTGACAGAGTCTACATGCAGATTTAAATAGGTACATATTTCAATCCACTATGTTTTTGGTCACTAATTTGACCTGGTCTCCACACCATTATGATCAGCTGTAGATTAATTTTAGGGCAATTGAAAAAACATTATTTTGGAGCTCTCAAACTATGTTTTCTTATGAATGGCCACTTTCTTTAGGCAACCTGTTATATAGAAATGCCATTGTTTATTGGAAGGATGAATGGAAATCTTTATATCATCACCGTTATTGCATACTTTTTTAATGATAAAAGTTCATATTTCCTCTTCTATACCAGGTAACTCCCAAATTTTAATACTCAATTTTTTAAAATCACAATTAAAAAGAAAAATGTGATATCACAAAATAACTAAAAGTAAAAAGCACAAAATCACACAGGTCAGCATATTTTACAACTTGATGTCCTGAATATATGTGAGAAATGGTAACATGCATATATTTGACATTGATTAATCATGCCAGGATTTTTGGATAACAAGACATCATAAACTAAAACTATGAATAATCATTACCAGATGCAAATGTTACCAAAGTAATACATCATAGCAGGAATGACACCAAAGTTCCATAATGTTGAATTATGTCATATTGATCTAAGTTTAATACTATTATATGTTATGTAATAAATGTATAAAGTAGGTTTATCATCTTGTCTATTAATTCAATTATGTTTTTCGATTTTACCGTTAACTATTTCCTGTATAATAATCATATTGTATGGTCACAGTTAATTGTATATGCAATGTTTTTGTACTATATATTGTCTCATATTTTATAATGACCTATTAATTTGTCCAAACATTTACTATTGAACCATCTAATATTTATATGCTTATCAATATAATTTTTGTTTTTTATTAATGTATTATAAATTTTGAAATAATATGAAAGTTAGATCCATTACTTATTTGAACTATTGTTACTATTTTCAGTATAATGTCATTTTGCATAGAAATGTTATTTAATATATTGTAACAGAAAAAAACGATGATTGAATGCAAAACTGTCCTTTTATTTATATATAATACGGATTTCTTAAAATTCAAAATTGTCCACCTTCCACTACCACAAGCAGAGATAACATACAGACATAAACAAATCTATATCCATACTTGAACGAACCTGTGACTATATGAATATTGCCCCAAGTTATCTTTACTGGTCAACTGTCTCTCGACTGCTTTAATATTTAAAGAATTACAGTGCTTGGATAATTCATAAATTTAAATGGGATCAAGAATACTGCCCACCAGCCTCATGTGTTATTTTAGTACTCTAAATGGAGTAATAATTATTCCCCAAACCCCTATGGATATATTACTGTCTGGAAAGGTGAAGAACGAGATGAAACAGATTTAAATAAATAAGAAATATTTAATATAACAAAATAAACAACAAAAAAATCAATTGAAATATTTTACACACAATAGAAACAAATTATTGGATATAATGCTATGAGTAAATATATATATAAAAAGATCCTGTAAATGATTATACATTTATGGTCATCATTCCATGTATTAGAAAAAAGTTTAAATATTGTCTGTATCACTAATATTAGGAATTGTCAATTATTTAAATTAAAGGTATGTGCACTTATGTCTATAAAGGTGTGATATATAATTTACCTAGGTTTTCTTTAGTCTCTAATGTAAGTTGAGGTCCTGCTGATCACCACGTGAAATTCCTCCACTTCTTTAGCAGGGAACGGTCACTCTTAGGCTGGACTTGGTTTGTGGTGACTTCTCCATATTAGGACATCAAGTACATGGCAAGTGGATCATCCGGCAGGTGCTACATTGGCAGTTGTCACATGGCAATGGGTACTATTCAAGCATGGTGAGTCTGAACTGGCCAGCAATTGTGCTGTCCTTTAGTCACACATTTCTGAAGTGACATGTATGTTAGAAATCATTTTCTTGTTCATACAATGATTTGTTTTTACGTTGGAGTTCTTCCACTACATTTCTCGTTTTTCTCATTTTTTTTTACTTTAAAGGATTCTTAGGTCTGCTTTCTCTCGATTATATCTGCTTATTATCAGAGCAGTGTCTCCACCCAAGTCTCAACGAGAACTGTCTTGAACACCAATAATTTTTAATTACATTTTGTCACCTTCTTTTATTCTCTTGATCCCTTTTGTTTTTTAGCTTTCCATTCACACCTTTCTTTTTTTTAATATGCCTTCAGCAATTTATACAAATTTACTTTTACACAATCTCATAGCAATATTTACATTTATTTCTTATTTCTTTTTTTTTCTTTTAATAAAATAAATTTTTAATAAAATGATTTTTATTTTGACAAGCATTAATTATTGCTGTCTTTATCCATACTTTATACATACTCTACACATGCATTTCATTTTATCGTCAAAATGTGTACTTCTATGGACTAGATCCTTATATTTTGTCATGTTTTAAATTTCTATTTTAATCTGATTTAAACTCTTCAAACCTTTACTCTTTCTTATAAATCATATTTTAGTTCTTATTTCATTCATATTTCCTCTTTCATTTTTGTGATCTTAAGCTAAATAGACGATTTCAATACTTCTGCATTTAAATATTTCAATTTTACCAAAATCTTAACTTTGGAGGATAAAAGATAAGAATCTTTTGATTCTATTTCCCTCTCTTTATTAATTAAGACATTTCTTTCTTCATGGGTTTTAATTATTTTATTAGTATTCCAAAACAACACAATATTTAATATTATTTAATGTTAAATATATATATGTGTGGTCACAGTATGTGTGATCATTACATTTCATTGTTCCCCCCCTTTAAAATTTTTTTCTTTAAAAAATTTAATTTAATGGATTGAAAGTTAGGCACTTTTAACTACTGTTATGACCTCTCATTTCCATGTACTCGTAATATGACATAGTGGTGAGACTATTCCTAGAGAGGTGACCAGGCAAATTACATTCCTTCTCTGATGATCCAATCAGCATTACCAAACTGTTTTAATATAGCTATAAGCAATATGTGAGTTGATTTCTGCCTCCTAATTGTATATACAGGTTCGAGTCCACAGGATATCTCTGTGACCCAATCAAACCTGTTCATACCCGACATTTTACAAACTATATCCCTCTAAGTGACAACTCTGGTCACTATACCAAGGTGGGTTGGCTGACTGGCATTTTTTATCCAGCTCATCCATGAGCTCAGAATATTTACTGATAGCTCGGTTTTTTATAAGGGGTTCTTTGACCATACATTGGTTTCTATTTCACTGACTCATGATATTTATCAAATATAGAGATCTTACTGGCCATTTCAATCCAGTGAGTCATTATATGAGTAGAGGATCTCTAACCCTGTATTCTCTATCTAATAAGATCTGGCACACTGCAGAACTTATGCATGAATATATAACAGAGATGGCTTACCATATATTGCTGATCCCACCTACAATATCTATCCCTACATACCTCCAGCCTCTATGCACAATCTCACACTACCATCTAACTGATGGTTTGTCTTAGTTTGAGTATAGTATTCTTCTACACTGTTTGGCCATTTACTGGCTCATTCTTCTTTTATATTTTTATGATTAATATTTCTTATTCTCATAAGTCTTTTCATTAATCTTGATCCAGTCCATTCGCAATATTGTACCAGTGAATCCGTCCTTTCTTTATGATTGTGCTTATATTTTATCTGGAGATTGTCTGATCCTGTTGGACTCATATCTGCTTCCTCTGGGATATGGATTTTGCTCCCTACATTCTCTATCCTCTGTCCTTTCATATGGATGCCTCCATTCAGTCTCCAATCTATGTCATCCATCTTCCTGCCCTCTTGGGTTCCACTCTGTAAATCTCTTCAGTTTTTTTTCCATCATCCTTTACTAGGATCCCAACCATTTTTTATTTCAAGTGGTTCCTTTGGAGGTGGTCTAGATTTATATCCATCATCGGTCCTGGTGCTATCCATGCATTTAGCCACTCAGCAACTCAATACACTGTCTTCCTCTCTGTACTAATTAATGTCTGTTCAATATCTCTCATGGTTCTTTGTCCTATGCCTTTTACTTCTGTATTGTGCTGTTACTGGCTGACTTACTAATCCTCTCTTCAACATTTGATTGTAACCTTTCTACTACCTTGACTATCTTCCTTATATTCTTCTGCATATTTTCCAGCATTCTATTGTTTTCTAAACTCATCACCTCAAGTTCCTCCTTTTCCCTTCCAGCTGCCCTATGTCTGCTCTCAGATCAAACTCTGCTGACTTTATCTCAGTCCTCTCTGCCCTATCTAGTTCCTCACACTCATATAGTTCTATGCTTTCTGGTTCATTCCACTTGCCTGTATCCTTTGCCTCTGATTGCTGGGTGAAGTTATTTCTAATTTCTTCTATGGCTTCAGCAATTCTTTTGTTAATCTCTATTGATAACTTCACATACCATTTTTCCATCATTCTTTTTTTCCTGTCCTGGCATTCCTTCATAAACTGCTGTTGCTCAATTCTCATTTGCATGAGCATATTCATTATATCACTAAATTTTTTTATTTTTCCCTTCCCTCTCCTTATCTTCATCCATTTCTCTCACTTCATTTACTTGGTGGTCCATTTTAGTTTGAGACCTTATACACCTAAATATAATTTTATTTAACCTGTCTTGATATGTATTTATTATTTTTCTCTGCTGTGTCTCTCTTTTCTATTTTGATTTGTTATTTTCATTCTTTATTATCTGATACTTAGAATTTAGACCGCTAGCCAATCCAAACACACATGCTCTGGTTTACCATTTTGTCTACCTGACTTAGATTTGTTTGACTGCCTGTCCTACTTTGATAACTGTCCTTTACTTTCCACTACTTATGCAAACTCTTACTCACTATACTTAAATAAATGACGCGATTATATATATTTCATGTTTAACTATAATTCAATCAAATTCGAGTTGCAGATATATTGTAGTACTAAGTGTATTCATTTATTTTTCACTTTACTGTTAAGGCTATTTCAAATTCACCCACACAATTATTTATTTTTTTCACTTCCTAATATCTTACATTATACCTTCTGTTTGTACTTTATTGATCGCTTTATTATCATGCTTATAAACTTCTACATATATTTTATTTTCAACTTAACTGAAATATGCGACTATTAAATCACACATATATATTTCTTCAACTTAGTTTATATACCCAACTATTTTTATTATTTATCATTAAAACTTTCCTGAAACTTTGTTTTATTTTATTTTTTTCTACTTGACTGAAACAATTTATATTTTGTTAACAGCAATTACATTGAGATAATCAATTCTTTGTTCATGACGATTATATTTGACTATTTCTTGTCTTATTTTAAATATGTCACAACGAACGTCAAAAACTTTCTTAATATTAAAATTTCCCCCCTTCTTTCTATCCCTTGTACACATTTGACATCAAAATACATATATAAAATATTACAAAGTGCAAAAAAAAATTATCCCCCTCATCTTCACTTCTCACCACTCTAATTTACAAAACTAATTTTATTATATATATCTTTTAAAATATATATACATCTGGGTCTCATTTTATGTGATAGATAGGTTCCTCAGAAAACACGTGCAAATGAAATCATGCAAAAATAGACGTAACTTACCTTGAAAAGGGGGGGGGGGTACGGGCTGTGATTTTTCAAAAATCGCGTAAAAGCAAAGCACCAAGTAAAATTACTTAAAAATTCACGCAAAAAAAAAATAAGGAAATAAAATATGACTAATAAAAAATTTCAAATTTGAAAAAAATTGATACAAGACAAACTTTTTTTAACTATATTATATAATTTTATTCAAAACAATATATTTTTATGCATAATTTACAGTAATTTATAATTTTTATACACATTTTAATTATTATCGCTATTTGCCAGTAAACAGGTTCATTTGCAAACTGATAAAAAAATCAGATTCTTCACAAGAAGAAATACAACTAGCACCAATGTCACTCTCACGTTGTGTTAATTAATGGTTTTCTGGTGATAACGTAATTAGTAATTAATCTAACAACTAAAAATTAAATTCTTATTTTTGTCTTTAATTTTCAGTTTTAATTGTGCCCATTGCTTTTAAAAATAAACTTGTGGACACTAAATGATTAATAATTGATTACGTTCTTTTTTAAAAAGCAAAAACAGAATGTGATTTAAAATGCAAAATTAACACGCACAATGTTTGAACAAATTTACATTATAATCTTGTAAAATTTAATGTGTGTATACATAAAATATGGAAATCATGATTTTAATTTCATTATTGCATAAAATCTTACTATTATAAAGCACTGAAAATATTGAAATTACTAAGTTGAAAGTCGAATTTCAATAATGTGCTATTACTTTCAATATAACATAAGTGTGCGAAATTTATTATTTAAAGTAATAGCGCAATATCGGAGTTTGACTTCCAGTGAAACACGAATCGCGTAAGTTCAAAATCGTGTTAAATAAGTCCACGTAAAAAGAGACCCAGGTGTATTTAAAAATCTTTACATTATTTTATCAAATTTATCCAACACATGATTACTAATTGCACAGCAATAGATCCCAGACTGACCCTTAAAATATAACAGAAACAATGACAATTGAATGCAAAACTTTCCTTTTATTTATATATAATATGGATTTCTTAAAATTCAAAATCATCCACCTTCCGCTACTACAAGCAGAGAGAACATACGGACATAAATGAATTTATATCCGTACTTGACTGAACCTCTGACTATACAGATATTGCCCCAGGTTATCTTTTCTGGTCAACTGTCTCTCGACTGCTGTAATATTTAAAGAATTACAGCACTTGGATAATTTATAAATTTAAATGGGATCAAGAATACTGCCCACCAGCCTCATGTGTTATTTTAGTACTCTAAATGGAGTAATAATTATTCCCCAAACCCCTATGGATATATTACTATCTGGAATGGTGAAGAATGAGACAAAACAGATTTAAATAAATAAATATTTGATATAACAAAATAAACAACAAAAAAAATCAATTGAAATATTCTACACACAATAGAAACAAATTATTGGAGATAATGCTACAAGTAAATATATATAAAAAAAGATTCCTCAAACCCCTATGGATATATTACTATCTGGAATGGTGAAGAATGAGACAAAACAGATTTAAATAAATAAAAAATATTTGATATAACAAAATAAACAACAACAAAAATCAATTGAAATATTCTACACACAATAGAAACAAATTATTGGAGATAATGCTACAAGTAAATATATATAAAAAAAGATCCTATAAATGATTATACATTTATGATCATCATTCCATGTATTAGAAAAAAGTTTAAATATTGTCTGTATCACTAATATCAGGAATTGGCAATTATTTAAATTAAAGGTATGTGCACATATGTCTATAAAGGTGTGATATATAATTTACCTAGGTTTTCTTTAGTCTCTGAAGTAAGTTGAGGTCCTACTGACCACCACATGGAATTCCTCCATCTTTTTAGCAGGGAATGGGCAGTCTTAGGCTGGACTTGGTTTGTGGTTACTTCTCCGTATTAGGACATCAAGGACATGGCAAGTGGATCATCTGGCAGGCACTACATTCGCAGTTGTTACATGGTGATGGGAACCATTCGAGCACAGTGAGTCTGAATTGGCCAGCGATCATGCTGTCCTTTAGCCACACATTCTTGAAGTGTCATGTATGTTAGAAATCATTTTCCTGTTCATACAATGATTCATTTTTATGTTGGAGTCCTTTCACTACATTATATTACTACATTTCTGGTTTTTCTCTCATTTTTTTTTACTTTAAAAGATTCTTAGGTCTGCTTTCTCTCAATTATATCTGTTTATTATCAAAGCAGTGTCTCCACCCAAGTCTCATTGAGAACTGTCTTGAACTCTAATAATTTTTAATTACATTTTGTCACCTTCTTTTATTCTCTTGATCCCTTTTGTTTTTTAGCTTTCCATTCACACCTTTTTTTTTTATTTAATACGCCTTCAGCAATTTACACAAATTTACTTTTACACAATCTCATAGCAATATTTACATTTATTTCTTATTTCTTTCTTTTTCTTTTAATAAAATTAATTTTTAATAAAATGATTTTTATTTTGACAAGCATTAATTATTGCTGTCTTTATCCATACTTTATACATACTCTACACATGCATTTCGTTTTATTGTCAAAATGTGTACTTCTATGAACTAGATCCTTATCTTCTGTCATATTTTAAATTTCTATTTTAATCTGATTTAAACTCTTCAAACTTTTACCCTTTCTTATAAATCATATTTTAGTTCTTATTTCATTCATATTTCCTCTTTCATTTTTGTGATCTTAAGCTAAATAGACGATTTCAATATTTCTGCATTTAAATATTTCTATTTTACCAAAATCTTAACTTTGGAGGATAAAAGATAAGAATCTTTTGATTCTATTTCCCTCTCTTTATTAATTGAGACATTTCTTTCTTCATGGGTTTTAATTCTTTTTATTAGTATACCAAAATAACACAATATTTAATATTATTTAATGTTAAATATATATGTGTGGTCGCAGTATGTGTGATCATCACAATATAGACTTCTTAGAATTAAAAAGTATATTTTTAACAGTTTTAGGATTTGGTCCATAATCTTCATAAAATTTAATATGGTGATTTTTTTTTGTATATCATCTATATTTTTATCTGTATCATATTTACCATTTCTATAGTTAAATTTTTAATAACTGCCATCTTTTATACACATGCTTTTTGTGAATCTAGAGGATTGTTTTTTTTTTAATTTCTCTTCACAACAAAATGTGTTAATATAATTTTATTATTATTATCTATTTGAATTTTTATATTTAAAGATTTCATTTTATCCTCAAATCTGACATTTGTGAATTTAATGCTATATATATTATTATTAAAAACATTGAAATATTATTCATCACTCTTTTATTATCAAAATGTATATATCGATCTAATTAGAAATAAATTGTGAATCAATATTTACTATGCTTACATAAGCTGTTATAACATAAACAACACTCTCCGTGCAATTGTGGCATCCAGTCCAAGTCAGAATAATATTGGATCAATAGGCACTAGACAAGGATTTTATTGGCAAACCTTCTTGCATCAGTTGATTAATCTGATTTGCACTGAAAGGCAATATTGTATAAAGAGCTTTGCTTCTGTTATTAATAAATAGTTATACATTAATTGTTATACAATATATATTGTAATGGTATGCATATGCCATTACATTATTTTAAAAATAAAATAAATGAGGAAAATGAATTGTAAATAAAAGTGTTTTATTAAAAATATAAAAGCAAATTAAAATAATTATTTTAACATATATATATATATATATATATATATATTATCACACAGATAGAAAACTTTTGTTTTTTAAAAAAAAAGTATATAAAAGCAAGTTAAAATAAATATCTAAAAATAAGATTGGCATTTTTTAAAAAAATAATGAAAAAAAAATGTTAATTAGTTTCAATTTAAAAGTCATGTTTGAATCTTAAAATGGAAGTGATTGTTCTCTTGAAATATATTTGAATTTAAAGCAAACTAGCCTTTGGGGCACTTAAATGATTGTAAAGTCAGATAAGAGATAAAAATTAAGGATTGTGTTTCCCTCTCTGAAGCAGATCAACCAATGCAAGTAACAAGCCATGGCTGGGCCAAAAAGGGAAACATCCAGATCTGTAAGAACAAATGATGTCATGTGCAACTGATCCATAGGATTTGTGATAAGAAAGGTAAAAAAATCATAAAAGATGGAAATATCAAATTATTAAACCTTTTACTCACTTAGAAAATGAAGTAACTGTTGATTCATGAACTGCATTGTGGGCCCTAAAATATAAGGGTCTTGCAATGAATTAATTTCCTGTTATGCACCAGCTGAGACAGCTTTTAATTTTAATTAAACGTTTAGGGTTTAAATTTTCATTATTATTTAAAAAGAATGCGTGTATCAAAACACAAGCGTTTATATGTAAAACAGATTTTTTTAAAAAATGTTTTTCGATTTATTTTAAAATAGTTTTCATATACCGCCTGTTTTTAAATCCATTTGATTTAAAAACAAGCTGGCTAGCTAATTGCATTCCTGTTGCTTTTATTTTAATTATTGTAAACAATTTTTATAGCGGAGATTTGATTTTTATGTTGTTGTTTTCATTTCAATAAACCCTGGGTAGAATTCTTAGATAGATTGAGCGGGAGATTAATATTTGCCCTGCCTAAGGCATAGAAATTGGACAACAAGGAAAGTGTTTTGCAGGAAATGGAGCAACGTATAAATAGCCCCGAAAATTTGGAGTGTCAGTTAATTCATTGTTCGTTGATAGACAAGCTGTTTATCAAGTGAGAATTTATATCAGCGTGGACATTTAATTTCTTAAAGGACATCAGCTGTGATTAAATACTTTTGCCTGCAACAAAATGAAAAATTCTATACTTGTTACCACCACCCGAATGGCTTGCTAACTCCACAAAAGACGGATCCCTGACTTCCAAGTTTGCTCCAGTAATGCCTTGAACACCTAAAAGAAGCCGGAACCTCTCTACATCTACCTTGCTGCCTAAAGAACCTGAAAATGAACTTAAGTAAAAGTGCACACTCTACGTGAACTTTGTTTTACCGAAAGGTAACTATTTTCGTTTTTATTCTTCCCAGGGTAAATTAATTCTCATTAAATCTCCGCTCAATCTAATCATAAATATGTCTTCTTAAATCAATATAGCCTCATATCTAATATTTGCTGTGTTTTCCAATATTTTATAGTGTGTCTTGGAATCTTAGTTTTAAGCTTCCAATTTGCTTTCAGTTTTGTTTATTGGAGAGTGACGAATGAGTTTTATATTTTATGCCTCGCTTTTGTAAATGCTTTAGCAGTCTTGTATATATTTTTTTATGCTTACCTGTAATTATTTAGTATTCAATAATTAATTTTATACTCTATGTTTGCCCTCTTGCTAAACCTCCAAAACTCTTTTGGCTGACGACTTTATTGTCTGATTTTCGCAGGTGGAGATTTCGTTTCTAATATCTCTAAAGGCGGAAATTAGAATTGTGTTTTTCTTTGTAATTTTATAAGTCATCAGCAGGAAGATAAAATTTATCCTTTCTTAAATTACAGGTGAGCAATACTTTCGTTCTGCTAGAGTATTTAAACTTTTGATATTTCGTACTCATGTGCACTCTCCGATAGATTTCTTTTTGTATTTATTATGTGTGCTTTAAATTTGTCAGAGCGTGTACTCAGAATTTGTTTGTAAGTTTATTTTCTTTAAATGCTGGGCAGACGTAACTGTTTTTCTAATTATTTACTTGTCCCTTAGTGGGATCTTTAATTATTAATTTTAAAGTAATTTTCGCCAATCGTTTGGCTGGGATTCACCAGTTTTAATTGTTTCTTCATTTCAGTCATGTTTGTCAGTTGTTCTTGAGGTGGATCAATCACCGTTATTTTAAACGTAGTAATAGGTGCAGCTCATACCGATATAAGGACATTCAAGGTCTGACCAATTTTTAGATCTCGAACAGCTCATCGGCACTGGATTCTTTGATCTATTTCAGGGGCATATGGTTTAAATATCTGAAAGTGAAAACCAATGTTTAGGTGAATCCTCTGCTGAATGAAATTTGCTTCCTCCCTTTTAAATTTGTTTATTAGAAGATCAGTCAGTCTGTCATAGCTTTGCCTTTAGTATGTCTGGTACACGCCTGAGTTAACCCCCATCTATTGTGTCATAAACTTATATTTAATAATTTATTTTCTCATAATAAAATTTATGAAATATGTTTAAACTTAATTTGGCTGACGTTTGTCTTTGTGCTTTTGTCTCAATTGTCTAAACAATTTAAGATCTCTTGTTTCTCCCTGAGTCTAGTCGGTGCAAACCATCATCATCATCTATTCTGATCACAGTAAACAAATTTTCCAGACACATAGTGGTCTGGTGGCGCCCTCTGTTTCAGAATAGATTGAGTATCCGGTATATAGGATAGTAATTTTTAGCGCTACCAACGTGAGGCTTCGAGTTTTCAAACTCATGTGAGATTTTGTTTAGACAATTGAGAAAGATTTCAGGTGTAAGAGGCAAGATCTAGTAGGTGGAGGTTCGGTTTTTGTTAATTATTGTATGTATGGTTGGAGTAAGTTGGTAGAATGGGGTTCGTCTTTCTTTTTAATGAAATAATTTATAAACTGTAAAAGCGTATTTTCGAAAAGTCTATCGGAGTAATTTTATTTCAAGAGTTAAATATAGTTCGTCTTTCTTTTATATGAAATAAATTAGAAACTGTAAAAAGAGTATTGTCTGAAAAGTTTGTCGGAGTAATTTTATTTGAAGAGTTAAATATAGTTCGTCTTTGTTTTGAAATAATTTATAGAAAACAGTAAATAGCGTTTTATTTGCTTTTAGATTTTTAAGTTTTTTTTTTTTAAGAAGTTAGTATAGTGAATTTAGTCTTGCGTGAAAATGGGAGTAGTTAAAAAAGATGAGTCAGAGATGCATATCATGATGAAGAAATTGATGAAGATGATGATAGAGATGAAGGAAGAACTTAGCGAAATCAAGCGAGACCAGCAAGAAATGATTAAAGATTTGAGAGAGATGAGGGGAGAAATAACGGAAAAAGTAGTAGAAACTCAGGAAGTAGAAAAGGTTGAGGTCATAGAAGATATAGAAATTAAGGTAGCACAGGATTGTACTAGGCCAGAAAAGGTGGAAATAAAGTTAGAAATAAGCACAGATGGGTTACAAATAGAAAGTGTGGTGGAAAATCTAGTAAATGTAGATAAAGAAATAGAAGAAAGTTATAAGGTAAAAACAGAAAAGCAGGTAGAAGAGTCTCCACGTGAAACTAAAAATAAATTGGTTTCAATAACTGTTTGTGTTGAATATGAATGTGAAAAGAAGAAAAGAGTTAAAAAAAGATTAAGAAATATGATTTTAAAGCTGAAATAGAATGCATCTATAGAACAATCTTATTTAAAACGTTCAAAAAATGGGTAGAAGATAAAATTTTTCCCTTTACTAAGGTTGATATGCTCAAAAATAAAGTAGGAAAGGTTGAAGAATTGGGAAGTTTCGTTAAGAAAAAGATTCCATTATATAAGCTAGAAAATAGAGCAGAACGAGAAAGAGACAAGAGAAAATTGTATAAGCTAAGAAAATATAAGAGTGGGAAAGGAACTTATTTTAGTAAGTTAGTAAAAGGAGTAAAAGAACCGCCGGACAAAAGTTAAGGGTTCAGCATTTAGCAATCGGACGGATTGTTTTTAATAAAAATAAAAATAAAAAATTTTGTTAATGAATTATGAGAATGGAGAAAGGTTTTGATTCAAATGAAATATTGTTTTGTTTTTCATGAGTGCGAGGCAAACGTTCGGCCGAATTTCTAAGAATATTTTTAAAGTGTTTATAGTTTTAAAAAAAAAAAAGTTACAGGAATGTTTTTTTTTTTTTTGATCACGTTTTGAGGCAGTTGAACCTGATTGAAATCCGGTTCAATGGTGTTGTTATTAAACAAAAAAAAAAAAAAGAAATTTATTAAGCTTTTAATTTTAATTAAACGTTTAGGGTTTAAATTTTCATTATTATTTAAAAAGAATGCGTGTATCAAAACACAAGCGTTTATATGTAAAACGGATTTTTTTAAAAAAATGTTTTTCGATTTATTTTAAAATAGTTTTCATATACCGCCTGTTTTTAAATCCATTTGATTTAAAAACAAGCTGGCTAGCTAATTGCATTCCTGTTGCTTTTATTTTGATTATTGTAAACAATTTTTATAGCGGAGATTTGATTTTTATGTTGTTGTTTTCATTTCAATAAACCCTGGGTAGAATTCTTAGATAGATTGAGCGGGAGATTAATATTTGCCCTGCCTAAGGCATAGAAATTGGACAACAAGGAAAGTGTTTCACGGGAAATGGAGCAACGTATAAATAGCCCCGAAAATTTGGAGTGTCAGTTAATTCATTGTTCGTTGATAGACAAGCTGTTTATCAAGTGAGAATTTATATCAGCATGGACATTTAATTTCTTAAAGGACATCAGCTGTGATTAAATACTTTTGCCTGCAACAAAATGAAAAATTCTATACTTGTTACCACCACCCGAATGGCTTGCTAACTCCACAAAAGACGGATCCCTGACTTCCAAGTTTGCTCCAGTAATGCCTTGAACACCTAAAAGAAGCCGGAACCTCTCTACATCTACCTTGCTGCCTAAAGAACCTGAAAATGAACTTAAGTAAAAGTGCGCACTCTACGTGAACTTTGTTTTACCGAAAGGTAACTATTTTCGTTTTTATTCTTCCCAGGGTAAATTAATTCTCATTAAATCTCCACTCAATCTGATCATAAATGTGTATTCTTAAATCAATATAGCCTCATATTTAATCTTGGCTGAGTTTCCAATATTTTGTAGTGTGTCTTGGAATCTTAGTTTTAAGATTCCAATTTGCTTTCAGTTTTGTTTATTGGAGAGTGACGAATGAGTTTTATATTTTATGCCTCGCTTTTGTAAATGCTTTAGCAGTCTTGTATATATATTTTTTATGCTTACCTGTAATTATTTAGTATTCAATAATTAATTTTATACTCTATGTTTGCCCTCTTGCTAAACCTCCAAAACTCTTTTGGCTGACGACTTTATTGTCTGATTTTCGCAGGTGGAGATTTCGTTTCTAATATCTCTAAAGGCGGAAATTAGAATTGTGTTTTTCTTTGTAATTTTATAAGTCATCAGCAGGAAGATAAAATTTATCCTTTCTTAAATTACAGGTGAGCAATACTTTCATTCTGCTAGAGTATTTAAACTTTTGATATTTCGTACTCATGTGCACTCTCCGATAGATTTCTTTTTGTATTTATTATGTGTGCTTTAAATTTGTCAGAGCGTGTACTCAGAATTTGTTTGTAAGTTTATTTTCTTTAAATGCTGGGCAGACGTAACTGTTTTTCTAATTATTTACTTGTCCCTTAGTGGGATCTTTAATTATTAATTTTAAAGTAATTTTCGCCAATCGTTTGGCTGGGATTCACCAGTTTTAATTGTTTCTTCATTTCAGTCATGTTTGTCGGTTGTTCTTGAGGTGGATCAATCACCGTTATTTTAAATGTAGTAATAGGTGCAGCTCATACCGATATAAGGACATTCGAGGTCTGACCAATTTTTAGATCTCGAACAGCTCATCGGCGCTGGATTCTTTGATCTATTTCAGGGGCATATGGTTTAAATATCTGAAAGTGAAAACCAATGTTTAGGTGAATCCTCTGCTGAATGAAATTTGCTTCCTCCCTTTTAAATTTGTTTATTAGAAGATCAGTCAGTCTGTCATAGCTTTGCCTTTAGTATGTCTGGTACACGCCTGAGTTAACCCCCATCTATTGTGTCATAAACTTATATTTAATAATTTATTTTCTCATAATAAAATTTATGAAATATGTTTAAACTTAATTTGGCTGACGTTTGTCTTTGTGCTTTTGTCTCAATTGTCTAAACAATTTAAGATCTCTTGTTTCTCCCTGAGTCTAGTCGGCGCAAACCATCATCATCATCTATTCTGATCACAGTAAACAAATTTTCCAGACACGTAGTGGTCTGGTGGCGCCCTCTGTTTCAGATAGATTGAGTATCCGGTATAATATATATATGTAATTATTAGATTTTGTAGATGATGTAGTTGTTTTTGCAAATAATGCTTTAGAGCTACAGAAAATGTTGCAGGAGTTATCAGATGAAAGTAGGAAAGTAGGAATAAAGATAAATGTTAAAAAGACTAAAGTAATGTTTAATAGATTTTCTCAAAATATGAAAATAAAGATTGATTATGATGAGTTAGAAGAAGTTAACAGTTACAAATACCTTGGTCAAATTATTAATACAGTTGGTAATATAATGGATGAAATTAATCATAGAATTAAACTTGGTTGGTGTGCTTTTGGTCGAAATAACTTGATACAAAAGGAAATATGCCTATGTGTTTGAAAAAGAAGGTTTTTAATAAATGTGTTTTGCCAGTTTTTACTTATGGATCTGAGACTTGGACATTTAATAGAAGAGCAATACAGAGACTTCAGACCACTCAAAGAAGTATGGAGAGATGCATGTTGGGAGTAACAAGAAGGGATCGAAAATGCAATGTATGGGTAAGAGAACAAACAGGTATTACTGACCTCATTGAAAAAATTAAAAGACTGAAGTGGAGTTGGGCTGGACATATTGGTAGAAGAGATGATAATAGATGGACAACTGAAATTCTGAACTGAATTCCAAGAGATTGTAAAAGACCCTGAAAGAGATCACATGTGAGATGGATGGATGAAATAACAAAGTGTGCAGGGATGATGTGGAGAAGTGAAGCTAAAGATAGGAAAAGATGGATTGAACTTGGAGAGACCTTCATCCTGGAGTGGATTGATAATTGTTGATGAGGATGATGATGAATTATATCAACTAAAACCTTAACTTATTATAGTATTAATACAGTGTATATTTGTATTTACTTACATGTTCAAAGCACACTTTCACAATATGTCTAATACTGTAATACAAACTTAATTTTAAACTTTGCATCATTGGTTAATATTCTGTAATTACATACTAGTGCTATAAATGCATGAACATAAATCTAATATTTAATATTTTATTAAACAATAGGCTGAGTGCTTTCAAGAGTCATGGTTCTCATAATCATAGCTCTTTGTAAAGTAACTGATTGTCTAATCTTATGTAAATCTATGCAAAGTTCAAATATTCCATTTCCTGGATATAGAATAACACTGTTTTTTTTATTAATGGCATTGCTGTCTATTTTGATAAAGCAGGCCTCTTTTATCTTTCTTCTAAAATAATTTCCTTCTCTGAAGACTAAGCTGAGCATTTGCAGATTACATGGATGTCCTGCAAGCTTTTGGTGCAGTGTGAAAATGGAATTGTGTGCTGGATTGGATTGTCCCTTAATATACAAATATTTATGTTGAGATAATCTAGTTTCCAGAGCTGCTTTGGTTTTGCCATATTATATGGTTTTACAATTTTTGTCAGAGCATAATGTATTGTAAACCACTTGTGATGTTTGAGTGAGAGTTAATTGGTCTTTTGTGGTATTGATAAGTTTGTTGGAAACTAGGAAGGATGTGAAAGCACAACTGAAAGCTTCTATTGAAAATTGAACAAAATTGTTTGTGCATATTTGGAATGTATGGCAACAATAGCCCCTGTCTATTCACATTGAGTGTGTTTTGGTTGTTTTGAAATCATATATCTTCCTGTTAACAATGCTCTTGCTTAGTAAGGACATAAAAGACTGGTTTGTTTGAACTATCCTGTAGAAGCACTGTTATAATATGACTATAGTTACTATCATAATACAAATACATAACTGTTTTAGTACAATCAGTAATAAAAAACATCTTTTGACAAGGAATCCAAACTTTTTATGTTATCATTAAAAAACTTTTTTCATTTTTGTAAAGGTTTGTTTAATTATTATTCTAATTGTTTTATGAAAATGCACTTTTATTGGTAAATTATTTTTCATTTAATTATTTTAGAATTTTGTTTAAAAAGTTTATTTTTCCAACTTAAAATCAAAATTTGGGTTTATATCAGTGTAATTAGTATCACTTATTAATTTATTTTGAAAATCGTTTTAAGCCTGCATTATTAAAAATAAAACTTATTCATGGCAGCTTTTTTCTAGTGAATTGCAGCATGGTCTAGTTGTAGATTTTGTTAATCTTCTGACATTTTTTTTTATAAATATAATTATTTAAATTACATTATAAGGACCACATAATAATAATAATGGAAAATTTTTTAGGATCTTTGATAGCTTTTTAAAAACGTTTTGCTTTTTTTTGCCAAATTTTTGCAATATTTTCAGCAGTAACAATGTCCAAAGTAGTTCTGCTACTCATGCTTTTGGTTCAAACTTTAAATTGTTTTAAAATATTGGAAGTACATCCAGCTTGAGTAAGCATAAGAAATGGTGATCATGTGATGTTTGCTTCCTTTATATCAATCCTGTCTAATAGGATAATGGTGGCTGTGGTTATTTAAAAACCAAAGACCCCAAAATATATGGGTGATGAACTGATTTCAGACCTATATGACTATATAAGCTAATGAGCTTGGATTGAAAATATTATGTTTTTAATTTTAGACTCATAGTTTTGTAGTTAAGTAAAGATGGGAGGGTTGCATTGGATCCTAAGATCTAGGTGCACTGCTCTCAGATCCAAGGCTCCTCATTGATGAAAACAATAAGTTAGAAACTAGTCTTTGGATATTGGATGAGTAGGCATTAGATAGGGATTTTATGCACAAACCTTATATCCATTGATTATTCTGGCTTGCACTGATTGGGACTACTGTAGGGAGAGTTCTGCCTGTTTTAACATTCTTTTGTTCTTAATGGCTTTCTAAGTTTAACCACCAGAAGATACCAGCTTTAAATATTGTTACATATCAGCTGCATATGCTCAAGATTGTAAGTATTTGTGCATTTATAATGGATTAATGTTCAACCATAACATTTAAAATGTCAGTTTGGTTATAGCATGCATTTTTAAAGATAAGTAAAATTCAAAAGTATATTGTGTTATAAGATATACTATAAACTCCAAAGTCAGTGGGGGCATAGTTATTAAAATAATATATATTTTGTAGGTGTAAGTTTAAAAAAAAAGTATGCATTTTATCATAAAGACAATTTGCAGTGTTTTTATTTTTATGTTTTTGCTTTCAGCATCTTTCAATTATTGACATTTTTTTAATAATACCTACTGACGTGTTATTTTTTTTAAACTATTTGTCACAAATATATTAAACCGGACCCTATTTATTTACATAAGAGGTATTTCTTCTTTCCTTTTCTCTCTAATCCCTATCATTATCTTTGAAGGCTCCCGGTTCTGCAGGTAGAGATAATAATATCACTGTTAGCAAGTTATCAATAATACAAACTCTCTGCTACTAAATTATAAATCTGGACATCCAAGCACTTTATTTATTTTAAAGAAAACCTTTAGGCGTCTGTTAATTAAGATGCAATTAACATGCTTGCTCGACCAGCTACAAATTTAGTACCCGATTATTCCAGCTAGTTCATTGGAATCTAAATACTGTGAACTCTCCATCCACAACGTAAACCCTATTCTTTTAAATACCCATATGTAATGAATATTTGTCTGATTGAATCCTTAGTCGTTGTTTAAATCTGTCGCATAATTCCTTCCCTCGCTCATGACATTAGCTCAATTAAATTACCCTAAATAGCAGTAATTAAAATATCTATACACCCAGTTTTCTTTCTTACTCTTTTCAATCCCGTCATTCGTCTTATAATGTAAACACGCACATACATTCTATTTAAAATACATGATTTAATACGCCTTCAGAATTACGTATATGTATATTTTATAAAATAAACATAAACTAAACACACATTTAATAATAGAATACACACATATAAATAAATAAAATACTTGATTTTAAAGTCTTATTATGAAAGCTAATGTAGATAATTATACCATGGATATCAATAGTTCTATATGTGATTAAGTTCTAATTTATAATTCTTTAGGTGTTTAAAATTTTGATTTGCAACGGCTATAAGTTAAGATTTGAAGACATATAACAAAATGAAATTCTTTACCTAGGATTTGAATCCTTCTGTACTTAAATAGGGTAATGTAACATTCTGCTGCTTTCAATTGGTTGGTGTTAATTCCTCATAGGATTTTATTGATATACATATTAGCTATTCATGGATTTAGGCACAGACACTGATGATTTCCCACATTTCAGATGAACATGACTTTTGCGAAATAACTGCCAGTGTTACTGCAATAAAGTTTCAAGCTAGTCGCATGATCCAATGTGTTCAGCAATGCATTTTGTCTGCTGGTTTTAACTATTTTAATAAAGACTTTATCACAGAAGAGAATACTGACAGGATGTCTATTGAATAATGATAATATTATTGCTAATAGGGTATGATATTTCAACAATGCAGATTTCTCCCTTATATATCCAGTGTCTTTTATCTTAGGATCAATTGAACATACTGCTCTAATTCTATTGAGGTTTCTATTTCTTTTTTTTTGAAAGTCCATGCTTTGTAAGATTTTCCCCATTTGCTTATATTTCAATTAAACAGTAGTACATGTTCCCTTTGTTTATTAATTAGCAATAGCTGTTGCAATTATATATATTTTTTTTGTTTTCGTTTTTAAGTTTTAAATTCTTGAATTTATCTTAGATTTCCTTATATCAGTTTTTTTATTTGAATTACATTAGCTTTCATTTTTAATATTTTATTTGTTGTTTTTTTTTATTTAAATTCTTTTTTTTTAATTTTACTTTTATTTACAGATGCACACACACTCCATTACTTCAACATTATAAGACAAAAGAGAAAATCTTATGTTATATTCAACGATTTAATAAAATTTCCCCCCTTGTTTCTTTTTTTTTTTCTATGTGTTTAAATGGATAAGATCCTATACATGAAAGGTTAGAGTGATTTGAGGTCAACATGGGCATGGCAATAATATTGGCATCAACATGGGATTTGGGTTTTCATCATCAGATTTGCAATGATATGGAAGGTTGAAAAGTTGGAGGTTGGAGTAGATTGAAGCCTGTCCATTAAAGTATGAAGATTTGCTATCTTAATATAAACTGAGCACTGACTATATATATGTGTGGAAAGGAAGATGATAATCTGGATCAACTGATGAGTGCTGGTTTAGCACGAAATACTAATATTGGTGATTATTTATCTTTTGTACTGAAACAGACAGATCGAAGGATCGATCTTAGTTTCATAGTTTTCATTTTGAAGTACGGTAATTCTAAATCACTATTTACCCGCAATGAGGCTTTTTCTATTCCAGGCCACATAAATTTTAAGTTAGTTATTTTATGCTTTGTTTAAAAGAATTTAATGTAAATATTACAAGTATAAATATTACAAATTATGATAAATAATATTCGTGTGTGTGGTTTGTAGGTTTATATTCGCTCAATTTAAAAGTTTCATTGCGTGTATATATTTTTTTTTAATTTTAATCTTTCAAAATTATACAAAGTCATTTAAAAATGCTGATCAAAAGTCACATTCCTTTGATCGGTATTTTTAGTCAAATCTTACGTGTACAAGATGTATAGAATAATTAGTTTGTACTTTGAAAGTTAAGATAATGAATTTCAATTTTGTATTCACGAATTCCTATGTAATTATTTAGTTTGTCAATTTAGAATCATGTATTGAATTTAGAAATAAATGTAAATCAAACAATGGAAATGAGAAATGTAGGACTCTTATCAAGAAAGGCGAATGCAATTGTATAGTCAAAATTAGATATTGCTGGAGGCCAGAAAATCAAAGGAGGCGGAGTCATGAACAAAAACTATGCAGAGTGATCAACCGTAGCCATCTTATGTTATAATATACTAGGGGACTCTACTTTTTGACTTTGCTGTGGGTAGACCGCCTTGGGCTACAGCAAAGTAGTTGTGCCAGAGAAACCATCTCAACTGTGATTAAGAAGTTGCCCGGTAAATTGCAATAATGTTGGGCTAAGTCCAAGAAGCTGATCCCTGTTCTGCCGATTTAAATCTTTCAAGCCGCTGACCCATAATGTTTCCTGTGCTTCCAGTTTTCTCAATTCCAACCTTTAAATTAATCATGCCGTTCTAAGGAATCCAAAATGCGCGCCTACGTTCTGCATAAACATTACCGCAAGGAGAAAAGCCGGACGAAGAAGAATGGTAACTCTTGTTACATGAACTTTTTAACTTTCCTCTAAGCTTAATAATTTTATTATTTAATCTGTTATGAATTAATCTAGGTAATTACATGTAAATTTCTTGCTTTCCTTCGTTAAAATGTTACACTAAAGCCTGTCAGTAAATTTCTTCTCTAATACTTCTGTGCTCTAGTCTTTAGATGATAATTTACTAATATTTTGTGCCTAATGGTAATTCATTAGTGAATATACTTATATTTTTATTATTACTTACATTTACAAACAAAGCGATGCCAATAATAATATTTTTCAACTCTAGTTAAAGCCATTAAAGTTTATTTCATAGTATTATTAGTATATTCATTTTAAAAGTAATTTTCTTTTATCGAACTAAAAAATTTGGTTCGTTTATGTTGAGTTGAGAAGTATTCAAGTACTTGCATTGTTCCTTTTATTTTGTCAAAATGATATTTTAATCTTTGCTCCAAATAACAGATATAAAATAAAGTCTAAATTTTTATTATCTTATGTTTTATATATGAACGGAGTAATAATATAAAGTGAATATTTTTGTTACTATTATTACCTTCCGAACAACCTGGGGAGTTATGGGTTTCAGAGTGAAATTAATTAATCGTTACTTTTGTGATCTTTTGATTTCGCTATGTTTTATTTTGAATAGTCATATCAGATTGTTGTGTAGAAAATGTTACGGAGAGATAATCAAGGTTTTATATAGTTTCGCTTTAAGTCCACTTCCGATCACTCTTCCTCGATGTTACTGTGGCAGTGCCTTTTCCTTCGCCTAAATTGGCGTCTCATTTTTACTACCAATTGGAAAGAAAGAAATTCTTCTCCAGATAATCTCTTGGATCACCGGGGTTCGAAAATGATCCCGGCTGGTTGTAGTGTCCCGGATCTACTTGGGGGCATTAAGACTTGTCAAAGTACAAGCCGCCCGGTCTTCCGTCAATGCACCGCAAGTTGTTATTGTAGTATATTTTAAGCTCTGCAACCATCAGTACATCATTATTATATTATATTTTTATATAAAACCTCCTCCAATTATTCGTATACGTAATGGTTTGAATCTATTAAAATCAAACAACTTAATATAAAATAGTAATTGAATATTTTAAATGCTCAAATTACTCTGATTCTCATATCAACTCATACGACCATTTAAAACATATAAATATTGGCATGCGTTTTGTCTATCAGTCTAAAATGATTATTAAGGACTAGTAGCAAATTATTAGAAATATACGCATGAAAATTTTACCGTATCTGTACATAGTATTCAATGATTTCAATAATTATTAAAAATTTATCTAATCTAT
The DNA here is from genome assembly GCA_028023455.1 of Epiperipatus broadwayi. Lineage (NCBI taxonomy): Eukaryota > Metazoa > Onychophora > Udeonychophora > Euonychophora > Peripatidae > Epiperipatus > Epiperipatus broadwayi. The sequence goes on from JAQFVV010000207.1 coordinate 1,193,588, forward strand.
TTTTGTCGCTCTTGTCTTATTACTCTCGAAATCTAGTTAAGCACCTGCTGTCTGTATCGACAACTTAAATATATATTGAATTAGTAACTGTACCAATATCCCGAATATAAGATATATATGAATAACTGATTGTAGGGTAATTTAGTCTGTGTTTTCCAATGAGCTAGTAAAGGGAAAACCACGTACCGTTGTTGCGTTGTTCATCGGTTGGTCATGCCAGGGGTTTGGGTTTGAATTTGGTTTGCATTTTGGAATTTATTCCTAGATGTGGACTGGGTTTGAATTCGGATTACTGTGCATGATTAAGCATGGTGATTTTACCGGTACAGTACATGTGTGTTGCTATGTGTATCAGTTATATGAGATAGTGTGGATAGTTGAAGGTTGCTTGAAAATCTGAGTTCAAATCCCCAATCATCATCAACCATGATCAATCCACTGCAGGATGAAGGTCTCTCCAAGTTTAATCCATCTTCTCCGATCTTTAGCTTCTCTTTTCCACAACACCCCTGCACATTTTCTTATTTCATCCATCCATCTCACATGTGGTCTCTTTCTGGGTCTTTTACAAAATCCCCAATACTTACATTAATTTAAAATGTTAATGACCTTTTAATTATTACTCGTTACCGAATTCTTTTCCCCTCCACTTAATTGTTTAGTCTTTCAGAGTAACACTAAACATTCTTTCTTAAAAAATTTTGATTTTTTTTTTTAATATTTTTTAAAATTTATTTCAATAAATTTCACTCTTAACAAACACTATAATCATTATGTAGCGACCTACATTGGTACAATATATTTGCAAATAATAAATATAATAAATACTAAAAACTATTATTTCAATTTTGACAATATAAAATATTTATTAAAATGAAATATATAGTGAGATTTATAAAGAGCAATAACTTATTTCTTATTGAACAGTTATTCCATCAGTAATAAAATTACATAATTAAAAACATCAGAATTGTTATAACTTAGTTTGTAAAGCCTAAATGAATAATGTTCACATGATCCAAAACTAATAAAATAAGTTTGAAATTTAAAATTCTAATATTTAAAAGCTGTCAAAAATTTTGCTATATTCTATACAAAATGGTTCTTTTTCAGAAAATTTATAAGCTACAATAGTATATTGATGACTTCTTATTAACTGTCTTCAATATTTTTAATATAAACTTGACCAAATCATGTTATTCTTTTAAAATAAGAAATATTATATATATATCTTTATCAAAAAATGTATAAATATATGAACAAATTATGAGTAATATATATAAAAAATTAATAAAACACAATGGCAGATAGATTTATTTATAAAGGATGTTAATAAGATAGATAAGAATATTAAATTTGTTATAGAAAAAGAAGAGAATAAAATACTAACATATTTAATATGAAGAAGGGAAATGTAGAATTGAAACATCAATTCATAAGAAAAGTGATATAGATAATAATATAACTAATTGATATTTAAATATAAATATGAGATATAAAATAAATAGAATACATTTTACAATTCATAGAGTGGTAATTTATTGTTCAAGTAAAGAAGATTATGTTAAACAGATAGAATTAATTAAAAAAGAATTTATAAATGATGATTATCCATATAAATTTATAAATGATAATATTAGATTAATAGAAAATAATATAAATCTACTAATAATAAAGAATAAAGAAAAAGTAATAATAAAGTTAATTATATAGGTATAAAGATAGGGGATAATTATGTAGTTAAAAATTTAAATAAAGTTATAGGTAAAATTTAAAAAAAGTTTAGTAATGTATTAAATGTTAAAGTCGTTAATAAAAGGAGTAAAAATATGATTAGTATTTTAGAAAATAACTATATATTAGTATTTATAATAACAATTTAGATAATAAAATAAATGGCATATATGAGACTAATTGTAAGAAGTGTCAAATTAATAATATAAAAATAAATTATGTTGAAGAAACATGTAATTCAATATATAGAAGACTATTACAATATAAATATGATAAAAATTCACCAATATTAGAGACAGGGCATGAGTTTGAAAAGGATTCTATAAGGATGATACAATTTTCTGATAATAAAAAAAATAGAAAAATAGAAGAGTTGACCGGCAAAAATTTTTGATATAAAATACAAAATTTAAAAAAAAAAATTTTTTTCTCATGTGTTTAGTTATATAAGAAATAGGAAGAGGGAACTGCTAATAAGAAAAGAGGAAGAGTGCAAAAAGAAGAGAGGATATGGAAATTATGTTGAAAACGTGCAAGGGTGGGTAAAAAGATGGGGGTTAAATTTAGTGAAGAAAAATAAAATATAATGATGGTTAATACTGGGGAAAGAGAAGATGTAGAATTTTTATTGGGGGATATAAAGTTAAGTGTGGTGGATAGATATAGGTATTTAGGATTCATCTTATGTAATCAGGAAAATTGCTTGGATGAATGGGAGAAAAAATTGGTAAATGAAGCAAAGAAACGAAAGCGTTTGGTAAAGAAACTAACAGTATTTTCATATAATAAATATGATGTAGCTAGAATAGTATGAAAGGGAGTTGCAGTAGCAGGGGTAACATATGGTAATAATGCATTATGTGTTAGTAAAAGGGTTTTATATTATTTAGAGAAAGTACAAAGGGAAGTAGGAAGAAAAACATTAGATGCAGAGATGTGGACAACAAAGGAGGCAATTCAAGTATAAATGGGATCGTCATGTTTTTATATGAGAGATGCAAAAAGCAAAATGAAAATGTTTGGTAGGTTGCAGTTTATGGATAGTAAAACAATAGAAAAATAGTGTTCAATTGGGTTATGAGTAAAGGGCAGGTAACAAGATGGGTGAGAAAGGTAATGCAGGATGGGAAAGATTTGGATAAGGGATTTATATCAGTATACTTGTATAAAAGGTGGGATGATTGTGTTAGGAGAATTGTTGAGTGTTATAGTGGTAAGGAATGGGATAAAAGAATAGAAGCATTAATAAAAAAAAGGGAGTTGGAGAGATGGAGAAGTAGTATGGAGGGTAAGAAGAGTTTAAATATATATAGAAGTAAACAAATTATTGGATGCAAGTTAATTTATGACAATAGTAAGGAAAGTAGTTTATTATTTAAGGCTCGAATGGGATCTTTAGCAACAAGAGAATATGCATGTAAATGGAAAACCATGGATAATTTAGTGTGCAAATTGTGTAAGGAAGGTATAGAAAATATTAGGCATCTGTTGATTGAATGTAAATGTTTGAAAGCAGAAAGGGTAAAGATAATGAAGTTATGGGAGAATAGACATGAACAAAGTGACTATACAGAAAGTGAGTGATTAGTTTTTATGTTGGGTTTGTGAAGAGATAAGGGGGATTTAGATATAAAGGCCATAGAGTTGACAAAGATTATGTTGTGGAAATGGGATGGGGCAGAAAATGGGAAGACTTAAGAGTGGGAAGTGGAGAATAAAATGGCTAACAGGTTTATCTGGGCATAATTGCTGAGATATTTTTGACTTCGTTTAAGGAGAAGCCAAATACATCACATCACATCAAGAGAATAATGGTTATAGGAGATATGAATGGGCATATTGAAGAAATTGATGATGTAGACAATAAGAATGAACAGCTTTTGAAGAAATTTTGTCAGAGAGTAAATTTGAGCATTGGAAACTTATCTAATATTTATGAGGGACAATATATAAGGTCTAGGAATAATATATCCCACACAATAGATTATATATTGGTAGAGAAAGAAGGAATGAATAAAGTACGGAAAATTAAGGTGTTTGATAATGAAGAGAGAGTATGTAATAGTGATCATAATTTTGTTGTAATTGAAATGGTTAGTAATGTGATGAAAAATAGGAATAGAAGTAGAAACAATAGTGAATGATGTGGATGGAGAGTAAATGATAAGAATAAGTTAGAAGAGTATAAAATACAAGTTGAAGAAACCATGGAAGAGTTGATTGTAAATGAGTATGAGAACTGGTGTGATGAAATATTAAAAGTTGCAAATAGGGTTTTAGGTGAGAATATTCAGAAAAATAAAAGTAATAGAAAAATGAAAGTTAGTAAAAGTGTAAAAGAGAGGGAAAAAGCATGCAGAGAATATAAGTGTGCTATTAAGAACAAAGAAAGTGAAAAAGATATTAATGCTAAATGGGAAAAGTACTTAGAAAAGAAGAAGTTAGCTAAAATAGATAATTATAGAGAGAGAATGAAACTAAACAGTAAATTATTGAATGATATTAATAAAAGTGGAAGAGATGGGACTAAAAAATTTTGGAATTACATTAAAAGAAGAAATTTACTGGAGAGAGAGATAGTATTACTGGATGAGGAGGGAATAGAGTGTAGCTCTAGAGAAGAATTAGAGAGAATATTGAATAGTTATGTAATGGATATAGAAAAGATGTTAGATGTAAAGGACAGAGGAATAGAAAATATGAAAGCATGTAGTAATGGGAATATTGCATTTACAGAAAATGAACTGAATGAGGCAGGGAAGAAATTGAGAAGTGGTAAGGCTAGAGGATTAGATGGATGGGCAGCAGAGATGGTAATGAATTTGGGGCATAGGGCAAAAGTAAAGTTACTATCATGTTTTAATAAGATGGCACAGAAGAGAGTTTTTCCGGGTAGTTGGATAAATACAAGAGTAAGATTATTATTTAAAGGAAAAAGTAAGGATCTTAGAAAGTTAAATAATTATAGACCAATAGCAGTACATCAGTTTTATATAAAGTTTTTTCATAAATGGTAGCTGGAAGAGTTGCAAAATGGATGGAAGAAAATAAGGTAGTGGAGGAAATGCAAGGAGGTTTTAGGCCAGATAGCATATAGGAGATAGTTTATTTGTAGTTACATAACTTATAGATATGAGTAGAAATTCGGGTAGACAATTATATATGAGTTTTATAGATATAGAGAAGGCATATGATAGAGTGAATAGAAATAAATTATGGATAAGTTTAGAAAATCTGGGAATGGATGTAGCTTTAGTGGGTGTTATTAAGAAATTATATGAAAATAATTACTATACATATCAATTAGGGTATATAGAATCAGTTAAAGTTGAAAATGGGGTGGGACTGAGGCAATGATGCCCTATGTCACCTATTTTGTTTGTGTTGTATTTGAGTGAAATGGAGAGAGCAATAGAAAGACTAGGAATAGAAATAGAGATACCATTAACAGGTAGCAAGAGAGTATATACATTGTCCGGTCTTTTTTTTTGCGGATGATGTCTTTTTGTGTGCAGAAAGAAGAGAAGATATGGAAGTTATGCTGAGGACATATGCAAGGGTAGGTAAAGATATGGGGATTAAATTTAGTGAAGAAAAATCAAATATAATGATGGTGAATACTGGGGAAAGAGAAGACAAAGATTTCTTATTGGGGGATATAAAGTTAAGTGTGGTGAATAGATATAGTTATTTGGGAATCATCTTGAGTAATAAAAAAAATTGCTTGGATGAATGGCAGAAAAAATTGATAAATGAAGCAAAGAAAATAAAGGGATTGATAAAGAAATTAACAGTGTTTTCATATAATAAATATGATGTAGCTAGAATTGTATGGAAGGAAGTGGCAGTAGCAGGGTTAACATATGACAATGATGCATTCTGTGTTAGTAAAGGGGTATTAGATTGCTTAGAAAAAGAACAAAGGGAAGTCAGAAGACATGCATTAGATGCTGAGGTGTGGATAGCAAAAGAGGCAATTCAAGGAGAAATGGGATGGTCAAGTTTTTATATGAGGGATGCAAAAAGCAAATTGAAAATGTTCAGTAGATTGCAGTTTATGGATAATAAAAAAATAGCCAAAATAGTATTTAATTGGGTTACAAATAAAGGGCAGGCAACAAGATGGGTGAGAAAGGTAATGTGGTATGCAGAAGATTTGGATGAAGAAGTTATGTCAGTATACTTGTATAAAAAATGGGATGAATGTGTTAAGAGGATTGTTGAGTGTTGCAGTGGGAAGGAGTGGGATAAAAGAATAGATGCATTAATAAAGAATAGGGAGTTGGAGAGATGGAGAACTAGTATGGAGAGTAAAATGAGTTTAAATATATATAAAAGTAAACGGAACATTGAGTGTGAGTTAATTTATGATAATAGTAAGGAAAGTAGTTTATTGTTTAAGGCTCAAATGGGATCTTTAGCAACAAGGGAATATACACGTAAATGGAAAAATATGGGTGATTTAGTCTGCAAGTTGTGTAAAGAAGGCATAGGAAATATTAGACATCTGTTACTTCAATGTAAATGTTTGGAAGTGGAAAGGGTACATATAATGAAGTTATGGAAGGTTAAATATGAACAAAGTGATTATACAGAAAGTGAGTTATTGGTTTTTATGTTATGTTTGGGAAAAAATAAGGGGGATTTAGATATGAAGATCATGGAGTTGACAAAGATTATGTTGTGGAAATGGGATGGAGCAGATTATGGGGAAATTTAGGGTGGACAATGGAAAAGGAAGGTAAAGTGGCTAACAGGTTTCTCTGGGCATAGCTGTTGAGAGATTCCTGACTCCATTTAAGGATAAGTCATAGTACATCATATCACATCAAAATTTAAAGAGAGGGAACTAAAAGTATAATGATAAAGTTTTAAATTTTTAATTTGGCAGTTGAAGTTAGAAGATATATAAAAGGTGATTTAAAAAATGTGTTTAAAATAATAATATTATAGATAAAAATAAATTATAAATTATTGAATGAATAAATTATAATATTGATTGTTAGTAAAATGAATAATAATAATGTAAAATATAAAAGATATTAAGTTAGAGTTAAATATTTAAAGAGTAATAAAAATAAAATAAAAAAAGAATAAAAATAAAAATAATTAAAAGAATTAGTTATATAAAAATAGGAAGCTGCTATTATAAGTGTAAAGTTTAAAGAGGGAGGTACTGAAAGTATAATGGTAAAATTTTAAAATTTGAATTTAGCATTGAAGTTAGGTGATATAAAAGATGTTTAAAATAATAATATTATAAATTAAAATAGATTATAAATTATTGAATAAATAAATTATAAATAATGATTGTTAGTAAAATGAATAATAATAATATAAAATATAAAAGATATTAACTTAGAGTTAAATATTATAAGAATATAATAAAGAATAAAATTAGAATTTATATAAAAAAATTAATTAATAAATATAGAATGTAAAAAATGGTAAAAAATGAATAATAATAATAATAATAATAATGTAAAATATAAAAGATATTATAAGATGTATATAAAGATTGTAAATTATATGTTCATGTATATTTATATTTATGTTCATATGTTTGTATTATGTTGTAGTTGTGAAGAAGATTGCTGGGGCAATCAAAACTGTAAACTATAAAAGTGGGTGGAAAATAAAGCATTGTGTAACAGTATTAAAGTGTATGGATGATTTAGTATTATATGGTATATAAAAATAATTAATAATAAACATTTTTATTTACTGTGTACTAAAAATTCAAAAACTAATTGTTTTCACAATTGTGTTTTTTTATTTAACTTGAAATAAAAAAAGTCATGTATCCAGAAATTAATTAATTCAATCACTAATTTTTGTTACTAGTAATTCAATTAATTAATATCTGGATAGCCCACATTTTTTTATTTCATGTTAAATATAAAAACCTTAATTGTAGTTGAAAAAAACAACAATTTTTGTACTTTTTAGTTCATAATAAAAATAAATATATATTATAAAACATTATATATATATATTGTACTGAGACAAACTCGGTACAGGTATATACGCACACACACGAGCAATGTAAACACTATATTTTTTTTTTTCATTTTCAACTTATGATAAAAAATAAATGTAGTTTTCTTTCAATGCGTTATAAAATACATTGTAAAATAAAATGTTAATATTTCTGATTAAACAGTTTAAGACTTTCATATAATCTACTATAATAATATTCTCTAAAAAAATAAAGTATAAAGTATTACTAATATGCCATTTTAAATCTCAATAAGTGATTTCTACTTGTATATGCCGCGGGGGTAATTAAAAGGGGTTTATTTTAAGTTATAACTGTAGTGAAAGTTAAAAGCCTATAGAAGTGATTTTGAGACAGATTAAATGCTCGACTTTTAAACTAATGTAAGTTAAATTGTTCTCTTAAAACACGCGCACATGTATGCATAAAAGGTGTGAATAAGTATGAATTTTTCTAACTGAGATTGCAACATGAGATTGCATAAACCTAAGATTGCCTCAAGCATATGGATTGAGTGGACATTACGTAGGACACGGACCCCAATGACAACTAAAAAAGAATATTGAACTCTGGGTGGAGATTCGATCCTCAGATAATAACCAAGCCATATAAATGTGACTCTAAATCTAAAGAGGGCTCTTTTTACACTCCTTTTTTGTGTTTTTTGCTTGTATTTATGCTTATGCTTATAGTTTTTTCCTAGATTCCTCCGGAAGCTACAACTAGAACTTTTCTTTTTTTTGCTATCCGGTTTATCCAATATGATCACTGTGAAATTAACATTTTAGAGCATCGATCGTCATGATGGGCTAGGAAACCCTTCAGTGATTGACCGATGCTCCGCCGCCAGAACATCTCCACAGCTATGAATGATCAACAACAGTACCGTCCAAACATAGTGCTCCAATCAGTCTAAGGACGTTGTTCCATTTAATATACAAGAATCGTCCAAACATACTACGCTGAACTTATGTGAAATGAATAACCATGTATTATGGAAACATCATCTATCAGGTTCGAACCCTCACCAAATTAGAAGCAGCAGAAGACTAAGCAAAATCCTAGGTAAACATTTTTTTTTTATGCTTCCATTCATTCTTTACGTAAACTTAAAAGGCAATCTCATAATTAATTAAATTCGACTTTCGTAAATCAAATATAAAATGATCCGTAATCCCTCATATTTAAATCTTATTATTTTAATCTCAACTTTCGTAAATAAAAAATATTAGATGCTACATAGTTCCTCATATTGAAATCTTAGGACTTTTCCAATTATGAACTTTGATCCTAATTATTATTTTCTCTCGCAGATAAACTATAACACACACCTACTTTCAAAATGTAAAAAGAGGAAATATATTTTATCAGCCATGTTTATTATGTATAATATGTTCTTTTCTGTGCGAGTGCGAGAATGCGCGTATGTGCGTGCAAATAAAGCTATTAATCAATGTTTCATTTTTTTATAATCAATAAATTTTTTTTAATTTAAACAAGTCGAGCATTCCTCAAATCATTTTCTATAATTAAATATATATTTTTTTGAAATTATTATTAAAATTAGGATTTATTCATGCAATTAATTATTTTACTTTTAAATTTGTCTTTCTTATATTTTTTTTTGTTTTTTTTTTATTTCTTTTAAATTTCATTCATAAACATCGTGCCGTAAGTCACGATGTTTACTTATTATGTAGTTAACCTAGGTTTAAGAGTTGGGAGGGCCTATTATTAATAAATATAAGTAAATGTCAATAGAGCTAGTATAAATAATTCTATTGGACTGTATGATAAAAGGGGGGATGATATTATAAGCGTCTAATTGTTTATTCTAATGATGCCTCAACCGAACATTCGTATTAGTTATAAATAACCAATGATCCCGTCCAATGCTTGGACCGATCTGTTAGTCAACCGATCTTCTTATCCATTGGTTAATATTGTGTCATTTGCCAAAATAATAGTCTTGAAGGCAATTTCATCGTGACCCTGAGTGACCCCTATTGGTCCATGCTGGGAGTTCGAGCTTATGGGCAGGGATTAGACTTCAAAATCGTTTTGATATGACGTAAGGTGATGCGAGAAATTAAATTGTGAAGCAAATCATCGTATCTGGCGCCCTCTTGTGTTGATAATGAACAACTATTGATATAAGAAAAAATAAATAAATCTTTACGCTGTATCATGTTTGTTTTGGAGCTCACAATCCCTTTTAGGAACGGTTTAATAGGGAGGCGGTGCGAGCGGAGAAAGGGGTGGTAAAATATATATATATAATTAAAATTCCTGTTAATTAAAAATTATTGTAATGACTGTAAAAATAATAAAATATAATGGTATTTAACTATTATATACAAAACTGAAAGTACTTCTGGAGATTGAAAGACTATATATAATAGTTAATTAATTACCATTATATTTGTTATTGTTATTACAATATATATATATATTTATTTTTTTCACTTTTTAGTACTGGGACCTTTTTTATTAATCCAATTTTAATAAAAATAAAAATAATATAGAGGTCTATTTTATATGTGAATGGGAAATCTTATTTATTTAAACGTTGACTCCAATATTATTTTGTTAATAAATGAAGTGATTTAAAAAAATTTCATTGTTTGAATAATTAAAATAAACTTTTACAATAAAGAAAAATTTAAATTTAAAATAGTCTTTACAATAAAAAAAAAAAAATTCTATTTCTATCTGAATTTATGCAAATGTTTTTGATTTCTACTTTTTATGTGCATTACTAAAAATTTACTGAATGGGTGGCACATTCAAAATCTACCCGCCAGCACCAGAGATAATGCAGAACTGATTTTGCCGTTGATATCTAACATGCATACAAAATTTGATGTAAATACAATTGATTAGAACTAGATTACAAATTTTATTCTGAACAAATAAAAAAGTAAACACACTTTCTAAGTTAAATAAAAGTATCTAAAAATGTACATTTTAATTTTCAAAATTGACACAAACACAATGGCATATGGAAAGATAAAAACACTACCAATCTGTAATTTGCTTATTTGTAATAAATTGTATTTAATACTGACATCTTGAGATTCTTGAAATCAACTTTATATAATTCCAGTTTTGGCCATTTAATAAGCACAAAATTTGCAAATGAGTGTTAACGATAGCCAAAGAAGAGTGAAGTAAATCTAAAAGAACAATAACAAAATGGCATTCACTGCTTATGAAGGATTAATGAATGCATCTTTGAAATGCATATAAACTTCATTGCAATTTTTTTCACAGCAACTTTTGCAGGATTAACAATGTCAAAATCATGTTTTATTTCATTCTTATGTACTTGTAGTAATAAAGTGAAATTAGAAAAACATGGGGGGGAGGGGGGAAATGAAATTCTGTCTTAGTTGATGATTTATATAGAATTCAAAGTATCAATATTGGTAATATTTTTAATATTACCTCTACAATTTTTAAAACTTACATAAACGATATTAGGTCTTTGGACTGAAAGTTTTTAATGTGTTATTTATCTAGTTATGCTCCATAGTTTCTTTCTAGAGTCATTTATAACTTTAGTAAATTTGTCAGCAATTTTTGGATTTTTATAGACACTTATAAATTATAAAAAAAAAAAACAATAAAATTCTTGAAAAGATTAATCTTTCAAAGCTTGTGTTATGAAATGTTAAGCATATTCTAGATGTGATTCTTCTAATATTTGTTCCAAGATATCCAGTTTTATCTCAGGACAAGTTTGTTTTTGAAAATGAAAATAGTCAATGGGTATTAATAAACCTCTTTCTAAAAAATATATAAATCAGGTTTCTTCTATTATCCAAGTGAATCATAAATTAAGAATATGTTATTTAAAAATATTATTCTAAGAGTGGATAATCTAGAATTTGCTTGATCTTTATTTATATATTATTAAAAGTCATTATAAGAATTAAAGTCTTCCATAAATATAAGTAATAACAAAGTTCTAAAACAAAAGAGTAAATTACAGATTGTTTAAAAGGTTTGCAAACATTTGATACATAAAATATATTTGCTCAAGTGATAATTGTAATATCATTTGTACTATTATCAATAAAATTATATACACATTCTTTCATTTCTTCTTGTTTTTTTTTAAATTATAGCTCCAACATAATAAATATATAAAATATACATACATTGTTCCTTTTTTTAAAAAAAACTTGTTTATTCAATATTTTACTATAATTTTATTTTTTCATCATAACAATGTTTCAACTACGTTCTGTAGTCATTATCAAGTTTTCTTAAACAAAAAAAATAAAAACATAAAAATAATAACAAAAATAATTAAAATATTAATACATCACAAATATATATAATATTCAAATAAAACCTCAATATTATTACATTTACAATTATAATTATTTACCTCCTTCCTTAAATTTAACTATTTTTTTTTAATCTTTACCGATTAACATTCCTTTTAATACCTTTTTATTCCTATATTATCTTTTTTTTAATCTTTATTTATTAACATCCTATTTAATACTGGTTTATACTGATCAATATATGCTTCCTCTTTTTTCATTCTCTCTTTAAATTTTTTAACACATTCCAATGGCCTTATATATACATATTCATAAAACGGAATTTAAACATGAAAATTTTGATATAAGGCCATTGGAAAGTGTTAAAAAATTTAAAGAGAGAATAAAAAAAGAGGAAGCATATATTGATCAGTATAAACTCATATTAAATATGATGTTAATAAATAAAGATAAAAAAATAAGATAATATAGGAATAAAAAGGTATTAGAAGGAATGTTAATGGGTAAAGATTTAGAGACTAGATAATAAAATTATATAAGAAGAGTATTATATTATACAAAGTATTTTAAAAGAAATAGTTAAATATTAGGAAGGAGGTAAATAATTGTAATTGTAAATATAATAATATTGTGGTTTTATTTTAATATTATATATATTTGTGATGTATTAATATTTAAATTATTTTTGTTATTATTTTTGTTTTTATTTTTTTTGTTTAAGGAAACTTGATAATGACTACAGAATGTAGTTGAAACATTGTTATGATGGAAAAATAAAATTATAGTAAAATATTGAATAAAGAAGTTTTTTTTTAAAAAAGGAACAATGTATGTATATTTTATGTATTTACTATCATCAATAAGAATGTTTCTTAACAAAATAGTTGAGACAAAAGTATCCAAATATCTTTTTAATAAGAATTAATGTGAAGACAGAATTTTTAATAAGATGTGCATAATTAAAATGAAAATGGGTTCTTTGATATATAACTGCACAAGTACTTGCTGTACAATTATTTTTAAATTGTCATTGTTTTTATTTTTATGATGAGGTATCTTTAATGTTAAAATAAAGTAATTTAATTGTATTCCTGCATAAAAATCGAACTACAGAAGGCACGAAACTAATCTTACATTTTTAATATAACTTCAATATGAATCATATATATACTACATAAAAATAAATGTATGTATAAAATTAATATTTTTTTTCAATCTCTGGTTATTGTCAAGAGATAAAGGGTATCATTTTCCCAGAAAGCTATACTTTCATTAAACTTTTTTTTTTGTCAGAGAGATCAAAGAAATCCGCCAAATCTCAAATGATTTCAGAAATAAGAACTTTTTAACTTGAAAATTTTTAATGTAAAATGTCTGAGGAAATAAATCACTGCGAAAAAGAAAACTTAGGGGGCTTTATGATGACAAATTAAGTATTAAAATGTGTGCGATTATATATATGTATAATTGTATGATTGATGCATATATTAATCAGAAGACTTTTTATAGATATAATTTAATACTAAAAAAAATGTATTATAAAAAGAAAATTAATACAAGTGTTTTATCACTTTCCCCTTGTGCTAAAGAGTTTTGAACTCTCAACAAAAAATGTAAAAAAACTTTGGACCCGTCAATGAAGTATGAAGACATGTATATTAAGATGATCAAAAAGGTGATTTACTTGAGTAAAAAAGTAAACAGATAATATTAATATCATTGAAAGAATTAAAAGAAAGGAAGGGTACTGAGCTATACATGTTATTAGAAGGGAAAGATAAAATAAGGAAGTGTTTGTAATGATATTTAGAAGAGAGATTACACAAGAGATCAACTTTGAGAGACCTTCATCATGTAGAGTAGATCAATATTGTTTGAAAATGATGATGATTAAGTAGGAATAAAGTCTTAATAGCCAAGAAGTGGCTTAAAATTAAAAATGGCTAGAATCAAGTCTAAGCAGTCAAAAGGTCGTTTGTGAAGATAATATATGGCTCTACTATTTAGTGAAATTATTGTTAACAAATAGGTCAAAAGATAACTTTTAGTCAGTTAGGATGGTTTAAAATATAAAATATAATTAACCAATACAGTAAGTAGTTGAAGAAACTTGAAAATTTTTATAGTACATGGGCATTCAAGAATAACATATATATATATGGCACAAAACAAAAATTCAAGCTAACATGACATTTTTTTCTCTTGCCAAAGCAGAATGAAGAAAAGATAAAGACTATCTGAAAGAAAGTTGCTCAGTTTGAATGTCATATGAATGTGGGTAATTGTAATAAGAAATCAAATGGCAGATGCAGTTAACTGCAACATTAATGCTAAAATTGTGGAAATGTTCGAAGTTTTTAATATTTTTCTCACAAAGATAATTACCTTCATCAAATAATATTTAATTAACACTACTAGAATCATCTGTTGTCAGATATAAATTATGATGATTGAGAAAAAAGTTGTTGGCATTATGAAGTGTACTTAAAAATTCATCTAAATCCAGTGAACATAAAATATAGGAAGTAATCAACATATAATAACATAATGTTCAATTTTCTGCCAAAACAGTTACTTAATAATCATTTTAAATCATAATCCTATTCCTGAAATTTTGACAAAGACTCTCCATCCAATGAATTATAGTGTTAAAGTTCATCTTTTAAATAAATGATGAGATTTAATTGAACCCTACACACAATAATAAATAAATTTTACTTAAAAAAACAATAACTCTTCGTAATCTGTATTTCATTTCAATTTCCAAATTCATTTTTTATTTAAATTACTACTCAGATATTTAAATTAATTCATATTAATGAGATAATAACTGTACAAGTCAAATGTTATTGAAGAATTTTCTACTAATAAACATTTGAATTTACTTAGATCACCATCAAGACATTGAAAGCAATCTTTATATCATTCACTAAATAATAAAAAACTACAGTAATCAGAGTACTGTGTGTCTACAGTGTAAAAAGATGAAATTTTTGCTTTTGTTTTGAATTAATTAAAATTTCACAACCAAATTTGTATAGAAGATTTATTTATTGTTTTACAAATTTATCCGTAAAATAATCCAAAAACTATATTTACAAAAGTGAGAAATCTATCTATGAATCAAAAGATAAATCAAACACTTTCTATTAATATGCAGAGTCACCTTTTATTTGGCAGTTTATTTGTTGCAATATATTTGAAATTTATTCTAAGAAATACATGGAAAATCCAATTAGTAAATTTCTTCAAATTAACATTTACAGCCTAAAGCTATACTAGTCAATAAAATAATCAAAGTTTTCCAAATTTACAACTAAACCAGAATATCCAAAGCTGACTTTTTAAGTTTAAAGAACTACACACTTGAGAATCTGTTTGTAGAAATAAAACTACTGTTTATTTTCATTAACTAGTTTAGTTTACTTGTGAATTTGGGATAATTTTGATATATATAGATTAAATATATATGTATGCTAACCTCTGTTATAGCCTCATTAGTTTGGATGGCATTTGTAACAGATTGTATATGATAGGGCCATGATAGAGTGATCCTTTGTAATTACACCCTGAAAATTGTGGCACTGTTTGTAACAGATCAAAAATGCTCAATGGGAAATAGTAATTGTAATATAGTATGAATAAAAATAAAGCTGTCATTGGTCACCCTATGTAACAGAATGAAAATAAGCCTTAAAGTTGGATATCATTTGAAACTGAATAAAATATAATGAAAAATTATCCCCATTTTATAATGCCTGTAAATAACAGTATCATTCATAAGAAAATAAATATAATATACTAAGTTAAACGAATGCTAATCAATAAATAATCATTCAGTATTTAAAATAACCCTTTATCTAATTAGAATCTGACTGTTAACTACACCAAAAGTCTTGCATTGGTAGTCGAGAGGTCAGTGCGACTGCCTTGCACTTGCAAGCAGTTGCCGGGTTGCAGGTTCGCATCCCAGCTGATGCTTTGACACTTTAACCTTTTAACCGCTAATTATATTATTGGTTGTATGAGGCAAAAATCAAATCTTTTAATTGGCCAACTCACAAACTGAAGACAAAGCCTATTGTTAAAACATATTCGCCTATACTATTAAATTCAACTCAGATACGTTTATAAAAAGTATATTACTAATTTTTCAGGTTATGAAGAGAACGAAAGTTCTTTCAAAAATAAATTGCTATTTATTTATTCTAAAATATTCAATTTCGGCAACATTAAAGCTATAATATAAACAAAAAGGTCGACTTTTACGTTATAGAAAAGTAAATATTTCTTTTTACTAAATCTTCAATATTTTTACAAAAATCTTCGATATTTTTCGAAAATAATTTTGTTTTTTTAGTATTCTCTCTGAAAATAATTTTAATTTCTCAAAATATACTTTTATAATACTTTAAAATCATATTCGAAATGAAAATCTCAGCGTTTTTCTTTATTTTTTTTGACCAGGCAGTTTCTTTGTTCTTTCCAGCCAATCAGAATGTCTTTTTCGGCTGAGAGCTCACTAACAACCAATTACAACTGATGTTCTTTCTTTGTTTAGTTTTAAATGTGTTTTTTTTATTTTTTACTTGTAAAATAATTCAGAAGAGGGCACCTTCTTACAGAACTTTTAAAAACCTATTCAATATCTGTTTAATGAATATTTTAACATAAGAAGTGGCAGAGTTAGAGTGACGTCAGATGTCTACGAGGAGCCTCGTAAGAGGCGGGAAAAGGGTTAATAAAAATAAAAATAAAAAACTACACCAAAACAAATCAGTGATGGCAATATTTATTACAGAATCATGAGTTCAAATAGCATTTCGAATAAATAAAAAACAAAATTATCCTTTCAAATATCCTAAATATAAACCTTATTTTAAATAAATTAAAATAAAGCAATTAAATCAAATACTATTGTCTCAAACCCTGACATATGTTGAAGATAGATTTCACTTATAATTAGTTGAAATTAATAATAAATCATTAAACAACTAAACTCTAATATATCTAATTAATCAAACATTGCTTATAATAATATAAACTTATAATAAAATTCAACATTGTATATATCTAAATAAAATAGCTCATGAACGTTCGAGATGACAACTTTAATATGTTCTATAAGTTTATATCTATAATATTTAAATAAATATATGACCCAATAATTAATTTTAAATCCCAATTAAATGAAATAATAAATTATACTAACACAGCCTTGCTATATTCTTATATTGATTTTACTCTTACAAATTAAGCTAGTTATAATAAAATTAAATACTCAATAATTATGTAATATCAGTGAACATATTACATAATATTAAATTTATAATATCCAATCATACCATAGATTTCTATTGAATGTTTACGCAAGTCAATAACTAATCATATCAATTTCTTGTTAATTTAATATAGCTACTGAAACTCTATGTTATAATAATCAAGTCATATAATAAAAAATACTAGTATTTACTATATACCAAATATGAATATTAAATTTAATATTTAAATTTCATTTACAGTTGACATCAACTAAATTTAAATATAATTTAAGCAAACTAGTCTGAATTTTAACAGAATGGAATATATTACTATCAGCTTTATAACTGAATAAAATTTTAGTCTTATTGACTAACTATGAACTAATACAATACTTATTTGATCAATAACAATTTAAATAAAACACAAATATTTGATTATGATTTTATTTATTTATCTTCATTAAATATTATTTTGTATCCTCACTAATTATCAAATCAATACCAATAATTTTTTTTATTTAAAATAGGCAAAACTCTCTTCATGTGATATTTAAAGGTTTAAAATTTCTATTTTAATGTGATTGTTACTTGTAATTAATGAAATATTTACAACAATTTCTAATTATTCATTAAATGTCAAATAATATCAAATTTAATAATTTATTGCCATATCAAGTTTATACCTAGTTAGATAATAGCTATCAAATCCAATACAAAGAAAAGGATATATATATATATATATATATATATATATATATATATTTCCATATATATATATATATATATATATATGGATTAATGAAATCAAGTCATACATCACATTACTTATGTAGTTCATATTTACAAATGCAATATAAAGAATGTGATAATAGCTCTACACAAGCTTATTTTATTATTATTTTTCTTATTATTATTTACTCACTAATCCCGAAATTTGATTTCCAAATTATTCTATGGTTATCTCAAATAACGTATGTAGTCTAGTCAGTTCATCTTGTCCCTTTTGAATGCTGTTAATCAATGAATTTATATTGCACAATTAAACAATAACTAGATACATTTGTTTGTTTTAAATTAAATGAAAATTTATTAAAAAATGAAAATCAATTTTATAATAAGTATGTATATAGTAAATAGGTTGTAAACAATTAATATATACAACTATGATCTAATTTTATTTATGACAGATCCTCAGTTAATATTAATTATATATTAATGTTTCAAAGCAAAACTTTATTGAGTCTAAAAAGTTACAGAGTCACATCTAGTACTATATTGATTTGTTACAAATGCAAAACAAATTACAACAACTTTCAGTATATAAGTTTTTATTATTTCTGCATACTTTCTTTCTTGTTTTTAAATTTGGTCTTCTATTTAGTTCAGTTTATGCTTGCATCTCTTTGAAGTTGGAAAAAATGCTGATGTTGAAAATGTCATCATCTATCATATTGGACTTTATATTTTATAGACTGGATCTTTGTTTCAAGTGTGACCATGTGGCTGCAAACACATCTGGTTGAGCGAGGATGCTGTCTCTTTTTTTGAACAGTTCTAGTTTTATTGAATATGTAGCTGGGTGGTGTCGAAGGTTATTAGCAAGTGCAAAAGCATCTGGTACACCAGTAGGCATAAAGTCTATATGTTGCTGCATGAATAGCAGGGATGTTGCCTTTTTTAAATTTATTTATTATTCCATCAATTGAAATGATAGCCTTTTGGTATGTGGTAAACATTGTGCGACATATTGTTTCTAGGGCACTGCAGGAATGAAAAAAATGATCTTGTGTCTCTTCTTCTGTATGACATAGCCCACACATGGGATCTATATTTGTATAGAATATACAAAATCTAAGGAAATGTGTTGTAAGTAGAGCATTAAGATTAAGCTTAAGTAGAAAATCAAATAATTTTGATTCTAATGACCATTTTCTGAGTTGTTGCAGTAGTTGCCTGTTGTCTATTCCAAGAACTGATGGATGTAGATTAGGTGTCTGGTTTGGGTATAGTATATTATAAATGTCCCAGTATGTATACTTGTCATTATTGAGTGATATTTTGTTGTATATTGGCTTGAGTTCTTCAATCAATGTGGATAGATATTCATATGAAGGAGGTGGTCTGTCTGTGGTATTATACTGATTACACACTCCAGGTCTGAAAATCTTTTTATGGTTTCTGTTATTAGCTTTACTGATTTCTTTGTGTAAAAAAACATTGATTGTATGAAGTCCAAGTCCATTACTATGTGGTGGTCTGCTCAGATTTTTTAAAGAGATTGCCACTGTCTTTCTCTTCCATATTAGTTTGTTACAGATTGATGAAATTTTAGATATAAATGTTTTTGAAAATTTGATTATAGGTGTGTAGTAGGTAATTTTTGTAATTATAAGTTGATTAAATAGTGATACCTTTGCGTATATTGACAGGTATGACTTTTCAAGTGAGGCTGTGATTTTTTCAGCATCTTTTTTAAATTTATTTTGAATTTTTGCCTCATTCCATTGCTTCCAAGGTAGAATGGAAAACCAAGGAAAGCAGATGGTTTACCATCAAACATCTCTGTACAGTGCTTGCCTGTGTATATTGACCATGCAGCAGTTTTACTTGTGTTAATTTTTAAATTAAAATTTGAAATATAATTCTTGATTATCTCTTGTAATATGGGGAGGTTCTTTTTAGAGGGTAGGAAAACAGTTACATCATATCCATATAGGCTATGCATGATATATTTAAAGCAGTGTTTGGGATTTGAATGCCTTTAATTTTTTTCTGTATCTTTATTAATAGAGGATTTATATATATTGTAAAGAGCAAGGAACTAAGGGTGATCCTTGTGAGATGGATTGACTCAGTCTGAAGGCTGGTGAATTTTTGCCATTCAATTTGATGTGAATTTCATGGCTGAGTAACAGATTGGCTATTATATATAGTAGGGATGGAGGTATTGTTGTTTTTTTCAGCACATCTAATAATTTGGCTATAGGCACTGAGTCAAATGCTTCCTCAATGTCTAGTTGAACTATAATTGGTGCATATTTCTTTCTTTTTTTTACTACTTCGATTATTGTTTTGTATATTAAGGCACCCTGGCCAATGGATGAACCTTTTTTGGCATATTGTGCTGATGATAACACAGGGAGTATGTGTTGTTTTATTTTCTCCTTTATTACTCTTTTAAGAATTTTTATTTCTAAAGGTCCCATTGAAATTGGTCATAGATTAGATAAAGATGATATTGCTTTTGGTTTTTTGTTAAATGGAACCATTGCAATTGGGATAGACTTTGTATGTTGTAAATTTTTTGGGATATGTAATTGGCTAGATCGCACAGGTATTTGGCTGTGAAGTGACTAAGATGTTTGAACACAAATTTGGGAATTCCTTGTGGTCCTGGGTGACATGTGTTTGTTATTGTTGCAAGTTGAAATACAATGTCAGGTGTTTTTATTGGTGTGTCTGTTTCAGGGTCTCCAAATATGTTTTCATTTGGTATATACATTTTTTGTTTTTGCAGTTTTTTTTAAAGTGTTGATATATTGGGTTTATCATCTTAGGCCCAGCTCTTATAGAGCTATCTATTTCAAGTGCCATAGGCACTGACTGTGGATGGGTATCCCAGTTTCCACTGTATGTATGCTCTGGTCCAAGTGTGTTGTTGTGTAAGGTATATTTTTTTCTTTTTTATTGCTAAGTATTGCTTTAGTGTGTTGCATGTATTGTACATTTCTGTAAGTTTTTTAATTTGTGTTTGATTATCTGTAGTTGGTCTGGAAATGGTTATTCTTTTATGTAGTTAATCTGCCAAAGCTAATAATCTGGTGGGGGGTGTTAAATTGCAAGTAATATGATTGATGTTGAAAAAAAAGTATATTGGTGAATGCTATATAATTTTGTACTGGATCG
Organism: Epiperipatus broadwayi; assembly: GCA_028023455.1. NCBI lineage: Eukaryota > Metazoa > Onychophora > Udeonychophora > Euonychophora > Peripatidae > Epiperipatus > Epiperipatus broadwayi. Next base: position 1,214,782 of record JAQFVV010000207.1, read on the forward strand.
AGTGACCAAAAATGAAGTTTTGGAGCATTAAATATGTTTTTGAATATAGGCATTCAGTTGTTTGTGCTGGAAGAAGTATTCACATAGTCTTTGAAGGCTATTGTTGTATTCTGTATTCTTGTTAGGTCGAGAGTGATGAACTGGGCAGCATGATCTGAGATTATAGATGGACAGAGTTCAAGATTAAAATAATGATGTAACATTGGTGAGTAGAAACACAAATCAATAAGTGACTTATATCTATTGTTATTAAAAGATATTGAGTTTGATGGGAAAAAACCTTCAGCACTCAAAAGTGGGATTGTTATATGATGCATCCATTTGGTGACAAAAGTTTGGTAGGTCATGTTGAAATCTCCCAGGAGTATTATGGGATTTGGTGTTCCTGTAAGCATTGAATTTATTGTTGCTATTATTCTGGAGATGATGACAGGGTCTGGTGGTATATAGACAAATACTAGGTTAAGTGTCATATTTTTATGATGGAGTGTTATTATGATAAGATTAGAGTCAATATATATAATTTTAAAAAAATCAAAAGGGCAGTTGTGGGATATAATTATACCTGTGCCACCTGATGGTGATGATGATTGCCTTGAGCAGGCACAAAACCCTTGGCTGACTAAATATTATGAAGGATCAATTTGAGAGCCGCTGTATATTTTTGTTTCCAATAGCCCCAGTATGTGTGGTTTGTGTTGCATGTATCCATTTTTTGAGTTCAAAAAGTTTTTTGATGGCATTTAAGCCTCTAATGTTCAGAGATCCAATTTTTATCTTCATGTTTCAGGATAATTTTATAACAGGATATTGATTTTTTAGTTCTATTTTTTTTTATATTGCAGTAGATGGATCCTGATACATATTTAAGACTTGGTAGGGTTTCTTTATCAATTTTTCTTTCATTTAATATTGGTTCAGACTCTATACAGGCAATTTGTGATGAAACTAAACAGTTGTCCATTTTTTGGCTTAAATCCATTTCTATTTCGTCATTTTCTAAGTTGTATATGCTGATGAATTGTGCTTTTGGTCTGTTTTTTTTGCCTTTTTTGGATTCATGTTTTTTAGGTGGTCTACCTGGCTTTCTTTTCCCTCTGGTGTATTCTCTTGAATAAGGGGAAGAGGGGGTTCTATATTGCATCCATTATGTTTGATGCAGTTTTGTTTATTATTGTAGTTTGTTTTATTAATGGTGTCATTATATTATCTTGATTTATATTTTCATTATATAGCTGTGTGTGTTTATTTTTTGTTTGTTGATTTTTACTTGGTACACCTTTTGTTTTATTGAGATGCTGATCCTGTGATGTAATTTCTGTATTTTGTGTTGTGGTTTTTTGAGAGTTATTTTCATTTGAATCTTGGGTGTCTATGTTAGTTTGTGTGTTATTATTTTTTGGGTTGGTCTTTGGGATAGGCAATTCTGCTCCATTATCATTTTTGTTTGTGGGTGTTTGAACCTGTTTTTTCGGTTTTTATTATTAGGTTGCCAATGTATATAGTGCTATTAAAAGTTTTATTTTCATCATCAGTGGTTGTTCTGGGGAGAGGAACAAGTGAATACACATTAATCTTCACCTATTAGATACTAAATACAAAATACATATGTTTTTGCATCACAAATATGTTGTGGAAAATACACTTCCTGAAATACAAGAGACTTCAAGATATATACTTTTTATGCTTCATAGATAAATATAGTTAGTCAAAATAATAATATATATTGTACCAGTCAGTTTGTGTAATTCATACAACCAGACCAGGAATTCTAGTCTGATTACCTTGAGTCAGATCATGTTCAAGATACATAAGTCAGGGACACTCTCTAACTCTGCTCTACAGGTTCAAACATAGGTCTTTTTACTTATGATTAGCAATACTGATGATACAAGACATATTTAATTATTTCTGGCCAGCAGTTCAGCAGTAAAACAAAAAGACTCTAATTAGGCAACTGGCCAGATCTATATAATAGTTATCGATAATAAATTGTTTATGTCTTCAGTGTACATATAAACCTAATGTGCATAGACATATGCATGTGGGAAAGCATAATCAATAGTATAGGTAATGACTCCAGAGTAAGATTTTAAATATATTTAATAATGTGCATATTATGTGTTAATATATATATATATATATATATATATATATATATATATTGCATTTAAATATACATATTAGCCTCCCATTACAATATTTACATTTACAGATTTCATAGTTTTATATGTATATTAAAAACAAGTATATTATATTCTTTAAATACATTTATTTACAGAATGGTTTTACACATATATTTAAACATATAATTTTATGCAATAGATTTATTAACAGTGCAGTTTTATACATATATTTAAACAGATACACCTTTATTCAATATTTAAACAGATATGATTTTATTCAGTACATTTATGAATAGTGTGGTTTTATTGTTATGCCACTAATTCTTTATTATTGCATTAATGGAGTAAAAGAGGTATTACAGTAATTGAACAGTACACTAAATATTATCAGCTTAATGTTACATGCAAATAGATATAAGTTTGTATAAACAATTACTTAACTGGGAATAGGTTAGCATTATTTTATTTATGCAATAGTTTATTGTGTTAGGATGTAATACATCAATAAAGATTTCACATTTCAGATGGAACATAAGGAAAGGGGACACTGAACATTTTAACTATCCAGAATCGGATATTAACACATTAATTTATAGATTTAAATATACAATTCAGCAATAACATTTAAAAACGTATACTTCAGCTCAAGTGATCACAACATCAAACTATGGAATAGTCTAGGCAGGGTTTGATAAAGTAAGAATAGTATATAGTAATGATGGCACTAATGTATTGAAGTGGAAACTATATTACACATATTTTTGCTTCACCATCTGGTGATTCAAAACCTTGAATCAGAGGTTTAAACCCAGCTATATATGTGTTAAATCACTAGAGAGTGATAGGACACACATACAAGTTGTAAAACCCTCCTATATTTTTTTTTACTTTCATAAGTTAAACATTTTTATAATAAAAGAATATTTGATAATTTTAAGTCAGAAATATTTAAATTTTTATTCTCTTTATATAATCATGTATGTGTAGAGGAAATTAATCATAGAATTAAACTTGGTTGGAGTGCTTTTGGTAGAAATAACTTACTAAAAAGAAATATGCCTATGTGTTTGAAAAGGATGGTTTTTACAAATGTGTTTTACCAGTTCTGACTTATGGATCTGAGACTTGGACACTTAATAGAAGAGCAATACAGAGACTTCAAACCACTCAAAGGAGTATGGAGAGATGTATGTTGGGAGTAACAAGAAGAGATTGAAAATGCAATGTATGGGTAAGACAACAAACAGGTGTTACTGTCCTTATTGAAAAAATTAAAAAATTGAAATGGAGTTGGGCTGGACATATTGTTAGCAGAGATGATAATAGATGGACAATTGAAATTTTAAACTGGATTCCAAGAGATTGTAAAAGACCCAGAATAAGACCACATGTGAGATGGATGGATGAAATAAGAAAATGTGCAGGGATATTGTGGAGAAGAGAAGCTAAAGATTGGAGAAGATGGATTAAACTTGGAGAGACCTTCATCCTGCAGTGGATTGATAATGGTTGATGATGATGATGATGTATGTTCAAGATTGCAAAAATATATTATTGATAAAAAAAAATATATTTTTCGTTATTCAATATTATGTATATTTATTTTATAGTTGCCTATTTTATTTTATGATGCAATACCAGAGAAAGTTCTAGAGAGTAATTAAAATAACTTGGAATCATATAAATAAAAGAATCTTCTAGATTTAATTTTAAAATGGTAATTAATAAATTAAAATCTCTTGGCAAACAAAATGTTAATGAAAATTATATTTTTGAATCTATTTCCATTCTAGAAATAGATTAAAACAATACTCTCTAGAACTTGTTGCATTACCATTGAAGACAATTGGTTTTGTATTCAGGTCACTTAATGGACCTCAGGGCCATAACAAGTGGCAACAGAATATTCGAAGTCTTACTAATATAAATAGAGCCAAAATTTTAGGCTAAGTCTCTTAGTTCGCCATCTTAAACAGTGTTGCAGAACAGACCCACATCAATTTAATTTTTGAAATATGAACACGGAGTAGAGGGACTAGATTTTCTTCCCCTTTCTTCTCCAAAAATCGTTTCCATGACTTATGGACTGCCTAATGTAAATGCTGTAATAACTATCTCAATATGTCAGCCATTATTTTTCAAACCTTTGCCTTGCTTAACCATGTTTTCCTCATTTATAAATTTACATTTTCCAATCCGTACGTACATCAAGACATCAGGAAACGGAAGGTAAATCCTAATCATGCTGCTAATATGAACTCTTTAAAAAACTTTACATTTAAATTCTAAATCAATTATAATGTAAAATTCTCTTTCTATTGAAACATAACATAATGCTAAATTGTAACCATTCTATAAAGTAATGACTTTCTCTCTCTGTTATAAAAAAAATCTAATGCACGAATCTATAATTTTATTTTTTTTATGCATTTCTTTAATGGGTTTCACAATTTCTATTTTTAATATTTTAAATGTGGCAAACTTTTATCTTTAATATTATAAATTTTGTATGATTTAATTTAATATGCTAATAGTTCAATAGAGTGAACCGATCCTAAATTTTCTTATATTAGATATCTTAGATATTATAGGATGGTAAACCATAAATGTAAGCTTACTTACCTAACTAAAAGTTCACTCAATTGAATAATATTTTAAGTTATTCTATTTGCTTAGTGGCAGATTATTCGCTACTACATTTAATATGTCACTTTATTACCATGTTTATGCTATTGATTTTACTTTCAAATTATATTTTAAAGTAAAATTAATGCTGTTTTTTTATTATATGGTCAATTGTTTGCCCATCATGCCATCTAGTATGGTAATTATTTATGGAACTAATTACTAGTTAGCATATTAATATTTGTTTAATGAAGGGAACAATAATCCCTCTTTTATTTGTGACATCCTAACTAATATTAAAAGTCATTTGCGTCCCTTTCGAGAGGGATCAAAATATTTTATATCATTATGGTAGGTTCTATTAAATTATGAGTGCCTTAATCCACATATCAGCATTATTAATAACCTGATTAATTTTTATTATTAGCATTTCTTGGCTTACATAACATTATGAACTTACCTCGTTTTGCTTTGTCAAACTAAACCCCAGAGAAACGGGATTCTTTTACTTAATTGCAGATCCATGAATGGGACTTGGAAGCACTGGCTCCAGGATATTGACAGGTGGTCATTTAGGCTCTGCACAGGTTAACACTGGAAAACAGACTGTGATATTTCCTACACCATTCCCTTCTTCAAATGCTGACCTGTTGTGTGTACAGACACATTTAATATTCTTATATTATTGAACAAGCATTCATCCTAAAATGGACTCAATCTATTTTAACATTATGATTTAATCAGCACCATGATTCTTGTTTAATATTTTTATATTTGCCCATTCTAAATCTGTAAGATGTAATGCCATTATTTCTAAATCCATCTCATATTTTTGTTTATATTATAAGTTAGGTAATGTCATTGTAAAGCTTATTTAAGCTACCCGCCCTCTCATTGAGACAATGCTGAGTGCACTAACAAATAATGCTAAGTAAATCTTTTCCAGTCAGAAAAGAATAGAATAAAATATAAATAACTTTTCTGTTTAAACATTTTAAGGTCTAATGACTATTGAAGTGAGTAATGTAAATTATAAAATATTTTCATACGTGGTTCAAATGAACCATAATAAAGTGATGTAACTTATATCCCATTTATCTATTTTTAAGGTCATTTATTTTTCATACAAAATAATCATAGCATCCACATTATATAATATGATAAAATTTATATCTATTGTTAGCACACATCTTTTGAATATCTGTACATTTTGAATTATAATATCTAATCGCAGATTTGCACATTATTTAATCAGTAACTTATGTTCTATTATATAATTTTTCAATTCGCAAATCAGCATTAATAAAGTGAAATCCATAATTTTATTAGTATCATATATAAATAGATTTGCAACTGTTTGTTAAAGTAAATGTATGTTTGTTTATTTTCTAATTAATATTAATAAATTATTAACTATATAATTATTACTTAAGTCTGCTTTGCCTCATGATTTATGCATGCACATCGGTAATTAGATTGCATTATATATAGCTGATTTCCACTGACCTTAGGCCAATTTCTAGATTTATTAATGAATTTTATGAAAAGCCTAATTATAATCTTAAGCTATTTCATTCTGTTGGGGGCTAGGACTCGAAGCCTAGTAGTTTATAATTCTTTGTAGATCTCTTGTTTCTCCGCTGTTGCTCCAGGATGGGTATGTATAAAATTTCATTTGTTATCATCAGAAATTGTAATGTTATAGATCTGGAAAATAGGCAATAGGGCAGAGTTCATGATTGTTCCTGACTTATGTATCTTGCACAGGGCAGAGTTCATGATTGTTCCTGACTTATGTATCTTGCACATCATTGGATTCGAGGTACTTTTGTGTAAATGCTAGCTCTTGTTAGATGAACATACAATTCTGACTGGTACAGGGTATTTTTTTCCTGGGTTTGGATGCCCATCTGTGGGGCTATTTAAAATTCCTTCACCCTGTAATACCCCATACAGCATTTAATATGTATGTATAATGTTTTGTTTTTTCTGTTTAAATAATAATGAAGTATATATTTGTGTAAGATTTTTGTTTTCCCAAGCTTAATGCCACAATGTGGGCCAAATAATAAATTAAATATACCCCGAGTATTAGATTTTGATTATATATAGTAAAATAGGAAAATATGTATGTGTATATTTTTTTTCTGGACTTGGCATGTCACTGTGAGACTTTAAATTATAAACTCACATATCTGAGTGGTAAGAATGTGCAAAATGTTAACATATTTTTTTGAATTAATTTATTGTGAAATTCTTTCAAAAAAAAAACAAACTAGGATTAGGACTAATATTAGATTAAATGGTATGAACAATAACAAGGAAATTTAGCAATCTATCGATGGGTGTGCATGAACAGGCCAAATATTATCTTGAGTGTTATATCTACCATTTTGGCATGGTGCTCTTGTATTTTATACATTTATAATTTTTGCCAACTAGTAAACACTTAAGAAAGGCAAAACAATTGTGTATATGAACATCTGAGAATGAATATACAATAAAAAAGAGAGTCATTATATTTTGTATTTGGTTTTTTATTATATATATATATATATATATATATATATATAAAAATATAAATATAAAATAAAAAATATCTTTATTAGTTTGCTATATATATATATATATATATATAGCAAACTAATGAAAGATATTAGCATTTGGTTTCAGGTGCAGGGAAACAAATGGAACAGAAGGAAGGCATGGTAAAAAATTTATATATATATATATAGCTTAATAATTGCATTATTTATATGATAGAAAGATATAGATACATAGGCAATAAAATAGAGCAGGGATGGATAATAATATGGGTTAGCATTAGTGAAGTACAGCACTGCAGAAATAGGAAAATGGGAAGATGATGAGAGCATTAGTAGGGGAGATGATCAAGGGAAGATGAGAAAGTAAATAACCCATAGTTAAACATAAATAAAAGTTTAGTATTAGCTATAAAAGAAGTAGAATGGAAAACATGAATTTAGAACTAAGAACAAAAGAGGGCAACCATGCCTTGATAACAATAATGTGTAGGATGTTTAAGGAGCACACTAAGGAGTTAATAAAAAAAACAAGAGGAAGAATCTAGAAAACAAAAGGAGGTTAGGGAGGAGTCCTGGATACATTTCTAAGAAATACAAATAAATAGGAAATAAATGAGAGATTCCAAAGGATTGAGGAGAGAAGTCAATGAATAGAAAATTGGGCAAGGCAAAATCATAAAGAAACAATGCTAGCTACTAAGATGGAAAGGATGAGTGCCATCAGATACAAAAGCAACAAGAGGTGCAGACAGAGGTCAAGGGTTAAATGCATGAAATAGTGCAAAAATGTAACACATGATCAAGAAATATCAAAGAAAGAAATACAGGATATAAAAGAGATATTCCAGGAAAACCAAAAAAAGATAAAATCAGATTTTAAAAAGCTGGTTGAAGATATGCATCAGGAACATGAGCAGATGAAATTTGAGACATAAAACCTTGTTACATGATCAAAACGGATCACTTCAAGTCAGTAATATTGAGAGGCTGGAAGCAGAAGACCATCATCCACAAGCATATAAAGACAATGAATGTACACTGGATCAAGAAAGTAAAACTGTGACCTTGTTGAATGAACCAGCTCCAGCACCTCTAGAGAAGTCTAGGAAACTGGATGAAGCATGTGTACATGTGATTGGTATAGATAATACAGATAGAAATTTTGAATGGCAGATGGACCACAACCAAACTGCTATAAAACAAGATTATAGAAGAGAGCCTCTTAAAGTATTACCAAGTAGTTTGTCCTCATGGCATGCCAAGGAAGGTGGGGGGTATATCTATGTGTAATGTAAACCCTGTTACTGCCTTTATCCATGAAAATAAAAGACAGACTGAAAATAAAGCTCAGTGTGCATCCTTCCATCAAAGTTAAAATTGATACTTATGATGTACTTGTCTTGCTAGACCCAGATAGTTCCATATCAGCTGTTTCCAAAACTTGGTTTCAGACTTACAAGGATCAAGTAAAAAAGGTGAAGACACTTCCAAAAAAACCTATTATATTAATCTTGGCAAATGGAAAGAAGATGAGGAGTGAAAGTTATCAAACATGGCTGAAAATAATTTTGACCCCAGAACCTATAGTACATCCATTTATAATTATAGTCTGGACTTGTACAGGACATGCTTTTGGGATCCGATTATCTGGTTCAGTATAATGGCATCATCAGTTATGCAGATAAAACATGCACACTGCTGGATCACCTATCCCATTTTATAATGAAGAGGAAGGACCAGATGGATGTTTGATACAGCCTGGTGATGATGAAAGTATTAGTGCTGAGGTCAAGCAATCTGCAATTATCCAATGTGAGATAGATGTTACTAAATTTCAAGAAGACTCAGTGGCATGGTTAAAAGATGTTAGAGAACTTGAAGATGATATATCAGACTGGGAAGATATTTATGAGGAAGAAATATTAGAGTGGGAAGAGCATAGTGAATCAGAGGTAGTAAGCAAATCAGGGAAAGAATAACATAAGAGATCATACAAAGGGATAGACTGAATAGGGAAATGACCAATAGTTACATTAAAAGAAAAAAGGCAACCAGATACGGACAGGATATTCTATAGTACAAATACTTTCATAAGAAAAAATGTGTATATAGTTTCATGATTGAAAAATGAATTAAAAGGGTTTATAAATAAATTATGTTAACGATTAGTTGATGACAGGTGATAGACCAAGTGTTTTCCTGCTACCTGAAATTACTGTCAGTAAAATCTTTTTTTTTGTTTTGTTCCCGTAATTATGGGAATATGAAGTGGAAAATATTTTACACATATTTTTGCTTCAGTCTGGTGATTCAAAACCTTGAATCAGAGGTTTAAACCCAGCTATATATATGTTAAATCACTAGAGAGTGAAAAGGTGCACATACAAGTTTTAAAACCCTCCTATATTTTTTTTTTACTTTCATAAGTTAAACATTTTTAATATAAAAAATATTTAATAATTTTAAATCTAAAATATTTAAATTTCCATTCCCTTTGTATAATCATGTATGTGTGTTCAAGATTGCAAAATATATATTATTGATAAAAAAATATATTTTTCATTATTCAATATTATGTATATTTATTTTATAGTTGCCTATTTTATTTTATGATGCAATACCAGAAAAAGTTCTAGAGAGTAATTAAAATAACTTGGAAATGTATAAATAAAAGAATCTTCTAGATTTAATTTAAAAAGAGTAATTAGTAAATTAAAATCCCTTGGCAAACAAAATGTTAATGAAAATTATATTTTTGAATCTATTTCCATTCTAGAAATAGATTAAAACAATACTCTCTAGAACTTGCTGCATTATCATTGAAGATAAACAATAGGTGCATTCAGGCCACTTAATGGACATATGGGCCATAACAAGTGGAAACAGAGAATATTCGAGGTCTTACTAATATAAATAGAGCCAAAATTTTAGACTAAGTCTCTTAGTTTGCCATCTTAAAGAGTTTTGCAGAACGGACTCACGTCAATTTAATTTTTGAAATATGAACCTGGAGTAGAGGCACTAGATTTGCTTTCCCTTTCTTCTCCAAAAATCGTTTCCATGACTTATGGACTGCCTAATTTAAATGCTGTAATAACTATCTCAAGATGTCAGCCATTATTTTTCAAAGCTTTGCCTTGCTTAACCGTATTTTCCTCATTTATAAATTTACATTTTGCAATCCGTACGTACATCAAGACATCAGGAAATGGAAGGTAAATCCTAATCATGCTGCTAATATGAACTCTTTTTAAACTTTTCATTTAAATTCTAAATCAATTATAATGTAAAATTCTCTTTCTATTTAAACATAACATAATGCTAATTGTAACCATTCTATAAAGTAATGACTTTCTCTTTCTGTTATAAAATAATCTAATGCACGAATCTATAATTTTATTTTTTTATGCATTTTTTAATGGGTTTCACAATTTCTATTTTTAATATTTTAAATGTGGCAAACTTTTATCTTTAATATTATAAATTTCGTATGATTTAATATGCTAATAGTTCAATTGAGCAAACCGATCCTAAATTTTCTTATATTAGATATCCTAGATATTATAGGATGTTAAACTGTAAATGTAAGCTTTCTTATCCAACTAAAAGTTTGCTTGATTGAATAATATTTTCAGTTATTTTATTTGCTTAGTGGCAGATTATTTGCTGCTACATTTAATATGTCACTTTATTACCATGTTTATGCTATTGGTTTTATTTTCATATTATATTTTAAAGTAAAATTAATGACCCACCTTTGCTGTTTTTTATTATATGGTCAATCATTTGCCCTTCATGCCATCTAGTATGGTAATTATTTATGGAAGTAATTACTAGTTAGTGTATTGATATTTGTTTAATGAAGGAACAATAATCCCTCTTATTTGTGACATCCTAACTAATATTAAAGGTCATTTGCGTACCTTTCAAGAGGGATCAAATTATTTTATATCATTATGTTAGATTCTATTAAATTACAAGGACCTTAATCCACAAATCAGCATTATTAAAAACCTAATTTATTTTTATTATTAGCATTGGTTGGCTTACATAACATTATGAAATTACCTTGCTTTGCTTTGTCAAACTAAACCTTGGAGAAAAGGGATTCTTTTACTTAATGGCATATCCATGAATGGGCTTGGAAGCACCAGCTCCAGGATATTGCAAGGTGGTCATTTAGGCTCTACACAGGTTAATACTGGAAAACAGACTGTGATATTTCCTATGCCAGCCTCTCTTCAAATGTTGACCTGTCACATGTACAGACACATTTCATATTCTTATATTATTGATGAAGTGTTTGGCCTAAAATGGACTCAATCTATTCTAGCATTATGATTTAGAAAGCACCGCGATTCTTGTTAAATATTTCTATATTTGCCCATTTTAACTTAATGGTTGCAAGTCACGATTAAAAATGTGACAAACTTTTTATCGTTCAAATACTGGCAATTTTAGACAAAAAATAAAGATTTTTATGTGAAACGAGAGATTTCACAAAGTTCTGTAAGATGCTGCCCTCTCGTGAATTATTTTACAAGTAAAAAATCAATAAACCTGTCAGTTAAGGTTAAACAAAGAAGAGAGGTGGACTTTTTGTAGATCCGATTGGCTAATAAATTTTGACAAAAAGAAAATCTCTTGTCAAAAATGAAATCACTTCAATTTCTTTTGTTTTATTTCAAAAGCAATAAATGAATGTTTTAGGTCATTCTAAAAGTTTTCTTTGAAATATTATACATTATTTTCATAAGATATGCTGAAAATCAAATTATTTAAAAAAATAGTTAAGTTTTTAACAAAAATTAACCAAAATTATTAACTTTTTCTGCAAAGTAAAACTGGCAAACAAATCATATCGTCATGTAAACATTTTGATTAATTTTTTGATTTTGTTTTACCTTTACTGCTTGTAAATATTTCCACAATTATAAAGAGAAATTTATTTTTGAAAAAACTTTTGTTTACTTTCATAATCTGACAAATTATTAATATACTTTTTATAAATGAAACTAAAATGAATATAACAAGGAAAGTTGAATATATTTTGATGATTGAATTTGTATTTTGACACTTGACTTTGTGAAATTGACCAATTAAAATGTTAGGCTTTTACCTCAGTTGGCCAATGAAATAATCAGCAATAAAGACATTAAATCTTTAGAATGTAATGCCATGATTTCTAAATCCATCTCATATTTTTGTTTATATTATAAGTTAGGTAGTGTCATTGTAAAGCTTATTTAAGCTACCTGCCCTCTCATTGAGACAATGCTGAGTGCACTAACAAATAATGCTAAGTAAATCTTTTCCAGTCAGAAAAGAATAGAATAAAACATAAATAACTTTTCTGTTTAAACATTTTAAGGTTTAATGACTATTGAAGTGAGTAATGTAAATTATAAATATTTTCATATGTGGTTCAAATGAACCATAATAAAGTGATGTAACTTATATCCCATTTATTTATTTTTAAGGTCATTTATTTTTCTTACAAAATAATCATAACGTCCACGTTATATAATATGGTAAAATTTATATTTACTACTAGCATATTAAAGCACATGTTTTGAATATCTTGTACATTTTGAATCATAATATCTAATTGCAGATTTGGGCATTATTTAATCAGTAATTTATGTTCTATTATATAATTTTTCAATTTGCAAATCAGCATTAATAAAGTGAAACCCATAATTTTATTAGTGTCATATATAAATAGATTCGCAACTGTTGTTAAAGTAGATATATGTTTGTTCATTTTCTAATTAATATTAATAAATTATTAACTATATAATTATTACTTAAGTTTGCTTTGCCTCATGATTTATGCATACACATTGGTAATTAGATTGCATTAGTTATAAATGATTTCCACTGAGCTTAGGCCAATTTCTAGATTTATTAATGAATTTTAGGAAAAGCCTAATTATAATCTTAAGCTATTTCCATTCTGTTGAGGCCTGAGGTTCAAAGCCTAGTATTTTATATTTCACTGTAGATCTCTTGTTTCTCCACTGTTGCTCCAGGATGAGTATGAATAAAATTTTATTTGTTATCATCAGAAATGTTGTTCGTATTGTTATAGATCTGGAAAATAGGCAATAGGGCAGAGTTCATGATTATTCTTGACTTATGTAACTTGCATATGATTGGATCTGAGGTACTTTTGCTTAGATGCTAGCTCTTGTTAGACAAACATACAATTCTGACCCATACAGTATGGGCTTTTTTATATTAACGAAATTCATTATGAGATATGATGGTGTGCTTATGAGAGTAGTGAATGAAAGTGCGATTTTTGTTTCATTTATATGAGACCAACTTGCCATACTCCAAATTTATGGAGATCATTCACTGGAATGAAAATATTTTCAGCCTGAATGGAATCACACTGATGGTGCAAAAATCCCATTATTAATCAGGTCCAGGGTCTGTTTCCCTATCATGGACTGGAAGTAATGAATAAATGGCTCGGGACTTTCCCAATGCCTACATTGGACAAATAGCACACAATTAAGAAATAGACCAACATTGGCAATGCTTGGACAATATATATAACTATTATTTCTGGTGCTTAACATTAACACAAAGTATTATTTATTCCTTTTCTTGATGGTATGATCAAATTATTTAAGCTGACTTATTTAAAGATAATGATCATTATGATACTATGATAGTATTTTGAAATATAAAATTGATTTCTTTCTTTAATAGTTTTCTTTTCTTTTACTAACTTTAATTTTAGCATTATTTTAGGATTGGACACAAAGTGATAAACAAAATTTTAATAGCATTCATTTAATGATTTACCTGGCTGAGAATATTTAGGTGACTTGTAAATGTAAAATGATATATGAAACATATATATAATCTTTACTTTTTAATTTCCCCAAATCTGCAATCTTAAATGATTTACTTTTTTTTTATTAATTTGGGAAATGTTTTCCCTTTACACCAAACTGCAATAATAATATACTAAGAAAAATAACATTTTAATAAAACTTTCCAACCCAGCAAATGTACAACTTTATAATAAACAACTTAATTAATTAAATGCTGCTCTTTTTTTTAAATAACAGGAGACTTACGTAAATTTAAAGACATTGCAGAGTTGGAGAATAAATTAATGGCATATTACTTGAACGAAATAAAAAGAAATATATATTATAATTATATAGAAAATCAATGCCGTATCATTTTAAAATAAAAATTTTGTGAGGCTAATAGAGAATTATATGATTAGTTTTATAAAGAATCATGGAAAATGGTTTAAATATTACTACATAGGTAAGTTACTTGCATAAGAATGTTAGTTTACATTAAATTTTAATTACAATTAATATTCATAAGATATTGAAAATAAATGTAAGGTGGCATATTACCTTTGTAATACTTTCTTGAGTCCATGCTGGTGTAACAGTTCATTATTTTTGATGTGGTTTGAAATTAATGGCAGGTAGCATGCTTTTCCGGATCAAGTTCAAGCCACAGTTAAATAGTTCAAGGTTTCATTTAAGTTCGAGAAGCATTTGCATAGAGAGTGGCTCAGGAACAGCCGAAAGAAAGGCATGATGGATTTACTTTTTAGTCATGTCAGCATGAAATCAAACAAACTCTTTCTAAAAAAAGAAATTGAAAAGCCAAAAGAATAATAATCAATCCAATCTTTGCACTATTTATACGATCCCTTGGAATGTTGCAATGCACTTCGAACTTGTAGCCTGAAGCAATGTATAATTTTGGTACAATAGCTAATTTTCTACAGCAAGCCCACCTTTGTTTCATAAGGAATTTAAATTAAGATAATGCAATCGGTCTGAAAAATTCTTGAATGATTGTTTTACATTCTATTTTATATATAAATAACTTTATTGAAAAACTATATGTAATAATGATACAATTGTAAATCAAAAATAATAGTTATCCATGTTGCTCAGGAAACCAGATGGTCTGATGTGGTCACTGGTGTTGTTTAATCCAGCTTAATCAGGCTCCACATGTTGTCAAATAAAAATCTGGATGAGATGATTCTGTCCTTATGGTAAAATTCCTTCAGCTTGGAAATGAATGTGTCTTCAGGCTTGGGATGAGGAATGCTAAACTTGTTGTAACATCTGGCCATCCAGGTGGCATAAGTGATAAAGGTTGAGAGTCTTGTGGTGACATAATCCCTGGATAGAAAGCAGCTCTTGATATTTAAAATTTTGTTCAGGGAAATGTGGCAGTTGTGAGTAATGAATGCCCTGATTTTGTCATATGCTGGACAATCATTTATAATGTGATCAAAGGTTTCAGAGGTTTTGTGACAGTTGTGACATGTAGGATCTATGTTCTTGAGGAATCTCCTGTAGTGCAGGAACCAGTTTTCCTGGAGTGAATTCAGTTTTATTTTCACTAGAATGTCCAGGAACCTTGGCTCCAGCTTGAGATGCCTGAAAAACCTGGTGACGACCTGATTGTTACCACCGAGGTAAGGAATGGTAGAGTTTTGTGTGGGAAATAGCAGGTTATGAGCATCCCAAATAGAGATTTTCTGTCTGAGTACTAGGGTTGAGTGGCCATTGTGAGCGAGAAGATAGCCAAGTATCTGATTTAGCCAGCTTATCTTCAAAGGTGGAGGTCTGTCCGATGGAATGACTGGTTGTTCCGTTACAATCTGGGGAAATTTTTTTTGGAAGATGTGGATCAGAGAGTGGCACTTTTGGTAATATATTGAAAAGGTTGCATGCAATGACATGTCATTATTTTTCCTATGTTGCTGCATGTGTTCAATTCCTATGGCCACTGTTTTATGATTCCATGAAAGCCATGCACAGATTTGGTTGATTTTGGTATTGAAAGTCTTTGTCATGTTAATGATATGTAGATAGTAACTAATCTGCCATTACCTTGATGTTGAGGAAAGAGATTTACCCTTGCAGTGCTAAATAAACCTTGGCAAGGTTTTTAACTGTTGGTGGCTGCTTCAATGATGGAATTCTGTATTTATATTGACATGGCTTGTGATGACTTGTATATGGGGAACCCCAAAAAGCTTTGAGGGTCTGCTGAGAAAGGGGATGAGATCTTCTTGCGGGTGCTGATTTTCCAGGCTGATGACTTGTTAAGGTTGAAGAAAAGTTTGGAGGATTTGGAAATTTTTTTGATTATTTGGATGAGTGGTTTTATATATTTTTGGAAGGGTAGGGTGACAAGTACATCATCCATGTAGGCAAACACTTTACAGTGTTTCTTCAGCTGGGTTACATAGATTCCTGGAAGTTCTGCCTCAATCTGTTTAAGAAGGGGGGTTAATTAGAGGATAAATAGGAGACCACTAAGTGGAGATCCTTGGGGTATGGATCTTGAAGAAATGAAACCATCTGTAAAGAAACCAATCAGGGAAATGTGGACCAATCTGTTATTTAGTAGATTGTCCAATATCTGAATGATTTGAGTAGGAATGTATAGTGCTGAGAGGCAATTGAGCAGAATGTTGACATCTAGTGAATCCAATGCCTCTGAGTGAGCAGGATGTTGGCATCTACTGAATCAAATGCCTCAGAGATGTCCAGCTGAACGGCAATGGGTTTGTATAGATTCTTGGATCTGATATAATCACAGAGTATTTTCACTTCCCCCGCAGAGAGTGTAGATAAGTTTTTCTTTGTGAATTGCAACTGGGATATGTTGTCCAGAATAACATCTTATATTTTCTCCTTGATCACCCCTTCAATGACCTTAAACAAAATTGGGGTCATAGAGATTGGTCTTATGCTAGACAAAGCAGATGGGCCAGTTTTTTTTAAGGGTGACCATCGCTATGGGGTAAAGTTTAGGGATAGTTCTTTTGCTGTTTGCAAGATGGTTAATTAGTTTTAAAACTATTGGAGCTGTGAAATTCTCAATGTGCATAAGTATGAACTTGGGGATGCCATGTAGTCCTGGATGGACATTGGGAAGCAGAGTGGCCAAGTGGTTTTTGATGTTTGATATTGTTATTCCATGTTCATTGTTTTGTGATGCCTCATACCACTGATTTGTGGGGTAGGGAACAGAGTTTGACAGGCAGTTTTTGAAATATGACTCTATTTGGACGAGCATTGGGTTGCCAGAGACATGGATACCACCAATGAGGAGGGACAAAGAAGTTTTTTGTTTCCTTTTTGCCCCTAGAACCCACATAAAATGGCCACATGTCCAGCAGTGTTGGCCAGGTAAGTATAACCTAGCATTCTTTGTTGCTATTATTTCAGCAATTGTAGTTTGTTTCTGCCTGTACTGTGTTTTAAGTAATAGGAGGTTGTCTTTAGTACCATCACTTGAGAAAATTTAAATCCTATGTTTTTTAGTGCTCTGTATGATTGCAGTTTGGAGGATGCCTATGAAGGTAAACCAGGCCTCCTCTGGATTTATGTTCAGAATCTCTTAGATTAATTATATGTTAATGGAAAAGTGACTTTTATTCATAGCACTTTTGATTTACACTAATTATCCCCCCCACCTTTTTCTTTGTTTTAAATTTTCTGGTAATGTTTCTGGAAATTCTCAACTTATTGCATTATTTTGTGTCACCATGATGAATAAAATATATAAAACTTTACATACATATTTCAAATTAATTCATATATACATTATTAGTACATTAAAGGTGTGTATATATTTTAACTAAATCTATCTCTCATTGTGTGTCCATGACTCTATTGATTCACTTTCTTTCCCAAATCATTAATTTATTTCTTTTCAAAACAGGATTAATATTGAAGTGAAAAAAAAATTATGGGTAAATAACGATTACGTGAAGCACAGAGAGATAGACTTTGAACCCTCAAAGATGGTACAATGATTATTGATACTTGTGAAGCATAATCTGAGCTTCAGATTATCCACTTCAACATAATTTATAATCACTAAATAAAAAAATGAATATTTTAAATTAAAATAATAATTACCATGCTCCACAATGTAAGTTCAAACTTAGAAAAATATAACTTTCTTATATTTAGATATATGAATGGATTACTATTTAACCTAAAATTATATACTATTTATCAATAAATTCTATAAATTTTAAATGAAGAGAAACAAAAAAATATATAGTAATAATAATGATAAATATAAACAAACAACCTAAGTATAGTATGTAAATATGGTATTTCCAGAATGGCATTGTAGTTCTGATGTCTATATTAAAGCATAGTCCAATGGTATGTCACTGTTTCAAAAAAGATTTAGATATTCAAGTACATTTTGACAATGCAAATATTTTGCAAATATATATATATCCAGATTATCCATTCAGGTAATTATTATTGGTTTATATGACATTACAAGCATACAAACACTAATTTGTATCTACAATGATATAGAAATTTTTTTTTTCATAAGCAAATATTTATCTTAAAATATTACAAATCAATAGATGATAGCTTTATCCAGAATGACATAATGGAAAATTATATCAATTCATATCTTGGATAATATGATTAGCCAGTTCAATAAAATTACACCAGCAGTAGAATATGATTTCTGCACACCTTTTGTCATTGCTAGTATTTATGTTCTGTTATTAAAGTATAGGTAACATTCATTTTAAAACATAGAAATATTCAGATGGTTTATAACATAATGAAACATTTTTTTGTTACTTTTTTTTATAATAAATTGTCACTCCTCATAAATCTTTGACAAGCTGCCCAGTTCATGGGCAGATAATATTGATTTTCACCCTTCATTTTGAGTATTTAACTAACTATTTTTAAAATAAATAAAATATAATCATGTAAATAAATTTAGATGTGATTCTATTGAAAGTGAAACAGAAAGAGCTTTTCTTTCCTGATTCAATCCTATTTATAATTTCCCCCATTTATGACATAAAAAACCATAGTAATGCTCCAAATTAACTCTGGTCAATTTTATGCAGCACCTGTCTAATAAAAGTTGGCTAACAGGTTTATCTGGGCATAATTGCTGAGATATTCTTGACTTCATTTAAGGAGAAGCCAAATACATGATATCACATGTATTTATACAACAAATAAAAAATAAAGATTATTAGAATTATATACAAGAAAAATTTCTATTTCATAATACAAACACTATTCTTCATTCTGACATAAATTAAATAATTTGCACCACATTTTCAGTATATTGCATTGGAAATATATTTTCATACCTGTTTTCTTAGTATAATAATATCATACAAATAAAAGGGGAAATGTATTTGAAATATGAAACATTTAGTTGTATTGCTTACAATTTACTACTATGAATCCAGAAAATGAAAAATAAACATATAATAATGAAAGAATAAGAATTTTATCCAAACTATATGTTTTATTATTCACATATTCATTTTCTTTCTCAAATGAATAAATCAGTTTACAATCTTACACAATACAATTAATAACAAACAATTTTATAACAAAATTATTATCATCTTAGCAACATATTTCAATGTCTCATATTTACCATCAAAATCAAACAAGAAAAAAAAAGACTGATATTTTACCTTATACTGAAACTCATCTCAAATTACATTATTAATTGTTCATTGGCTAGATTGTTTAACCTTTTTTAAATTTTAAATTATTTTTACAAAAAGTATTTAATAAAAAATATTCTTTTAAAAATTTTAGCTATTTTAATGAAAGTGTTTTTAATTTCAATAATATTTCTTAAGGATTAGGTTATCAAAAAATGGTTTCAATATTCATTTATTTTTTTAAAGAATCACAACACTTTTAAAATATAATATCAACAAATTAAAAAAATTCCTCTCTTTTTTCTTTTCAAAAACTTTATTTGGTACTTGTGTATAATTCAACCGATGACGTTTTTGACTTACCGATTTCCCTTCCGGTAGACATCGACGTTTTTTGCATGACAACATTGTCATGGTAACCAAGTGACTGGTGTGATTAATCCATCAGAGAGTCAATTTTTTTTTTTCACCCGCGAGATTTAAAATTCATAGAGAGGTTTGGGAAATTTTTTGATTTTTCTGTCTATTGTGATTTTGCTATCCACGGCATCATAGTTACTTTTTTGAGCTGTTAATTCGGGTAAAGTGTTTTATTTATCTGTTTATTTTGAATTTACAAATATTTTTTGTTAATATTTCTACAATTGAATTACGTTTTAATTTCATTTTTAATTTCTGAATTGTATCATACAGAAAATTATTTTTCGTAATTTATTCCGGTAAACTGTTTTTTATTTATCTGTTTATTTTAAATTTACAAAATTTTTTTGTTAATATTTCTACAATTCTCAAATTATTTTTCGTAAATTCATCGTCAATTATAAAAACTTTTTGTTAATATTTCTACAATTTTCGTAAATTCATCGGCAATTATAAAAATTACAGAGTGCGATGCCATTAATACCAGATTTGCATTAAATGATGCCATTAATACCAGATTTGCATTAAACCGCGTCTTTTTAATTTAGCTGTTTATTTAAAATTTATAAACATTTTTTGTTAATATTTCTGCAATTGAATTATGTTTTAATTTAATTTTTAATTTCTGAATTGTATCATACAGAAAATTATTTTTCGTGAATTCATCGGCAATTTTTAATTTCTGAATTATATCATACAGAAAATTATTTTTCATAAATTCATGGGCAATTATAAAAATTACAGCTATGAGAGTAATACAAGGTATAGGTGTATGCCAAGCCTACGGCTTGTCAAAAACACAAAGGGTCCCCCCCGCCAACTCCAGCACTACGCACTGTTTTTTATAATTGAGCATAATATAGGGTGGTTTTATAAATTATAATATAGTTTTTTCTAAATTATTTTGACACATGCATGCAGATTTTTATTTTTTTTTACTATTTGCCTGACCTGCGTCAGATTTTTGCCTTTTTTTTTTATCACGTGACCTGCGTCACATTTTTTTTCTTTTTTTTATGTTTAAATTTTTTTAAAATTTTTATATTTTTGCCATGTTTTTTTGTTTTTTACCACGTGATCAACCAATGACGTATTACCCTGAAGGCATATCGGTCTAATGTTGTGTTTTTTAACGTGCCATGTTCACATGATCTGCGGACACATTTTAGCGACTAAATGTGTCTGCAAATCACTTGGAGACGTTATCTTAAAAATCGCAACTTTAGACCGATGTGCCTTCAGGGTAATACGCCATCGGTTGAATTATACACAAGAACCCTTTATTTTTTATATCAATACTGAACATATATATATATTTATATAATACCAACTCCAACATTTCAACTGTTTTTATCTTCTTACAGTTATTTTCAAAATCTGCAACAACAACACAAAATACATATTTATAAATAACCCTCAATTACATAAATATCTTAATCTTACATTAACATAAACAGTAACAAACATATTAATCTTACATAATTATATTTTACATAAATAAGGGTGCCCTCATCTTACATCAACATAAACAGTAACAGACATATCAATCTTACATAATTATATTTTACTTTCATCTCTCTCCCACTATTGTTTTTTATTACACTTCCTTTTACATTATTTATCTACAAATCTTAAAATCATCCAAGAAACTTTTTATATAAATTTAAAAAACAACGCTAATTTCAAATGACCTCCCCTATTTTAAATATGAACTAAAAAAACCCTCTCAAACCTACATTCCTAATCTATAGCTTTAAATATATATAAAACAAATATATTTTTTTTTAATTTATAAAAAAAAACTTTTAACAATTTACCTAAACCCATTTAAACATTCCATTTTAATTATCCATTATTTTACATTCCTTATCTACTCCATTAACTCTATTTAAAATAGGATTGTATTTTTTTATGTAAAAGTATTCTTTTACCATTCTTTCCCATACATTCTAAAGTTTTAGGGCATAAAGAATTTAATATTAAAATGTTGGAAAGGGTTAAAATTTAAATAGAATTACTGGAGTAGATAAGAAATGTAAAATGTATCATTAAAATGGAATACTTAAATGGGTTTAGATAAATTGTTAAAGTTTTTTTATAAATTAAAAAAAAAAGATATTTGCTTTATATACATTCAAAGCTATATATTAGGAATGTAGTTTTGAGAGGAATTTTTAGATAAGATTTAAAAAGGGGAGGTCATTTGAAATTAGGGTTGGTTTTTAAATTTATATAAAAAGTTTCTTGGATGATTTTAAGATTTGTAGTTAAATAATGTAAAAGGAAATGTAATAAAAAATAGTAGTGGGAGAGAGATGTAAGTAAAATATAATTATGTAAGATTGATATGTCTGTTACTGTTTATGTTGATGTAAGATGAAGGTATTTATGTAATTGAGGGTTATTTATAAATATGTATTTCGAGTTGTTGTTGCAGATTCTTGAAAATAACTGTAAGAAGATAAAAACAGTTGAAACGTTGGTGTTGGTATTATATAAATGTGTATGTATGTTCAGTATTGATATAAAAAATAATGTTTTTGAAAAGAAAAAGAATTTTTTTAATTTGTTGATATTATTGGAGAACATATATATTTTAAAAGAAAAAGTGATTGTACATTTGTTGTGTTATAATATATTTAAAAATATAATTAAACATTTATATTTAATCCAGTTTTCAGTTGTTTTTAATATTTAAAGTCAAGATCTTCAACCAGAAATCACTACTTTAGACTTTTGTATCTCCATGGATTTGTGTCGTTAATGACTGGTCCAATCAGATATTCATTTTTATTGTGTAACCTTCAATTTTTAACTTATTTAATTATGATATTTTCAGATAAAGATGGATTCACAATAATGTACATATAGTCAAATAAAAAATTGTAAAATCTATTTTTTCAAAGTATATAGTAGACAAAATACTTATTTCGATTTCTTTAAAAAAAAATACATCAAAGATGTGTGATACTTATTAAAAAAAGTCTGGAATAAAAATAGCTTTTGGTGTAAGATTTTATTGAATCACCTTACTTCAATTTGTGCTTCAAAACTAATTTAATTTCTTCTTCCTAAAAGATATTCAGATTATATTTCATTATGTTTCAATGATTTGATTCTTTTCTTTCCAATTATTCTTCTGAAATCCGGAGATCTATTCGCTCGATTGACTTCTCCAAATGATTGAAGGAAGATCCAAACTTATGGACTATTTTTAAAAATTAAGATTTAATGATAAAATAAAAATATAGAGTAAATTTGTAAAAAGTCTTTCAATAAATTAAAATTAATTAGAAGACTAATATTTTGCTAATAATATGAAACATTTCCCACATTTTTATCTTTTTTAAAAAAAATATGTTCAGGTTTGATTCATAGTTTTTTTAAAAATCATATAATTCAATCTAATTTTAATTTTTTTTATTATATTGTGCTGCTACAAGGGGAAAATTAATTTTAAAAATTAATAAAAAAAAGAAGCAATCTTTCTCCCCCCCCCCCTTCCATTAACTATATCATAAAGGACTTTTAAAATTTAATCTAGTTTTTCCAATCTCGTCTTTTTTTATATCACCCTAAGAAGTTGTTTTATTTCATCCATGCATATGATATTTGGTCTGTTTATACATCATTTTCAAACTTTTAAGATACAGTTTAAGGATAATATAAACACTTACATATTAATATAAACACAAAATTATTTTTTTAATTAATTAATCTTAAAACATTAATCTTTTTGTATTTATTTTATAATGTTAATTTATATTTAGTATCTGATGAGTATTTAAATATATATTGTTAGATGTTTGATGGAATAAATTTGTGTTAAAATAAATTTTGTATGTGTGTGATTTCATCTTATTCTGGAAAAGTTATTTTAAACTTCTTAGCTATACAGTTTAAGTTCATGCTTTTGCTGAGAAACTGCTGGGGTATAAGGAAGCAATCAACAAAGAATGTGTGTATATAAAATGTTTTTAAATCAGAAAATATTATTCTCAATTTGAAATGGTGCTTAGATGTAATTCATTGTTCTATAAAGATATTGTTTGACTAAAAATTATATTAGTTTTAGATTCATTAAGAGGCAGAAGACTGTATAATTAAAATAATCCAAATAGTCATATAAATACTTTGTATTCAAATTTATAATATTTAGAATTATATATATATAATTCATTTATGCACTGAGATCTGAGAGGTTTTGAAATATGGGTTGTGATGCAGAAGTGATATAGGTCCAGATTATATGATGATAATTATTGGTAGCTGTCCCATAAAATATAAGCAAAGAAATAAGTTAATTGGTGATCGAATAAAACATATATTGCAGTGAAATGGGCAACTAGCATATAATTTTTTAAGTGTAGATGATTTCCATGAAACAATCAGTTGCATTTTATTACACAATGGATGCCCAACTAGTGGAGTTTGAATTGCTTCAACATGTTCCAAAGTCCAGTATG
This sequence comes from Epiperipatus broadwayi, assembly GCA_028023455.1. Taxonomy (NCBI): domain Eukaryota; kingdom Metazoa; phylum Onychophora; class Udeonychophora; order Euonychophora; family Peripatidae; genus Epiperipatus; species Epiperipatus broadwayi. The sequence continues at coordinate 1,239,437 of JAQFVV010000207.1, forward strand.
ATTTTTTTTATTGTTTATGTTTTATAATTTGTTTTATGGTGTATGATATTTAAATGAAGATTTAGTGATTGGGATGTTACCGAGTTATGAAGATAAGTGTAAAATTAAAGTTTTAGTTATAAGTTGACTTAATCTGGTTTGATTTTATTAGAAAAAAAACTACAGAATGAAATACATTTTTAAGTATGTGAACTTGTTTACTTTAATGCAATGAAGGATAAGATTGACAAAGGACAGATAAAAATATTTATATATGAATTTAAAAAAAAATATTTTAAATTTATTTATTATTATTTAAAGTGATATAGTTTTATTTTATATATAAAAAAGATAGTTTTTGAATTATTTTGATTTTTATTTTCTTAATCAGACACATATTAAATGCTAAATCTTTTGAATAATGTGTTCTATTTTATTACTAATATAAGCTTATACTCTAATTAAATATTTATGTATCACTATGTTAATATTAAATAAATAAAAAAATAAGCAGGGTTCACAGAAGATATAGATGTTATATTAAAACTAATTTAACAGGAGTCATGCAAATGGAATTTACCAGATAATAATTTTAGAGAGATAAGAAATGCAGATGCTCAGCATCAGGTGACAGGGGATTTGAAAAAGGACTTACATGCTAAATTCCAAATATTTAACAAAAGAATTCTTAAATACGACTAGATACATCTAGTATATTAATAAAAAGTTTTACTCCTGATAATGTATCAATCAATGATAACATGACCTAAATCTAAAAAAAAACAATTCAATATAAGCCAATTAAAAAAGACATCACCAACAGAAATATTAGAAGCAATAAAGCATGTGAATTGTTAAGATTCTAAAATGCTCATAGAAATAATAAAAATTATGCAAACAGAACACAATAATAATCAACAAAAGAATAAAGAAAGCTTTCTAAAAAACCTAACCAACATAAGAATGAGGAAAAGGTTTTAGATAATCAAAAAAAAGTATGATAGAATGTTTTAGTAGTATAAAGAGATAATGAAATATATGGATTTCAAAAGAAATCAAGAGATGTTGAAAAATATACAACAAATAAATACTAAAAAGTTTTATGAAAATTAAAAAATAATGAAACCTATGCAAAATGAACTCAGAATGTTACAGACAAAAACCAAAAACTATATGAAAGAGATATTTGGAAAAATAAAGAACAACCTCAAAGAAGAAAGGGTGAACCAAGTGCAGCAAAAAATGGAAATCAATGATACACCTATTCACTGATGTAGATAACTGGTACAAATAGTTTGGATGGTAATGCAAATGAAATATATATGTAGACATGCAGGTTATGATACAGAGTAGTCTGTCTGGAAACTGAAGAAAATGTACTGTTGAGGAAGATGGGATTCAGTACATAGTAGACAAAGTTAGTATTAAAAAATACACAAGAAAAGCTGGTCAAAATAAAGAAAGAGATGGTGGAAATAAAGAAAATAATCATTATGCCATTAGATAAAATAAAGGCAGATAAAGGTGATGATTCTTTAAATAAGTATAGGATAGATGTAGACACCATGGATAATGGTTAGGAGAATTTTGATTTCTTAATTTAAAATGATTATCTGAATAAAGACATAAATGAAAAAGTTGCTAAGTAAAAGCTAATTTTTTTTGCAAAATTGAACAAATATATCATTGATTCAACAACAAGCAATTATGTATGTGAAACCAAAAGTAAATTATTTAGGCTAGAAAATGAAATCTATTGCTTGATTGTTGAAGAGATGGATGATGAAAAGGAAAGGTGAAAAATCTAGAGATGGATATGATTTGAATAGTAAAATATACAAAAGAAAAAAACGGAATAATAAAAAAAATCAAAATTATATGTTTGAAGAATAACAGTTTTATAGCAAGTGTTTGTCCCTGATAGATCATCAAATGAGTCATTATTTTTAGATATCAATGTTGTAATAGTAGTAGACAGTAATGGATCTATAAAATAGAGATCAAAAGATTCATTTCTGTAAAGGTGGAGATAGTGTACCGCCACAGCTTGAGATGTCATTTCTGTTTAAACACCTAGAAATATCCACAGTAGGGGCCTAAAAGCAGCAATGTGTGTTTCAACTACCAGGTGGCGCTGTTCACCACGTGTAAGCAGAGGAACATTCTACCAGCTAGCTGGCACCAAAGCTGCCCACTTGGTGGTGCTGATTGTCCTGCGTAAGCCCATTTAACTTACATCATCTTCTAACAGCAAAGTACCAAGATTCAGGCCTACTATGCAGGGCTGTTTCTCCATGCTAGGCAGGGAGAAACTGTGCTCTCTAACTGCAATATTATTGCAAGCTTACTTAAAAGATATATAGCGTATAATATAAAGGTGTCAATAATGTACAAGCCACATCTATTTAAATCTGCATTGGTTATTAATATTGTTACATGCAATTTTGTCATGTCACAAGTCCATGTATTTTACATTCTTTTTTTTTTTTAAAAATCGATCTTTTTTTTAATTATTTTTTCTAAAAATGATTTTTTTTAAAATCAAAATATTGACCACTACTATTTTAATCTGCTTCGACAACTTAACATTCTAATATCACCTGATAAATCAATGTATTATTAAATTAATTTCTTTTCTAGAATTGATGTTTTTTTAAAGATTATTTTCTCTAAAAATAATTTTTTTTTAAAAAAAGTAATCTTTACAGCACTCTAATCATTAATCAAAATAAATAATAGTTTATTAGTTGATATTGTGAAATTGGTAAATATTCAAGTGTCTCTGTTGGGTCATATATATTAAAGTTTGTCTATTTAGAAATTCTTTCATAGATTCTTTAAACCATCCAAATACTCGCAAACATTCTATTAAAAAATCTGTAGAGATTATAACCAGTAAAATAAATTCAAGTATAATTATTATTAATTCTTTTAACTTTGCCATTGCTTTTGTTTTCTATTTGATCACAATACCGTAAGTTAATAATTGTTGAAATCTACCGAAAAATGCTATAATACATCATAATGAGAATTCTAGAGATATCATTCAAGTATAATTTCAAGTCACTACGAATCCTTTATGAACTGTCATTTTAGTAATGGTTATTAGAATTTGTTATAATCATAATCTAAGATTCATCGTATAATATCAGAGGAAAAAAAGAACGAACTTTACTTATGTAGACTGCTGGAAGTGATGAGAGAAAAATATGCAATCAATTAATGAAGCTGAGAAATTGTCAACAATACATTCTATCATCATCATCATCAACGACAACCATTATTAATCCACTGCAGAATGAAGGTCTCTCCAAGTTTAATCCATCTTCTCTGATCTTTAACTTCTCTTCTCCACATCACCCCTGCACACTTTCTTATTTCATCCATCCATCTCACATGTGGTCTATTTCTGGTTTTTTTACAATCTTTTGGAATCCAGTTTAAAATTTCAATTGTCTATCTATTATCATCTCTTCTAGTGATATCCAACCCAACTCCACTTCAATCTTTTAATTTTTTCGATGAGGTCAGTAACACCTGTTTGTTCTCTTACCCATACATTGCATTTTCAATCTCTTCTTGTTACTTCCAACATACATCTCTCCATACTTCCTTGAGTAATCTAAAGTCTCTGTATTGCTTTTTTATTAAATGTCCAAGTCTCAGATCCATAAGTAAGAACTGGTAAAACACATTTGTTAAAAACCTTCCATTTCAAACACTTAGGCATATTACCTTTTACTATCAAGTTATTTCTACCAAAAGAACTCTAACCAAGTTTAATTCTATGATTAATTTCATCCATTATGTTTCCATCTGTATTAATAATCTCACCATGGTATTTGTAACTGTTAACTTCTTCTAATTCATCATAATCAATCTTTATTTTCATATTTTGAATAAATTGATTAGACATTACTTTAGTCTTTTTAACATTTATTTTTAGTCCTACTTTCATCTGCTAACTCCTGCAACATTTCCTGCAGCTCCGAAGCATTATTTGCAAAAACAACTATATCATCTGTGAAATCTAAATGACTTAAATAATCTCCATTTACTTTCACTCCTTTAGTTTCCCATTTTAATCCACAAAATACTTCTTGCAGCACTACTGTAAAAAGTTTTGGAGATATGGAGTCACCCTGTCTCAATGCTGACTTTAATAGTATCATTATGTAATCTAATTGTTGCTGAAATATTCTTTAAAATATGACAATATCCTGGATCTATACCCTGATGATCCAATCTTTTAATCACTGAAGAAATGTTTATAGAATAAAATGTCTTTTTATAATCTACAACTTCTCTCAATAACTGGATACCATCTACTGTTCTAAAACCATTTTTAAATCCAGCTTGTCCGCTTGGTTGGTGGAAATACAATATTCTTTGTAGACGAGTTGTAATTATCATGGTAAAAATTTTGTTAAATCAAAGTTTGCTATAAATAAGTTGTAATCACTTTGATAAAGATTTTGTATAAAACTGGTAAAAGATTGAAAATATGTATTTTCTAATACTTCTTTCTGTGCTAATATTTTCTTTATTACTTTTTCAAAATATCAGTATTATTACCAAATTTTTTCCAATCATTTGATTCATCCTTTATCATTTAGACATTTAATATATAATTTAGCTAATATTTTTTTTATTTTTTCATCTCATTCTAAGATATCACTTATTATTTTATCATTTTAAGGAGCCTTTCATTTCTTTATAGATATCATGGGCAATTCAGAAGATTTAGTAACTGTAATAGATACTTTATTTTCTTGTTTTTATTACTACATAATTCTTTATAAATGTCTTTCTCACATTCCATTATGTCTGTCATCTTCCTTTTTAGTAATAGTTCTATTTTTTTCTTTTTATTGTTGAAACATCTTTCTTTCAAATAATAAGATGTTTTCCACTTTTGAGATTTTTATTTTCTTTCATAGATTTTCTTGCCAATTCAAAATTATCTTATAATGTAATTAATTATTTTTTATGCTATTTTGCAAAACTGTAAATACTCAATTTCTTTAATGGATTATTTTTAAAATTTTTCATATTTTGTATTTTTAATACATTATTTTATTTCAGTAGAAAATTTATTGATCAATTGTTGCTTTTTTATACCAACTATCTTTCTTGCAGTTCTTAATAGTGTACCAGTTATGTTCATATTAATTTTATTCATTTCTGAACAATGTTTAAAATCTGTTAATATTTTAAAACAATTTTACAAGTTCCAATTTACGTTCATTATATTGATTTATAAGATGAATATATTAATTATTGTTGATACTATATTGTTTAATTTTTTTTTTCTAGATTTATATTAACATGTAACTGACATCTTACTAACTAATAATCACTGCCTATGTTCAGTCTATTAAAAATATTAGTCTTGAAATACTTTTTTTTTCATTAGTCAAAATATAATTCAATTCTGCTGCACCTTCATATGGATCCTTCCATGTCAAATTCTATACCCTCTATCATATCTATCAAAATAACCAAATTTAGCCTTACCACTTTCATCTTAGAGACATATACCAATTCTAGCATTAAAGTTTTTGAGATATTGTTAGTCTAATTAAAAGAATTTTGTACATTCATATAAAAATTCTCTATTTTTTCATCACAATGAAGTTGTAGAAAAATGAAACTGAATTATCTGCATTTGTTATTTTGCATTAAGTTGAAAAATTAATATTACCAAACCATCTGATATAACACTAAAATCCACAATGTTATTCTTTCACTTTTTATTTAAAAAGAATCTCATTTCATTTATGCTTTCAATATTTGTTTCTTTGTTGTAAAATATGTATCTACTTTTTAAATCAATAGTCTTTTTTCATTTAACTTTATAAACTTCAAAAATATGTGGATTAATTTTAATCTGTTCTTCCAATCTGTGCAATCTTTTATTGCTTTAAAATAATCCAAAGTAATTAAAGGTAATCACTAAATGGTGGCCTAGGTCCATAATCAGGGGATTCTTAATACAGTTCCCCTTTAGGGTTCTAACTGCTACCTTGGCTGGAAACTTTACAATTTCCTGTAAATAAGAGCCATAATTAGTTTTGTTTATCATGATTGTAAATATCTATAAAAAAGCTTGCTCACAAACATCTTCAAAAAAAGTTAACCAATATTTCAATTAGAACTATCAGGCAACTGAAAAGAACGATTATTAAATGCAGAGATAAAAGCTAGGAAACTCACCACATTGGCTGATATGTGTTGTGAGCAGTTTATACAGTTTGTTTACTATATAAATAATTATTTAATAATAACAGTTGCAATGACATGAATGTATAACAGTATATTAGACCATGAAGTACTATTGAATAACATAATTTAAATTTAAACTGTATAAATTCCAAAATGCTCTTAAATTAAAAACAGTCAGATTATCAGTTCATCACTGAGTCTCTGTTGTTATTAAAATATGCCCCTTCTATTTTCCATTTGCATTATCTATGTGTTTAGATCTTAAAAAAACATGTTGTCATAATTTGATTTAAATAATATATCAATCATTGGCAGTGAACCGAATGAAAGGAATTGGAAAATAAAAATAGTATGATTTATTAATAATATCTCAATAACTAATTGAAAACTTAACAATATTCAATTAAAAACAATTTCAATTATATGAAAAAAAATTATATTAAATTATTTTTTTACAGTTCATTTAATTATTTAATATATTGCTATTCTAAAATTTTCTTTTTTGAAGAGGATACTTTGCACCAAAATGCATTTAACTTATTAAGTATGTGCTTCTATCAACAATAACTATTGGAAAACAAGTGAGTATATTTATTTTTTAAAATATATATGTTTTAATCATGTTTCTACAAATTATATTTTTCAAATTTAAATAAGAAAATTAAATATATATATATTTTAAAATATTTAAAATAAAATAAACAATTTTGACAATTTTCTTTTTTATAATTAATAACATAATGAGTGTCTATACTTTACAATTGTTAATATATTCATCTTATAAAACAATTTAATAAACGTGAATTGGAATAAAATTAATATGAAGATAACTGGTACACTACTAAGAACTGCAAGAAAGATAGCTGGTAAAAAAAAGCAACAATTAATCAATAAATTTTCTACTGAGATAAAATAATGTATTAAAAAATATAAAATATGAAAAATTTTAAAAATAATTCATTAAAGAAATAGAGTATTTACAATAATTGGCAAGAAAATCTATGAAAGAAAATAAAAATCTCAAAAGTGGAAAACATCTTGTTATTTGAAAGAAAGATGTTTCAACAATAAAAAGAAAAAAAAATAGAACTATTACTAAAAAGAAAGATGACAACCATGATGGATAGTGAGAAAGACATTTATAAAGAATTATGTAGTAATAAAAACAAGAAAACAAAGTATCTATTACAGTTACTAAATCTTATAAATTGCCCAAGATATCTATGAAGAATTGAAAGGCTCCTTAAAATGATGGAATAATAAGTGATATCTTAGAATGAGATGAAAAAATAAAAAAAATATTAGCAAAATTATATATTAAATGTCTAAATGATAAAGGATGTATCAAATGATTGGAAAAATTTGGTAATAATACTGATATTTTGAAAAAGTAATAAAGAAAATATTAGCACAGAAGGAAGTATTAGAAAATACAGATTTTCAATCTTTTACCAGTTTTATACAAAATCTTTATCAAAGTAATTACAACTCATTTAGAGCAAACTTTGATTTAACAAAATTTTTACCATGATAATTACAACTCATCTACAAAGACTATTGTATTTCCACCAACCAAGTGAACAAGCTGAATTTAAAAATGGTTTTAGTACAGTAAATCATATCCAGGTATTGAGAGAAATTGTAGGTTATGAAAAGACATTTGATTCTATAAACATTTCTTCAGTGATTAAAGGATTGGATCATCAGGGTATAGATCCAGGATATTGTCATATTTTAAAGAATATTTCAGCAACAATTAGATTACATAATGATACTATTAAAGTCAACATTGAGACAGGGTGACTCCATATCTCCAAAACCTTTTACAGCAGTGTTGCAAGAAGTATTTTATGGATTTAAATGGGAAACTAAAGGTGTGAAAGTAAATGGAGATTAATTAAGTCATTTAGATTTTCCAGATGATGTAGTTGTTTTTGCGAATAATGCTTTAGAGCTTCAGGAAATGTTGCAGGAGTTCACAGATGAAACTAGGACTAAAGATAAATGTAAAAAAGACTGCAGTAATGTTTAATCAATTTGTTCAAAATATGAAAATAAAGATTGATTATGATGAATTAGAATAAGTTAACAGTTACAAATACCTTGGTGAGATTATTAATACAGATGGAAACATAATGGAGGAAATTAATTATAGAATTAAACTTGGTTGGAGTGCTTTTGGTAGAAATAACTTGATACTAAAAGGAAATATGCCTAAGTGTTTGAAATGGAAGGTTTTTAACAAATGTGTTTCACCAGTTCTTACTTATGGATCTGAGACTTAGACATTTAATAGAAAAGCAATACAGAGACTTCAGACCACTCAAAGAAGTATGGAGAGATGTATGTTGGGAGTATCAAGAAGAGATCAAAAATGCAATGTATGGGTAAGAGAACAAAAAGGTGTTACTGACCTCATTGAAAAAATTAAAAGATTGAAGTGGAGTTGTGCTGGACATATCGCTAGAAGAGATGATAATAGATAGACAATTGAAATTTTAAACTGGATTCCAAGAGATTTTAAAAGACCCAGAAAGAGATGACATGTGAGATGGATGGATAAAATAAGAAAGTGTGCAGGGGTGATGTGGAGAAAAGAAGCTAAAGATCGGAGAAGATGGATTAAACTTGGAGAGACCTTCATTCTGCAGTGGATTGATAATGGTTGTTGATGATGATGATGATAGATTGTATTGTTGACAATTTCTCAGCTTCATTAATTGATTACATATTTTTCTCTTCATCACTTTCAGCAGTCTACATAAGTAAAGTTCATTCTTTTTTCCCTCTGATATTATACGATGAATCTTAGATTATGATTATAACAAATTCTAATAACCATTACTAAAATGACAGTTCATAAAGGATTCATAGTGACTTGAAATTATACTTAAATGATATCTCTAGAATTCTCATTATGATGTATTATAGCATTTTTCGGTAGATTTCCACAATTATTAACTTACGGTATTGTGATCAAACAGAAAACTGTGGCAAACTTAAAACAAGTAATAATAATTATACTTGAATTTATTTACTGGTTATAATCTCTACAGATTTTTTAATAGAATGTTTGCGAGTAGTTGGATGGTTTAAAGAATCTATAAATGAATTTCTAAATAGACAAACTTTAATATATATGACCCAACAGAGACACTTGAATATTTACCAATTTCACAATATCAACTAATAAACTATTATTTATTTTGATTAATGATTAGAGCGCTGTAAAGATTATTATTATTTTTTTAAGTGGGCCTGAATCTTGGTAGTTGCTGTTAGCAGATGACATAAGTTAAATGGGCTTATGCATGGCAAACAGCGCCACCAAGCGGGCAGCTTTGGTACCAGATAGCTAGTGAAGTGTTCCTGTGCTTATGCATGGTGAAAAGCGCCACCTGGTGGCTGAAAAAGCATTGCTGCTTTTGGGCCCCTACTGTGGATATTTCTGCATGTTTAAGCAGAAATGACATCTCTAGCATTGGCAGTACACTATCTCCACCAGTACCTTCATTTCAGTTTGAAAGAATTAAAAGTGATTTAGAAACAGATGAAAAAAATTTCAAGTTGTCCCAAATAAAGATATTTATAGCATCAAAAAATATCTGGAAAAAGAAGTTTGATTACATTGATAATAAAAAAGATATACTCCTTGTTATTCCTGGATCTATGGAAAAATAAATGATTTTTGGAAATGATATGAATGATGTAATAAAATTAAAAAATTAAAACTGATTTTAAAAAATAAAATGCACTATATATTTCAGTTAGATTAGTTTTTACACAGGTATTAGTTTTAGTATATTGGATAATTTTGTTGAGAAACAGAAATAATATTTTAAAACTGAAAGAAGCATTTGACTATTTGTGTTTGAAAAGTTTTCACTATCAATACTAATGATAAATAAAGAATTTTATCATTTGTGTGAGGAAGCAGTGTTTTCATGTAATTTCCTGGAGTTGTTATATCTCATGTACAGTATCATCTCACTTTAAAATCATGTACCTGCCTCTAAGTCTCAAAAGAGCAAGACAGTTTACACATGTAAATAATGAGCATTGCCAATTGTTCAACAAGCTTTGTGATAAATGTTTAGCCACAGAAAGCATTTAAAATATATCTGTCAGGACCCCCCCTTGCCCTGCAAACTTCTGAACATGATTTTATACTTTGGCACTGAAGCAGTCAATCTTAGCATAAGATTGAGCTTCATGTTTCCACCTACTAACCTGTGTTTAAACCCTATATCCCATCCCGCTCCTTTTATCGTGTATGTATATTTTATGTATACATTTAAGATGCGCACCTACATTATAAAATTTTAACTTTCAAATTAACATTTTTGTTATTATTAATTCTATGATTCTTTTTATTAAAATACATAGGTGTGGCTCAAATATATATGTATATAGAAGCAAAATACTAACAAAATATTGATTTTTTGTAAATATTTTATTATGTCATTTGTACAACTTTTACTTTTTAAAGTATTTTTTTTCTTTTAAATTGTATATTTTGTAAAATCCAATATGGAAAATGCTACAGTTGATTGTCTAAAAATAATTAAAGGGTTGGAAACACTATTGTTTTAATCTGGGGAAGGTATTTTTAATTAACGTTTTTACTTAAAATGGGGTTAAGATTTTCTTTTATTATAAACATTTTTGTCAAATCTATTTCTAATCTGGAAATAGATTTGAATTTATTTTTGGATGTTATCTTACTGTTGCATCTTCAAAACCAATCGATAAAGGAAAAGTAAGAATTTTTAGATCAAAGATTAGATAGCAAAGCTAAAACTAAGTGATTAAAAGCATTCCAAAAACACCTGGGAAAAAGTATAAAATGGCTGAAATTTTTAATCAAGAGAGATTAGCTACTATTGAGAGAACTTATTGTAAACATGTCACTTGAAACTTAAAAATCCACTACTCTTCTTGGGCCTGTTGTGTTATCATCTGCCACTGCTATAATATTATGCTCCTGTAGAATAAAGTAAAAGCCTGAGCTAAAACTTTAGTATGCTAAGTAGAAGCTTGCTGTCACCAAGAAGAATTCATTTGGATCCTCAATTTGCCACACATGAGCCATACTTTGAAAATAGACTTATTAAATTTGCACAAGGTAACTTTTATGCTACTATTTGAAAATGAATCTAGCCTCACTAATCTCAAATCCTGCTATCAAGATTTCTAATGTATTATTCAATTTTCTATCTTTTAAATTAATATGTAAATGTAATTTGCTCTTAAATGATTTTATAAATCAAATTTTCTCTCATATGCACTAACTTTCTTTAACTTTGGTGCTGTCAATTATTTATAGTTATTTATTACTTGATTTTATATATATGCTTTTATTATTATTATGCCAATCTATAACAATCTGACTAGTTGAATTTTTTAAAATCTTTTCTATTTAAGTAAACCTTCATGAATTAAGGTTTTTAATGTCCATTTAAAACAATGCATTATTAATTAATACACTCGCCAGATTGTTTTAGGAGCCAACATTTTATTTAATGTTTTAGTAAAAATATATATATATGTTTAACTCTGGATTTTCTATCCAGGGTGAATCCAGAACTTAAGATAATTAACGCTTTGAAATCTTTTAAAATGTTTTGTTTTTATTCAATTCTGAAAGAGTGACCCATTAATTAATTTCTATAACTGCCAGTCTTTTTTTATTTTCCATACTCTTAAAATTTCAAATATTGTATTTAAATATTCCAGTTACTATAAAAACCACAATGGTGGGATTGAATTATTTTAAATATCAGAAAAGGAAAAGAGGGTAAATTTTAATATTTTACTATTTTAGTTATTAAGTAAATCTTAATGTTTCTTTTACTAGATAAAATCTTAACGTATATTTTATTTAGAGAAATCTCTCTATATATATATATTCTAGTGGTGTAGCAAATTAATTATATAAATTATGGCATTCAAACTAGGGTCATTATTTTTAAAGCAGTAAATGATATTTCATGTCGTTAGTGACATTCATTACTGACATTCAGCCTTATTTTCATATATAGATATATTACGTGCTTCGAGTTTTCTAATCTGGGGGTTGTGACAAGTTCGAACCCATAGATTTCTTCTCATATCTCGTTCCATAGATAGTTAAGCTATCTGGAACCACATTAATTTCATATAAAAATGCCTCTGTGATTCCCATAAGTTTGGCACATGCTATGCATATTCACTTCTTCATAGATAAATAGGCCTCTCGCATCAGTTATACCAGCAAAAGTCTGGGCCATACCATGCTTATCCACTTTTCTCTAAGCACTACCCAAGAAGGGGGGCTTAGACTTTGTTTTCATCCAGAAGCATGACCATTTCCTCTTAGTTATTTTTGGCTATTATGTCAGTACTGCCCAAACTTTGTATTATTATTATATCTTTTGCTTATAACCTAGTTTTAGTGCTGTAATAATACTAAAATTGCACTTTGCTTAAAAATATAAATATAAATGCCAGCTACTTCCAGTTTTATTAATAAATTTATTTCAGTCTTATACAATCCCACCATCATAATGTATTACTGTATTTAAGAGTATATGCCTTGGGGAAAATAAAGCGTTCATCTTATTATTGTTAAAATAATTTTTCATTAAATATTTTGTCATAGATTCAAATATAATCTTTCAAATGTATTTTGTTTATTTTCACGACCTCATTGGTGTGAAAATAGTTTATATCATATGTATAATGAATTTCGAAATGCTCCTAGAAATATATATGTTAGTCACCATGTTTCTGACCCATAAATCAAAGCGTTAATGGCAGTATTATGTAATTCTTTCTAATATTCAATTGGCATCTTAATATTGGACCCACCAAAGATGTGTGTTTATGTATAGTATATATTATTTAATTAACAAAAGAGCATATGAGAAATAATAGCGTGAATGACAATATATAATTATCTATCATTTGGTTTACCGCCTGCGCATTCATGCACATACTAATGTATGCAATTAACTAATTTATAAATCTATAATAATTTGTCATTATATTAAACTATATTTTTATTGTCTAACTTATTTGAGTAGTTCAAATTCCTCTTTTCTCCACTTCCAAAAGTACAGCCATACTTATATATATATATTTTAGTTTAGCCATAGTTAATAGATGTCTCATTGTCTTCTCATGCTTTTCTAGTGGGCCGGATTAAAATTAATTCTCATGTGCCATCACTATTATGTTATTCATTAGGTGTTGGATCTGGGGCTTAGAGAGTGGGTTCGAATCCAGGCTGGTCCTGACCTAAATCTCAGGCTTGACTGGGTTTGAAGTACATTTTGTGAGTTTCAGCTCATGTTATATGGATAAACATATTTTGACCAGTACAGAACTCCTCACAGACATCATAGGGTGGCTTCAAACACTAGATCTAAAAATACCAACCCAAAGCCAGAATTTATCTAAACTTTATCTATTG